>VXBQ01001690.1:0-47229 GCA_013400175.1 Phainopepla nitens | reverse complement strand
TTTTTTTTTTTTTTGTAATGACATTATATGACATAGGGAAGCCTATAGTCCTCAAGAACCCGTGTGAGATAATTCACTAAAGGACATTCCAGCCAAAGCCCCATGATCTCTGTCTACTCTTAATGCAAAAAGTTCTTTTATGATACTTTGTTTCTGTGGGTTCTTTAACTCTAACTTCCTTATCTTTTATTTGCTCTTTTTAGTTGCAACCATGTTAATCCCTCTGTTTCAATCTTTAAAATAGGGATTTGTCTTTCAGCAATTGTTTTTTCTTTCATTGACAAGTAATCTTTATTAGTATTGTGGTTTAAGAAAAGCAACTCTGTAAGTATCTGATCTTTACATGTTTTCAGCATCCTAATTTTATTTTGATTTAGCTGCAAAATTGCTACAAGATTACTTCTACTTAAAAGCCCCAACTAAAACTGATGCTTAATCACTCTAGGCTCTGCACAAAACAACTGGCCTTGTCCGTTCAGATGACAGGTATCTAGAAAACACAAAAGGTGGGTAGAGGAAAAAAAGGCTGGCAGAAAAGTTCATTGCTTTAAATTACCCAGGAACTTAAGGAGAAAGCCTGGCTTTCCTGGCTGCTGGGTTGGGGTCTGTCCATTACCTGGCACTGACTCTTGCTAACAAGAGAGGAATTCTCTGAATTCAGTTTCCACTTCCTGAGGACCTGTAATGTTTTTTTATGGTTAGATGACAAATGCAGGCAGGTCTCCGTTCCACTGGGGAATGGATTTCTACAGCAAGACCTCAGGATTTAAAGAGATGAGCTTTACAAAGGAGATTCCAGATCCCCTCAGGGAGAGAGTAATTGTGAGCCCTTTAGTCTCAGTTGGAAGACCATTGAATTTTGCTTCTAACCCATATTTTAACATCTGTTTCTATTAGCAGAAATCAGTATTTTGGTTATTTTCAGGCTAAACTACTGAGGTAGAGACTGGCTGTTTCACTCTCCAAACACAACCAGAACAGAAGTCCTTGGCCAAAAAAATTGGCAAGAAGTACCAGGCTTTATTAAAGGTCACAGAAAGAAAGCCCAAACACAGAAGACTAGAGTTTCTAGAAATTTGCAAACCAGTTTTCCTTGTTGTCACCTCAATGTATCCCCCTAAAACTTGCTCCAAGGTGGTTACACAGGGAACCCCAGGACCCTCACTCTCTGGGTGTCAGAGAAAGGGTAAAACCCTCCTGCCTTGGCCACACAATAAAAGCTCTGAGAGGTAAATTAACTGGGGGTTTTTGTTTGTTTGTTTGTTTGTTGGGTTTTTTTTGTATTATTGAAAGACAAAATGCTACTTTATTGCAGCAGCCATGTTGACAAGTAGCCCAACATTATCTAGTCACTGGATATTGTGATTCCAACTCTGCCTCAGAGACACATCCAGAGAATGTGGATGGAACTTGGGGCTAAGGGAGGAACACACACTCTGCAAATAGGAGCAAAAAGGAAGAGCTATTTGGGGGGATTTTTGTGCATCATCTGAAGAGTACATCAAACTGCACTAATGATCACTCTCCTCACAGTAAACACATTTGTGCAATCAGATGTTCCTTTAGAAAGAATGTGGCACATTCACTAGCAGACTGAAAACAGTTCCAATGCATCCTGCTGGATGCTCTGGCTGTACAGCACATCTTTGAGCAGCAATCCCAACCAGAAATGCCCAGATATTTAGGGATAGCACAAAATCAGAATATCACCAATACTTTTTAGCTACACAGACAATTTTATAAAATACTTTCCTTTTAGAACAGCACAATCCTAAATGGAAACATGAGTGGAAGCTGCACTTTTGCCACTTGATCCTATTAATCAATCTGAAAAATATCTAAAAACCTGGTAGACGGCTAAAAATTGGAAAAAATCCCTAAATTCTGTGCTTCTGATTAAAAAAAAAAACAAAACAAAATCATTCACCATGTTTCTACTGAATGAAGCAAGCTGTAAATTGGATATTTTCCTAAAGTTGGAGACATAAGATCTCCAGCTCTTCAGGAGAGCTGGAGCATGCATAGAGGTAAAAACAAGAACTTTTCACCAGACTTTCAAATTATGATTCCCAAATACAGCCAAGGACAACATGGTAAAATGCAGGGATAAAGGTGGTATCAAGGTACAGAAATAACATCCTGTGTTCATGCTGTGGTTTAAGGTTATTGTACATTTCTTTAGTTGCCATCAAAGGAAAAGTACTGAGGAACTGGTGGGCACAAGAAGTCACCAGAGAGATAAGAATTGTCTTCCTTATATTGTGTTTGGCACAGATTTCTGTGTCATGCTCCTCTAGATCATAGATCAGAGCGTCAAACAACAACCCAGCCTGGGCCATGACAACAACCCAGCCCGGGCTATGAGTGCTTCATTCATTACCACTCAGTGGCTGAGGTGACAACTGAGTACCCACTTCAACAGAGACAAAATGCAGGGATCATGTGGCTAGAAAAATTGGTATTACGGATTCAGGAAAATTAGCTGCAAACTGTTACCTTCTGGTACTGTATTTTAGTACTGATGCAGATTAGTTTTCAACTTGTGGGTCCATTTTTTGCATCACATTTGTACAATATTGCCCCTTAGCCTAATTTTGACATGGCCATTTTGATGTTCTTAAGTTAGCAGTTTCCACGTGCTAAATCCCTCAAAGGGGTGCTGATTTAGAATCCTTACCCTGCACCCCCATTGCATGGCCCTCTCTGATGGGAACAGGCAAAGAACCAGAAAGGCTTCTCTGAGAGAGGCTTCTTAGCTCCCTGGCATCTGTAGGGAAAATGGGTTTCAAATCAATTTTAGTTTTAAAACATGCTTTGAAGACAAAATATCTTGTGGCAACATATAGTGGGACAGAAGGATCACCTTGGGAAGTAACGTGTTTTTTCACCAGTGAAACCAGTCTCGAAAGAATTTTCATTGCAAAGAACTGAAAGCTCATTATTTGCTCAGTTTGTGCTGCCTCTGTCCCTTCCTGCTGACTGTGTCTCACTCTCTTCCTCAAAAGAACACTGACATATTTTTATTCTTCATCATTTTGGGGATTATTTTACAGCTCCTTTTGAGAACAGATGGGAGATTGTATCATCTGGATTCACAAAACACATAATTTTCACTTGCTACAGCTGGGATAGGTTTGCACACCCATTTTTTTTAACCGTTGTTGTACCCCACTGCTCCTCAGTCGAAAGGAAATTGGATCTGCCCATGCAATGTTTTACAGTTTACAATCTGAATGGTTCTCTCTGAGGCTAACAAAACATCGCTATGGGTTTCTGATGTTGTCATGAAGGCCAGATCCCAAAGTGACTTCCCCATTTCCACTACAGCCAGCAGAACACAAAGCACAGCATTACCTCATGGGATATAAGGTGTTTGGATTTAGAGTGACCTTCAAAGTGGAGCCAGTAAAGTGGTGAAAGGTAAAACAGGAATTTTATGTTGCAGGAACTGTAGAGAACTTTCATATGTCCAGAAAGGGGTGACATCACAGCCAGCGGTAGAGGAGAATTGTGTTGGACTGGTAAAAACAGGTGCAGGGAACAAGATAAAAAAGGGTGCAAACTGGAGGAAGTTCATAGAGGTTTAAAATAATTATGGCAACTTCGAACTAGATTAGGAATTAAACAGATTTATGGAAGATACAAGATGTTACCAGGACCAATTACTCCAATAAATTTCCTAATAATATTTTTTTTCTCTTTGCAAAATTTTCCTGTTTGACATTTGCAATGACTGTGCAACCAGTCCAACACCAATAAAAGTTGTTCCCATTTACACAAGGACTACCCTTGGCATCACAAAGTATTATTGTTTAGCTGCTGTTTAACACAAAACCCAACAAAACCGCAAAGAAACAACGCCCTCAAAAAAACCCCGCAAAGAAACAATGCCCTCAAAAAAACCCACAAATAAACAAACAAAACAACCCACAGAATTCCATGCCATTTTACCTGAAGTTGTCTGAGATGCCTGGCAGAAATGCAGAGGCAGTTTGGGAACTGCACCTCGACGTTCTGAACATGCTCAGAGATCCCGGGAGGTGGCAGGGCTGCCAGGAGCAAGGGCCCAGGCTGGGATGTGCTGTGGCAGTGTGCTGTCAGTGCTGCTGACATTTATGAGCTGGGGACACTGCCACCTTCCCTTGGAGCAGCTGCACAGGGGGTGAACTCGGGAGCCATTACCCACACTGCAGGATTTTGCAGCTGTAAAGGGTGACAAAAGGTTCCAAATTAAATATACTGGAGAGCTAACAAACCTCATGTAGCAGCAGTGCCTGAGCTCTGCTGGGTGCCAGCCTGCACCTCTGAGCCTGTGTGCTCCAGAACTCATGCTCTTCAAGCTGCGCCTGAACCTTTTTTGCCTCTGAAATGTTTTTGATTGCTTACATAAAGTAGCCTGGATACAACCTGAATTCATAATAGTCGGTTGAAAATTAAAGCTGATTTCTAAAGAATCTTTCTGCACAAAGTTCTTCCTTGCCAAACTTAAAAATATTTAATTTGGTCATTAATGAACTATTTTCTGACTGTTTTACTTCTCTTTCTCTTTATTGGAAGACTCTGCATGTGTCAGTGCATACTCAGATGCACTTGTCAGACAATTATTTGCTTTTATGTACCATCCAAACAAGATCACCTTCAATAGCTCTTCTGGTGAAATGGGAAAATATTATAAAATAATATTTTCTTTGAATAATGTAGGAAGTTTTTACCTCTCTTTTCCTGCAGAATTTTCTGACTTCCTGATCTCCATAATTTTGTTTGTTCTTTATAGTATGTTAATAGATTTGTAACCTAAGAAACTGGAATGTATTTACATGACAAGTTCTTTTTGCAATTATTTGCTCAGTGGTTTAGATGGTTCAGTGGGGCACTGAAATTCCATGGGATATTTTGTATTATGAAGTGTAAAACACACAATATACTTCCTTTCACAGAGATTCCTCAATTTCTTTTTAAACTTTGTGCCATGCAGCTGCTATTTGAATGTTGATGGACATGTAAAACTGCTGCTGCAGGCAAACCCTCAGAGCTTTGGCCTCGGAAGGGGTGGCCCTGCTCAGATGTGACAAGTGACACCAGTCTCACCCACACTCCCATTTCTCATGCAAATATATTTTGTACAGGTGAATATGAGCATGACCTGAAATTGCTTTTCTGGCTGTTATCGTCTCTCCTTTGAGAGGAGGAAATGTCTGTTCATTGCTGACTGTGTGCATAAAGATAAAAGGAACCCCAGTGCACTATCAAAGGACAAGAGAAAATTATTTTTTCCCCTCTCTAGGCAAGAGGAGTGATTCAGTTTTCTACTCAGCCTCCCAAAGTCAAAGTAGCCCTGGGACACATCTTCAGTCGTTTAACTGAGGGGCAGTAAAACATTTGGCTTCAGGCAGAGCTGCAGACCCTACTGGATAGGATTTCATGTCTCTGCAAACCAGCCCTCAGTTTTTGTCTCCATAAATTCACCCAAAGCTTTATTAAGAGTATTGAAAAAATCTTTCCCCACTCTGTCAGACTCAGTTCCTGCCCTTAATTGTCAAACTGGAAAGGACCTTGACAGAGTTACACATACAGCTAAGGAGCTCTTAACCCAGTCCTTCAGGTTTATGCAAGGTAACAGATCTCTTCTTTTTCCCATTTAACCCTTTTGTGTGTTCAGCTGGGGTGAAGATGCATTGTTTTGGTTTGGATGTTCAACCATGTCAGGCAGCCAGAGGGCTCAGAGACACAGCAGCCTTGTGATTTCTGTGGTGTGCTTCACCTAGACCTCATCTGTCTCAACAACAGGACGGGAGGTATTTGTTTCAGTGTGAGACCTTTTCAGGTCTGCCAGAGCAGGGAGTGCTTGCATTCAGCCAGGCCTTTCCAAAGCAGCAAGATTGACTTTCAGAAAGAATTGCTTGTTACACAATCATCTATTTTTTCTCCTCCTTTTAGATGAACTGAACCTTCTTCTGAGTAAAAAAGAACCACACTGTGGTGACAGACTCTGCCTCTTACACTGGCTGTGGTGTCACTAGAAGGGGGACTGGCAGAGTCCACATGTCCTTGAAACTCTGCTCAAGTGAGTTACCCTTCACTCTCCTGAATCATGCCCCCGCATTCTGTGAATGTGAATCCATCTGCTCACCAGCTCAGCGTCTGCAGCAATAGGCTGCTCTGAACAATAGGTTTCATCTGGTTTTGCTGTTGCAAGGACATGGATATTTAGAGACTTATTTATTCACCTGTCTAAATAATTCATACTGGATGCTAAGTTCAAGGACAGTGCAGTTCAGGCAGCAGTGGGAATGGAAGATGTGGTCAAGCTCAGGGTGCATTAAGCTAATGTATTATGAAAGCTACTGCTCTGTAATGCCAGTTGAGGAAGGAGAAGGAAGAAAAAAAGCCTAAGAAAGGCAGTTGCCATTGCCAGAAACAATTAGGCACTGGCAGCTCTGCAGAGCAGCGGCTGCTGGCTGGGCCTCTGCATCTGGAAGTGGAAGTTGAATAACCAAACCACCTCACAGCTGATTCAAGTAATGCTTGGCCATGGGAGAGGGAAGAATTACTGCCAGGTCAGAGATATACAGTGTATTTAAAGGAGTCATGGGGTACTTTTTACGCAGAGTGCAGACAGTTTTAGCCATTTGTTTTAAAACCAGATTTGTTGCAAAGGAGTTGAAGGAGGTGTTGGAAGATCTCTGATGAACACGAGGGTGCTGCAGTCTCAGCAGCTGCTGTTTACAAGCAAACTTGGAGATGCAACCACCTCAGCTTCTTCAGTTCCTGCCTTGTTATGTTTACACATTAATGTCAAGCTACAGTTTTAACACTGAACCCTTTCTTTTAGCATACCCACTTTGTAACTAGCAACATGTAAGAGACAAACTACTTTTAAACCTCTATTCTACACTCTACAAATAGCATTGATCACATGCTCTCACTAATTAGAAGAAGTACCTGGAGACTTGTGGATTTCAGTTACCATGACATTTTACACAGAAGAACATGGCCTCAACTGTGCAGCAGGAGCAGATGTTACAATGACAGAGCGGACTGTAAAGATTCTTCAGGTGAAAGTAACCCAAAAAGTGAGGTTCAGGAGTGAGCCTAGAACACCCCATTCTCAAATGAGCATGAGATACCCAGAGGGAAAAATGCAAAGTAAATCCCTCTGGATGTGCAGAGTGTGGACAGCAGGCCCTCACCACCATCCCTGCTCAGCACCACCCACTCCCAGGCTTCCCAGAGCAGCTCCAGCCCCACACAGCACTGACAATAGAGCAGCATCCAGGTCAGATCCATGGGGCACAAAAGATTATGACTTTATGTTGAGAATTCCTAAGGTTTACAGTTAATGTGCATGGGAGGAAGGAACACAAGTCCTTGAATCTAGGCAAGATCTCAGGTTCTTACACTCTGAATTCGTAACCTAATCAGCGGAGATTACAGTTAGACATGGAGTCCTGGTTTTTCCTCTGAGAAAATATGTTGGGAGTGGCTGTGGAAGGTTTAATGGGAACACATCAGTTTGGATTATCTTGCATTTTGCTAGGATCCCATGATATCCTTAAATCAATTTACATTGCACATAAGAATGTGTTATTTTCTGCCCTTCTATAAAGGTGTGCATAAATAGTGACTGGCAACAATCTTCTTAAGATATGTAAATATATTTTCTTCTGAATGCAAAGCTGTCACTTCAGTGCTAATAAAAAACTACAGGAATGACAGCTGACAAAATAAGAGTCAAATACTCATAGGTTTGCTCTGAACACATTACAGTCATTAAGAGCTCCAAACCAATAGAGCATTTGCAATAGTTACAGGAGTGCGAAGAACTCAGAAACTGCCTGGAGGAAAATTCATTATTTGTCAGTGCAAGGACTGATGTTCTTCAGCCTTCACACAAGAGAGCCTGGCAGCAGTGTGTCACCACTGAGGCACCAAGAGCTGTCACCCCACGGACACAGAAACACTCCAGGCCAGGCAGCTGCCAAAGCACTGTGCAAGACATGTCAGCAGAGCAGCAGCCACAGCAAAGCTCCCCAGGAGGAGTGAATTTCCCCTGGAGCAGCATTCCCTCAGTGCCAGCCTGCCCAGAGCAGCACTGCTGCCCAGGAATGCAGGACAGAGCCAGGTGGAATCCCAAGGCTGCCAGGCACATTTCCATGGGAGTTGTGTCCATATCAGGAAGTCATCAATGAGCATGTGGCTAAATCAGCACAGGAAATAGTACTTTTATAAAAAACCCTCACCTTTGTGACTAATGTATAGGTAACATTATGTAAGGTATATATTTATATTTATATAAGCTATTTATTATATAGTTAATTAAATTTATTATTATATAACTAATATCTTGGGGATGAGTATATATCTAAATAAATATCACATATATGTATCATATTTATTACTTTTCCTCCTATCTGTGTGCAGGATAGAGGCACTCCACTTGAATCATTCACTGTTCTTTTTTCTAACTTTCTGGTTCTGTAATACTGACATCTAAGCATTTAGCCCATAGGGTAGAAAACACCTTGGTTCCTTCAGAATAGCTTTGTTATTTGGTATATTTGATATACCTGTTTCATCCTAATATGTTTTAGGACATTTAGGACTTCCTGGCAGGATCCAAGCACCTTGTGTTGCCCTCTGAAGGCAAGAGTCATTTAAAGAACTACATACTTGAGCCACAAAGCATGAATGAAAATACCTGACTTTTACATGTTAGTTATCATTATTCTTTCTCATCTTAACTTTGTTATATTTACTTCACAGTTAACAGTATCTCTATTCAGAAATTTAATTTTCTTTTTATTTTGGCCAACAAAAACTTCATCTACTTCATATGAAACACATAAATAATAAAAAGCAGGTACCAAGAAGGGAGTATAGTTCCCTTATAGCATGTTTTTCTGTTAAATCATTATTAATAGATACCTTTAAAGCTTGTGTAAGTCATAGCACTTATCCATTATTTGTGTGTCCTTGGACAATTTCTCATGCTGCTTAAGGACACTGATTACACATGCAAATAGATCAATCATGTAAGGTTGTTGTTTATTTATTTTGAGGTCTTCAGAGACAAGGGGATTGCCACCTTTTTTTAATTGAAAAGGAATTTATATAGAAAAAAACAGAAATAGATAGATAAATAGATAGATAGATAGATAGATAGATAGATAGATAGATAGATAGATAGATAGATAGATAGATAGATAGACAGACAGATGAAATTTACTTTCATATAATTACTTAAACAACTAAAATCTTTTGATAGATGCCTTTAAGTGACTTTAAACTTTTTTTTTAACAACAGGCAAGCACACCACTGTATAAGTTACAGCTATCAGACTGTCAGTACTAAAACCCTGTGGCCATCATCTCCCCACATTTGTTTAGAGGCCACATCTGCATCCCCCACACTTGCACACACAAATTCCCAGTGGAAATTGGAACCTTCTGCTAAATAGCTGTTTCTTGAAGGACAAAAAGTGACACAATGTTTTCTGAATCCCAGTGCTGGTAGGCAGCAGTGCTCCCACTGCTCTGTGTTTTTCTGACTCACATTAGGAGAGTGCAGCAGGACCTCTTATTCACTGCAGCTATGATGAATTAACTGAAAAGGAGGAGGAAAAAAACAGCTGTTGTTTAGGCTTTTTTTGAACCCAAACAAAACCTATAGTCCAAATCTCTGCCACACAATATGGTGTTCCTTGACTGCAAGTGCCTCAATGGATGCTAAGCAGATGTTCTGAAATTAATTTCCACTGGGCTGGAAGTTTGTAATTCTCATAATAAACCATAATGTAAAACTAGTGTATAGATAGGTTAACATTTCCATTTTCAGTGCATTACAAATAAATAATTTCTTCACTATAAAAATCTAGCAGAATAAAACCATGTTCCACCTTTGGAGCTGTGAAAACAGCCCTTCTCAAAGTTCTTCATCAGCAGCCAGGAAGGACAGCTTTATATTTGAACAGGAGGTTGAATCAACTCCTCAGATTTTCCCTGCAGCTTATCAGGAAGTTTCCTGTGAACCTCACGAATTCCAGGGAGAGTAACCCCAGCAAAAGAGGAAAAACTATCAGGTAGAAGATCTTCACCAGCATCTGTTCTTGCTGACAGCTTGACCCTGACTAAGTAGGTTTGAGATTACTTCCTCAGCCTAAAAATGTGTGAGCACAGGAAGCCCACACCTTGTCCTCTACAGAGAGGGATGTGTCCTTAAGTGCCACTGGGATCACAATCCCTGCTTCTCGTGGAAGAGTTGGACACACGAATATTGCACAGCGCTCACCAGACCAGTGGATGAACCCTCCAAGTACTACTGCCAGACTGTGTTCCCTCTAATTAGCAAAGCAGTTTTGTGATAGAATCAATTAATTACAGTGCTGGCAAGATGGTGATAGAGCCACGTGGTGTGCAGAGCTCTATCTCTTAAATTCATTATCTGGAATATTTATCAAAGTCACAAAGCCTTTCAATGCTGATAATATGCTTTACTGTGTTATTTTGGTCCGCGCTATTTCAATTTTGTTTCAATTCTTTCCCCCTTCTCTGGCTTTCCAGAAACCCAAATGTCTTTCAGTAAGGCTGAATCAGCACTTACAAAAACTTTTCATGTTATGAACAGTGACGGCAACTGGTGGCTATGCAGCACCTTAAAGAACTCCTTTCTCTTTTGGAACCCTGTTGAAAACTCTGTACAATAATTTTACTTTCAAACATACATTAAACTGGAAAATGAGAACCATTTCAGGTGCTCCAGAAAAACAGTTCACCCCCCAGTAAATGCCTACAAGCAGGACTCAGATACTTTTTGTTTCTGCTCACAAGAAAATCTGTCATTATCTTTTGAGATTATGGAATTTTTGGTGGACTACAGCTGTACAGGGATTCCCAGGGAAGCTGATCGTGTGCAACTTTATTTGGAAAAAACCCCAGCAATTCAGTCTCAGCTATCAACTAACAGAACAGACCAGTCACCTGGAGAACTGGGATAAAATATAGCCACCAAAGTATGGGATGTATTTCCTATTGCCCCAAGGAAACTCCCCCATCAGTCTGAAAACTGGTCAATCATTCCTGTCAGCGCTAGAGTTCTTAAAAAGTAATCACAGAAGCCTGGTGGGCTGGACTGGACTAGATCCTCTCTGATGGTGCTTAGTTTAAACTACTGCTATGGTGTAATTATTCAGGCCCTTAAACAAAACCCTAAATCCAGATTCTAGAATCCCAAAGCGTGGAAGGTTGTGCTTTGTGCAGGTTTGAAAACCAAAAAGCTTTCCCACTGTATACCCATTAGAAGGTTATTACTCCAGTACTGGTTTTGGGCTGAGAAAAGCTTTTTTCTTTAAACAGAGAAATAAATGGCCAAGTTCCTCAGCCTGTTGCATGTGCCCACAGTGCATTCACTGCAGGGCCTTCTGGATTGGCCTGTCACTAAGGAATATTCATGAGATCTGCTTCTTAAAACACTGGCAGCTCATCAGCCATGGAAGCAGATTAATGACAGGGGGAAAGGGAAATGACTTTCAAAAACCTCCTGCCCACAGTGCCATTAGTGCCTAATCCAATATCCTGGATTCCTGTTCTTGGGCCTTGGAGGGAATCAGACCCTTTGTTCTGGCATTGGTAAGATCAGATTCAGTGCTGCCTACAGCAGTGACCAGGAGGCCTCAGCACTCATTAGGTAAGAGATTGCTTTGTAACAGCCATGCAGGATCTCAGAAATGAGAAGGGCAGTGCAAAAAGAGATGCTAAGGAAGGAGTTCAGAAATAAATACTGAAGAAAGGGAAAACCCAAAACCTGGCTGCTCTTTCTCAGCCATATCACGCCAATTTTACTGTCACAAAACTCATGGAAATCTCAGGCCACAGCTGTGAGAATGCAACTACAGGGTTCTGAGGAGATCCACCAGTGTTGTGGGCAGGAATGAAGCCACGGGGTTTTGAGATCCCCCACTGTTGTGGGCAGTCTGGTCACACTGTGGCTCCTGGCAGTGCTGTTTGAACAGTCATGAGCCAATGCAGAGACATCCCATGTGTTCTGTTTGAGACAGGGAGAGAGATTCCCCAGGGCTTACACACAGAACAGTGCTTGTAAAACAAAGAGGATTCACAGTAGTTTACACATCCTTTCAGACCTAGGCATGTGCAGGAAAAGCTTTGTAACCAGCCTTGGTGAAGTGAATTATTAGGGAAGGAACAGAGGAAAAAATTGCGTCCTCAAAAATCAACATCCACAGTGTCTACTGAGAGTGAGAGTGGACTTCCCAGAGAGGCTGTATTCCAGGATAGATTTCCATCATATGTTCACCATATTGCTGCAAGGTGGAAAACATCTGTGCTATTGCCACAAACCAGGCTGGCAGGAAGAGC
Organism: Phainopepla nitens; assembly: GCA_013400175.1. Lineage (NCBI taxonomy): Eukaryota > Metazoa > Chordata > Aves > Passeriformes > Bombycillidae > Phainopepla > Phainopepla nitens. Next base: position 34,857 of record VXBQ01001690.1, on the reverse strand, counting down.
CTGAACAAGTGGTGGATCAAACAAGAAGAATGTGGGAGGAGGGAATCTTTGTTCTTTTTGTGGCACTACCTCACACATGCAGTTTCCCAGCCATGGCTCCTGGGTATTATAGCGATGTAAAAACATCATATATGGTATGATATTCACACATCAATGTGCTGAGCCGTGGCTCCAAAATTCCTGAAGGGCTGTTTAGGGCATCACAGGAACCAACAACAGCCTGAGAAGCCATATGTGTGATTCATGGAGAGGATTCCAAAGCAGCCCTCAGTGTGTGCTTCCCACAGCTGAGGTGTGCACACACAAACACACACAGCTCTCCACAGGAGGGGCTTTGTGCAGAAAGAAAAAATCAAATAAAACTAGATACTTCCCATTTTATTAGTAATTAAACTCTGCATAGAAAAACTTCAAATAATTCTGTTGTGAAGATTTTACTTCAAGCTCACATTAAATTAAGGAGGTTTCTGTTTGTTCTGAGAGTTGCATCTCCACAGCCAAGCCCCCAGATTGCCTCCCTGGACAGCCTCTCAGGCCTTGGGGATTAATAACCTCCATCCTCCATCTCTCTCCAGCAGCTTCATAGAAAGTCACATATATAATCCTGTGTATGGAAAGTCCTCTCGAGGTGAAAAAGACAAAGGAGAGGGGAAAGGAAAAAAAAAACATCAGCATGCAATTTGGGGGCAGCTTAGGAAACAAATTCTGCTGGCTAATTCAGAAAGAATAAATAATGTTGAAATAAAAAAAATAAAAATTTCATATTGCAGGATAAGTCCTCAGAATTTAGTTAATTTTTATCCTCTATAGCTGTCCTGGCCTTCAGAAACAGAATTGTTACTTCCTAGCTTAATCTGAGAGCTTAATTTTAGCATTTAGGAAGCAAAGCCCTAGCATAAAAGTATTGCATTTACTGTGCACCTACCATGAAATTCAGCCTAATGGGAAAGAACATGAACTATTTCAAGTGTATTGCAAGTATGAATATATTTGCCTATTCCTTTCTGGCTCAGTCATCCAGAATCCCCAGATGAAAAAACACATTCTTTTTTCTTCCTCTCCCTTTCTCTTTCCTGTGCTCCCTTTTCTGATTGAGAGTGGGTTTTGCTGTTAAATCATCTTGGATGGGAAGTAGAACCACTTCTAGGATTTAACAAAAGCACTGTCCTGCGTGCATTCAGGGGAAGCTACCCTGAGAAGCAATGCATGGATTTGTTCCAGTTGAGAAAAAGCTAAAAGTTCCTTGGCTGGAAGAGGAAATCAAATGTATGACCTCTGCTCAAGGGTTGGCCACACATTTCTCAGAAAATACTCTTGGAAAAGTGGTGCTGACCTGTAGCACTTAAGATGTTCTTGCCTTCATCTCCCCTTTGTCTTTTCCTCCACCACTCATTTAGCACGAAGCTAAAGCACACAAAGACTTGAGCGGTCCATTTTAGTGTCTCAGTTCACCTATCTCCTTTTTTTTAGGCTGCATTTTCTATCTAGAGACTTTCCTGAAACCATGAGAAAGTAGATTGAAAGGCTGAAATTCTGCTTCAGGTTTAAACATACGTTTTCATGAGAACCAAAGAATTCACTCCACTGAAGCCAAAGAGAATCACAGCCTGTGTAATCACTGCTCCCATTCCCAAGGGTTACATGAGTGGAGGCTTTCATCTCAAAGAAATTCTATTTTATGTAACTTGACATTTCTTATTTTATGAGTAGAGTAATTAAACACGGCACAAAAGCTTAAAATGATTCTGTCATGAAGATTTTACTTAAAGCTCACATTAAATTAAGGAGATTTCTGTTTCTTCCAAGAGCAGCATCCCACAGCCAAGGCCCCAGATTGCCTCTCTGGGCAGCCTCTCAGGCCTTGGGGATTAATAACCTCCATCTTTCATCCCTCTCCAGCAGCTTTATAGAAAGTCATGTATATAATCCTGCCCATGGAAAATCCTCTCTAGTTAATCCTGCCTGGAGTCCACCAAGATGGTGAACAGAATCAAAAAACAAAACAGGAGACTGTTGAGGAAAATATGTTTGAGCACTGTCCAGACTTGGGTTTCAGACAGTTCTTGTCCGAAAAGCTGATTTCAAAAGAGGCACAGTACTGTTATTTAAACATCTATTGTATAAACAGCAGAACTTGAAATATTAAATATTGAAAACATTAAATGTTAGTGCATTCTTTGTTTCAATTCATTTCATTGCATGCCCTTTTAGAGCTGGTCCAGCTGAAGAAAAGGAATTTGCAATTTCACAGTTCTCTGTGCAAATTCTTACCCAGGCTTCTCCCAGTCCTTGCCAGCAGTTCCAGGGAAGGCACACAGACCTTCTCCAGATTGTCAGAGACAGGCAGGTACTCAGGAGGGGCATTTCAGAGAGGTTCAACCTCCCTGCAGGTGCATCCAGGCTCTTCTTACTGTCCAAATGGGAGAGCAAGAAATTCCTGAAACAAGCTCCAAAGTGAAGTTCCAAAAGTGGGGGAATATTTGCTCCTAATATGTGGGATGCTGTCACACACACTGAAGGAGATGGGAAAACCTAGTTTTAAGGAACCACTGAAGGATACACAAATGGAAGGGTTATCAGAGGCACTGACAAGAAAGAATCCCAACTCAAGAGGCCCAGACTGCCCAGTGCCTGCCAATTTCCTTCTGAGAAGTCATTTCAGCTTCCTTTAACTTTACTTCTTCACTCAGCAAATGAATATAATTGTACTTGTCAGCTTGGCAAATTGCTGATCATAGTACCCTAGCACTTCCATGAAGCAACAAAATTATATTCCTTATATCCAGGAATACCTTTATTATATAATCTTCTCTAGTAGGCAAAATACTCAAACATCCCAAAGAAAAATAAAAAAGGATGGAGGAAAGCAAAAAACAACCCAATCAGCATCCAGATTGGGGGTAACTTAATAAATCAGTTCTTATAAACACGCTGACTAATTCAGGCTTCTTAAGGTATCACGTTGTTTGTTGTACTGATAGTTTAAGCAGTCTTTGTCAGGCAGTTAAGTTCTGAATTCACTGCTACTTCTAAGTCTTATTTCTTCTTCACTTTCATAGTCACAGACTGTGACTAGTGGCCTCCAGACTGGTTTCAGGTCTTTGGAGCATTCACAACATTTATCAGTGTTTAGTAGGAGAATATAGATTGCTGTGGAAATCACCATCTACTGTTTCTCTGCCACAACAAAATGCAGCCTGTTGTTGCCTAAAAAATCCTGCTGCTGGGCTGCTTATAAATGTCATAGATTACCTTAGTCTAGATTATCAACACTAATGAAAACAATATCCTCTTCTTTTACAACTTTTATTTATCCTTTTTAAGTATTTGTTTGGAAGACTGCTTCTTCCAGTAATTATGTTTATTCAGCATATTCTTCCTCTTCTATTTGCTGGCATTGGGTTTTATTTAATGAGTATTTTACTGCCTGCTGAGGGTCAGTATTTGTTCATCTTGCCTGATACAGAAAATCCCACTGACACACTACCAACTTCTGTAAGGAGAAATAGACAAAGGACATAACGGCAATAGCCCTGAGTACCTGTTAATTAGAGCAGAACTTTTATCTGTTTTTGTACCGGCAATTAAGAGAGATGGGAAGACTCATTCAGGATCAGAATTTGATTTTACTGAGGTTTCTAAATGCTTATATACTATTCCAGAGTTAGTAATCTTTTACTACAATCAGTATGTTAAACATCACACAGATAAACTTATACATTTTACAAACATCTCTGGCTTGCAGAGGGTTGATTCGATCTTCTTTTCCTGACTCCAGTTTTGATGCACTCAACTTGTAATCTTCAGAGCTCTGTTTGCTTCTGCCAAGGCATCTTGGTTATCAAACTGGATATGCTAATTAAATCAATAGTGCTCTCTGTCCTGTGTATCCCAACATTTTTGCATCTCTAATTTGACAGCTTATCTTTTCAGAGGCTAAAAGGAGCAGAGGGCTTAGGAAATAAAAGCTGAGCACAGATTTCTGGCCCACAGGAGATGAGACAGACAAAGCTGCAGGGCTGTGGCATCTTTGCCTCCCACTGGAAGCACTGACAATGGCTGAGGGAAACCAGGAGCCTTCACACAGGAGGAGGAGCAAGGACAAGCAAAGGTTCCAGTGCCAGCTCCTCCTGAAATGGGACAGACATTGTAATGATGACTCCCCTTGTTCCATGAACTTAGAAAATGCTCAGTTCTGCTAAACTCAACCATTTTCAAGATAGATATAATGACAGTAAATTATCTGACAGGATATAAAGAATGACTGTTTCGTAGTGAGAAATGATCAGTAGTATTGTTATATTTTGAAATATATTAACATATTTCTCTGAATGACTGCCCTTTTTTGGGGGAGAAGCCAAGGTTTAAAAGTTTCTATCAAGGCAGCCTGTAAGGGCTGCTCCATAAACCTACAAACATAGTCAAGAAACTGTTCTTGTTAAAGGAGTTACCTTGCTATGCCTTTTCCTTCATCTGTTATATGAATCTTTGAATTTCAGCAAGAGAGCTTTGCAGCATTCTGGTAATTTTGATTTTAACACTTCTATAATACAAACTTTGAAAACAAGACAAGCCCATCAGCAAGGCAAAACCCTCTCCCACAATCTAAAGGGGTGGAACAGTGGCAGTTTTAGAACATGAATATCAGTGCCTCCTGAATTGGAAAATTTTATAGGAATAACATCAAGGATCCATTTACAGAGCACAAACTATGCACACAAGCACCTTCCTGAACTGAGGCCCAGCTTTGGTATCTTTATAAAAAATAGCAGACTCCAGTTTTTGACACATTATCTTTACGAAATATGAGTTAATGGAAAACACTGTAGGCTGTAGAACTGAGAAGATGAAAAATACAGAGTGGACAGAGTGAATAGGAAACAGCAGGGCCAGGGGGCACAACACCTCCTTGAAATCCTAAATTCAAATTTGCCTTGAGTCATAACTGAAATAATGTGGCTGGTTTCATCTGAGTGGCTTCCAGAAGAGGCTTGTTCCTATCATTGGATTGCAAGAGAAGTTTTTGTAGCTGCCAGGCTTTGTTCCCCAGAGGGGAGTGACAAATAAATGCCTATTACATATAAATACAAAAACTCTGCAGGAGAAAAGTGTATGGAGTGGTAGACGAGGAAATATTCTGATGTCTCTTCTTAAGCATCACTGGTGACTCCCATTAACAAGGGCAATTCCCAGAACCTGTAAATGATGTTTATAAATGAAAGAAACCCTGAGGATGCCCTCTCTGAGGAGGGAAGTGGAAGTCACTGCCTCAATCCTTCTGCGTGGGATAGCCAGGGAAATGCACAAAGCAGGGATATGGGAAAGGAAGGCCAAAGAGTTGAGGATCTAACTCACATAATGCTCCTGGCACTGACTCCTTCCTTTGTAACACACACTTGTGAGTTAGACTGGAAAAAGACTCTGGGAATTAAGCATCCTTTCAGTGCAGCTACAGGGATGATAACAACCTTTCTTTTCCAAGGATTCCGTTGTCTGGCCTAGGACTGCTGGATTAATCTGAATTCCCGTTTGGGGTTGGAGCTGCTTGGTGCCCCCAGGGAGCTCTGCGAGCCCATCGTGTGTGCCTCTGCTCCCGAGAAAGGCCTGGGACCTGCCCGTGTCTGCTCCAGAAGCCAGATCCAGGTGCTGATCCTGCTCCCAGACCAAAATGGCAATAGTGCTCTATTCTGCTCCCAGATTCTGCTCCCACCCTGGCCGTGAGGGGTTGTGAGGCAGAACTCGGGGAATGGAGCTCGGCGGGATGCAGGCGCGCCTGAGGCTGGCACCGCTCCCTGTGTGACTCCACGTCTGCCACCAGGAACAAACAGAGCCATTCTGGGGATTCTCCAGCAGAGAGAAATGTCAGAACTGACACAATGTTTGCGATAATAAGCTGTGTTGGCAAAATTCTTGTAGATGTCACCCAAATGTAAATGAACCCCGGTGACTCAGGGAAGCAATCTCCCGAAGAAAGAGACACAGAACTTATTTGCATTTAGCCCTGGATTACAAATATCACTGTTCCCTCTCTTCCTCTCAGACTGAAGCTGCTGGCTCAGTGTCAGCAGTGCAGAGATGTGTTTCCCCTTGTTTTATAACTCATTTAATACCAAGAGGATAAAGTGTGGATCCCTGAGCTTTTTAGGTGGCTCTTTTGCACATTCACTTTGCTGAAGGACTCCTGATTCTCAGTACTGGGAATATTTTATGCAGCACAGCAGAAACATGTAGAAGTGAATAATTGCTGCAGAAACATAGGGATCAGTCAAGAAAATATAAGACAGATTAATAACTTCAATAAAGTACAAAGAGGTCAATCCACAAGCTTCTGTTGGGCTTTAAAAGTTTTCTTGCTTTAAATACCACACTGGAGACAGTAGGCAGCAGGGCTTTGCAAAGTTCTACAGAACCCCCATTCTGGAAACACTCTGTGGAACATGAGCTAACAAGAAGGACGGACAGTTCATCTGAAAAAATCCATGAATGAGATGGGCATAATGCAACATCTTAATTTTTGTTGCCTGGAGAAAGGAGACATCATCAGAATAAAAACAAAATACCCAAAGACAGTACAGGAATATCATTTACATTTCTCACTTTTTAAGGAATATAAAGAAAAATATGAAAATTTTAACAGACATAACTGTCATATTTTCACCAAAAAGAATAAATAGCACAGTAATCCCCACTGCAGTAGAGATGAAAGCATCAAAAAAAGTGAAAAAACCCCTCTGTTTCCATAGCAAGTCTCTTTATTGCCACTTTCTATCTTCACATAACCCATGTAATATTCATTCCAAGTAATTGCTCAGCTTAAGGAAACAGCGTGCTGGTAATTCATCCCTCTTCACAGGTCACAGCAAGTGCAGGAAAAATGTGCAGAAATAGGAGGTGACTGAACACAGAGTGTGACAGAGATCATGTGCCACAGCAAGGGCCATTGGGGTTTTCATTAAATCACAAGGGAATCCAGGGAAGGGCAGAGTTAAGCCACCAGCCAAAAGGACAATTCCTCAGAAATGCCTCCAGTCAGAGCCCCACTCACCAAGTGGGGGTGTCATTCATGGTGCCACCAATGTCCCACTGTCCCTGCAGCCCTGCCAGCGCCTGCACAGAGCCTGCCCCACCCTACATAACACAGGCCAGAATGGGATTTCAGGAGTGAACGAGGCAAAAAAAGTCTCCATGTGCTAAAATCCTGCACGTTTAGGTTATTGTTTGATGCTTGAGCAACTGCCTTGTCTCATGAGCTAAACATCCTCATGGATCCGGTGTGGATTGGTGCTGGGCTGCTCCTGGGCACTGATATCATCCCTTCCTTCTGAAAAGGCAGAGAGCACTTGGATGCCTGGTACATCCTCTGTTCTACTGGGACAGAAGAAGCTCTGGTGGCTCTGCAGGAGATAAATTCCTTTAGTGTAGTGCAGCAAGGGCCACCTCCTCCGGCTGTGTGGGGAGCTGTCGAGCAGAGGAGCTGACACAATGCAAAATAAGCCCGCAGATTTTCCTCCTGGAACCCAGCAAACTGGGTTGTATAGGAAACGACAGTGCTCTGCTCCCTGTTCCTCAGGGAAAGGGGCACCTGCAGCCCCAGAGCTCTGTGGGGACACTTGTGCTCCCAGCGCTCTGCTCCGGGATGTTTTCTCCTGGCAGAGGGAAGGGCTGGCCCAGCAGCCCCCTCCCGCTCCCCCAGGCAAACTGGCATCCAACAAATGGAAATAAAACAAGCCTTAAAGTCAACGTCTCTCCTACCACCTTATGGAAACTTGAAAATCCTGCAGCATTCTGCTAAGTCACAGTGGAAAAAAAACCCTTGAATTTTATCAGTAGAAATTGCCAACAAGAATTAGAAGAGCTCTTCATTAAAGGCAAATTAAGGCCAACATTAGGCAAACTGATTTTGTATTAATCCTGATTTGGTATCATAGCACAGCTACTATTTGTGATAATATAGATCTGTGCACATTTGTAGGAGACAGAGATGGGTTTGATGTGCTTATATTGAATTATCTTGAGTCAGAACCCAAAGGTATAGAGTAAATAAAACCTTTAAATTAGATTTCTCTGCTTAAAGTTGCTCATAAAGTTTAGGAAAAAAATACTGCAACTAAGAATAGAAACAATTTTCCAAAATTTTCCAACACTTCAAGAAAGATTAAAAATCCTGAAAAAATGCAACCATAACAAAATTCATGTGAAGTATACTTCAAATCTAATTCAATATGGCAAAAAATTATTAAAGATATGTTCCTAATTTACAGATGCATGCATGGATGAGTAATTAATCTGGTCTCATACCATGATCATCCTGCACCTACATCCTGCACCCCAGAACCAGCTCATCCTGGGGACATCCTGCTCCCTTGGAATCCTTCCTCAGTGAAGTGACAGCTGCTTTGTAATTTCATCTCTGGGACTAACTGAGACATGAGCAGATAACTGAGCCCATGCACCAGATAATTTGACCACACACTGTATTGATTTCTCCTGCAACAACTCAGGAGCTGCTGGTGAGGAGGACTTGTTTGGAGAGAGGAGTAATATCACAAAAAACATTCCAGGGAACTTGTGCTTCAGCAGGGATATCCACCCCATGGGCAGAGAAAGAATAAAAGAAGGAATCTTGTGCTAAATTAATCAGAGGAAATAGAACCATAATGCAGCAATCACCTTGACAGATGTAAATTAATGCATCAGTCATTGTTCATTCCTTTTTTTCCTCAGTCACGGTGATTTTCTAGGGGTGACCTGTACATGGTTCTCTTTGCAGAGCTTTTGGGTAATCGAACACTGATAAAGGGCAACATGGGGAATAAACACACACCTTCTTGGGCTGTCTCCAGCCTCTCCCTAGTCAGGATTTATCTCCAAGGGACACAGGAAGAGAGCAGGAGCAGTGAGTTTCCTTTCTGAACCACAGAACTCACTGAACACCCTTGGCACTTAGCTCATATTGCTGCAACCAGGCATATGTTTCTATCCTCAGCCCTGCCTTCCTTGGCCCAGCCTGAAAATCTGGGGTTTCAGGAAACTCTGCAGCAGCTGCTGCTTAGGAAAATCTGTGATCTCACTCCTAGACAGACTTAACAGGATAGTATTAAGAAATGACACAGTACATATGAATCCCTCAATTATTGTAATAATCCAAACAGCAGAGTATTTCTTGTCTCACGTGCTGCCAGCACAAGGAACTTCACTGTGAAAGTCCCTGCTCCAAGTGCTATTCAGAACAAATTGCAGCAGGTCAGCATGCACTGGCTGAACATTCTAAAGCTGTAAATGTAGCCCCATAAAACACAGTGATCACCCTTGTTAACATTTCTAGCACATTTCTCCAATTAATACCAATGCAGGAGCCATCCAGAAGGCAGGAGGAGTTCAAACAGTATTTTGTTGTCGCAGAGTTCATTTCTTCCTTGGCCAAGCATTGCAGTCTGTCCTTCATCTTCAGCAGCTAAAAGAGGCTTCAAACAAATGAGCCACAAGAAACAGAAACCAAAATCATACACAAACAACCAAAAACCAAGCCAGAGAAGCCATCAAACCATAAACACCTGACTCCAAATCACGTTCCCTTTCCAGCTTGCAGTGGAAGGCAGGACCCTCCCCTCCCCAGGTCAGGAACCCACATCTCAGTGGCACAGTTTAAAGACACCACCACCTCTCTCACTGGGACCCCTCAAAAGAACCATGTGATGCACAAGCCAAGAATGAAGAGTTGAAGGAACTGTTTGATACATGCAGAGATTTTAAGCCTTTCCCATTCTCATGATTTTCCTCAAGATTCAGGATGGCAGGGACTTTGGATTTTTTAAAAATCATAAGTAACTAAAACAAAATCAAAAAAGTATCCACTTCCCATTGCCATTCTAACAGGGCATTTTGCCAGTGCAATTATATTTAGGATATACTGTGAAGTTCATGGGTTTATAACTTTGAAGGAGCAGGTGAAGAGCTACTTCCCAGAGGTAATAGGGATTTAAACATTGCTTTGAGGCAACAGGTCATCCTAAATTCACACCTTCTCCACAGCAGATCCACACTGACTGTCAGCTTTTTAATAATTAATGAAGCTCATCTCAGCTGTTTTACTGTTTCACTTTCCAGTTACCCACAAGGAGTCCATGCTGGCATTAAATCACAAGAGCTGTGAAGAGAAGGCAGCCACCATTTCTAGACTGATTTTTGTTGCAGTCTCAGCAAGCTGTCATTGCACTGCTGGTGCTTTAGGCAGCTGAGCTGCAAGGCTCCCACAGTGTCTCAGCATTCCTTGGCTCTCTCATTGAGCCAGCCTTCCCTCCCTGGTGACCTGCTGGAGGCCTTGGGTTACAGCCATTCCCACCAGCCTCTGCTCAGGGGACCTCTGAGATCGCTGGGCTGAAGTGAATTCCTGCTCTGGGAGTTGTTCTTGGTCCCCTCCAGGAGCCATGGAGCCTTTCCACAGGGCCAGGTCCCTCCTGCTATTCAGAGCCCTGGGACTTCAGTGCTGCTGGATGGGATTTTCCCCGAGCCTTTCCCTGTAAGGTCCTTCTGCAGACAGGGTGCAGCCCAGACCACGTATCCCACTGTGATGTGCATGGGTTTGATAGTGCTCTAGTAATCCTGGAGCATCATTTCCCCCCTTTTATTCCTTTCAGTGCTCCATCACTTCCATGAACAAGCCTTTTTCAGAACAGCACTCACTTTCCTGCAGCTCACACACCTGTGTTTCTACAATGTCCTATAAAATAGGAGCTATTTTCATGCTGTCGGTTTCTTCACAAAAAACCTCTTTATCTGCTAATGCAAAGAATAGAAAATTTCAGCTTGTTTTTAATCTGAATGTCTCTTAATCTGATTGTTAATGCACCAGAAACTGAAGAGGTTGATCCATTCCCATCAGAACTGAAGAGCAGCGATTCCAGCAACTCTGAGTCCCCCTAAGAGCTGGAGAATACAATTTACAAATCTAAGTTTATCAATCTCTTTGAGATGGAGTTTATCAATCTCCTGACGCAAACTCTTTAGATTGCCCTCATATTGAAGGACATTCTGATCCTCCTGTAATGTAAGATTGCCTTCACGTAGGGAAGAAGGATATTCAGATAATTTGGATAGAGCTCCTTAGCTGGCCACACCATGTGGGTCCTCTCAGCCTCATTAAGCACCTAACAAGGTAACCCTGATCTGCAGCAGAGAATTAAAATGAATAATTGAGGTGAGTGAGAGGAAACTGAAGAAGGGGTTCGACTTTTTTTTTCTTGTGAATTTTTCAAATTTGTTAATCCACAGTGTAAAAGCCCTTGCTGTTAGCAAGCATGTGGATTAAAATCCTTTTGCAATCCTGTGTGATCAGAACCACAGGGACAGAAATTATTTCCTTTTCTATTACCAAGTTGTTTCTTTCTCCCTGTGTCTACCCATGCACATAAAAGGGGATAGAAGATTACACCAGCCTAGACACCAGTTTCTCTACCAAGAATCCCATAAGTGTGTTCAAAAATTCTCTTTTTTCCTTTTTTTTCCCCAGTGGGTAAATGAGAACAATTTAACAGACACATTTCTGCTGTATTATTAGAAAGCAGCAATAATTACTGACCTTTAACACAGACTGAACTTTCAAGAAGGTGGGAGCTGGATGGTATCTCTGGTATCCAGGCAGTATTCCTACAAGAGCTTTTATTTAGATAGAACCACCCCTGCTGGGCACACTTATTTTCTGGGACTGAACCATTTTCTGGTCCCTTTTGTTGAAAAGGCCGCAAAACCCAGCCAGCCTTAAACCCAGCCAGTGTTCCAGGTTAAGGCATTGTCCAGGGTGCTCTGAGGGCATCACAGGAGTTCTCATCTATGTGCAGCACCATTCATTACAAAGGGATTTATAAATCCTTTGGAATCAAAGTTTAATCAACTTTCCCATAACGTATCATTATTTAAATTGAATATAATCTCTGGAACAGTGTGCTCACAGAAAAAGCCCAAGTCCTTGCTCCAGCCTGACTCTGCATCCCTCAATTATGACTCTCTCAATCTCTCTGGGTGGCAATGCAGAACAATGCACACTGCATTTCTTGTTCCTTGAGAAATATTCCCTTGTTTAAATCATCTTTGAAAACAATAAACAGCTTCCCTTTAAGACCAGTTTGGAATACCTGCAGCCTAGACTGTCACCTGCCTGGAGAGGAAATGGTGCAGCAAGCACAGCTGATTCTCAGGGGAATCTGTGCATCTCGGTCTTTCTGTGCATGCCTTCTCTCTGGGGACAGCTCAGAGCCCTTTGGCCTTCCCAGCACAGGTGGAGCTGCTGGGGCTGATGCAGATGTTTGTGGTAACTCTCTGCTGAAACAGGTCTTGAAGTGGGAACTGCATTTTCTATTTTAAATATTCACATGTAACACTGCAGTTTATGTTGAAGGTGAATAAGTGTCCTTTCCCAAAGGCTACACTTGGCTTAGGAGGAGTTTTTTGGTTGGTTTTAAAGTCTTTCCCCCTGTCACCTCAAATGAAAAGCGACCACCATTACATTATTTAGAGGAAGAAACTGTGTGGAGCCTGTAACAGGAGCTCTGTGCAAGGCAGCAGAATGTTCTGCTGCCCCAGGAGAAACCCCAGAGCCTGCCAGACTTCCCTGCCAGCTTTCCCAGCCCTTTAGGGTGAGTCTCCTCTGCTCTGGCAGCCTGGCCCAGCCCTGCTGGACACAGGGGGTGGTGTGCATCAAACACCCCCGGGCACAGCAGAGATCCAGGGAATGGTCCTTGGCCTGTGGCCACTCCTGCACTCCCAGTGACCAATCCTTTCACCAAAAGGGTCATCTACAGTAGCTATAGGGATTCCCCCCAGGCTTTTGAAGAGTAATGTTTGAGTGTTTAACTTCCACAGATCTTTCAGCGTCCTTGTATTTCCGTGGCTCCTTTAGCAACAAAGAACCCAGGTGATTGAAATCGTCTCCAGAATGAATATCTGACTTGCCATTATTGACATCCTTGCATCTGTCTAAGCAGATATCTTAGTCCTGTTCAGAGGAAATGTGAAAGGATTAAATCTTTTCTTAATGGTGTGAGAAAACCCCTTGATTTTTGCAGGCAGATACTGCTGGAACTTTCACAGATACAAATGATGATGTAAATCACACTACAGGCTTTGTGCACTCTGCAACACCATCACCATAACTCATGTCAGAGTGCAGAACACCACTGCAAACCATTTTAATTATTTTTGAAAATTCATGTCACCTTGAAAGAAAGGCTGAGATAGATCACATGTGATACCACCTCCTAAAGGAAGATCTGGGGATCCCAGCATTTGTTAACAGTTTTCTATCTCAGCACCCCGCTCCTTACACAACTCCCTGGATCAGTATGTCAGTCATCATTATTTTCTAAGCACTAAAAATCAGTCATTCCTCTATGTGCTTTTTCAGTAGATTACTCCTACTGAAGACTGGCAAGGAAGCTGGAAAAAGAAATGGGATTAATTTTGATAAGAAAAGTCCTAAATAAGAAGCAGCAGAAGGGCACAAGCACTGTAGGAGGAGTGCTGGGGGTGTGTATCAGACGTGGATCTGGTTCCTGAAGCTCAGTTCAGCCTCAACATTTAGTTTCAGGTGGATCTACATTATAGAGCTTTGAACCCTGTGAGCAGAGTAAGGATTGCTAAAGATGATGACTGATAGAGCCAGTGGAACAATTCATGGTAACACCAGGAAAATACAAAACTCCATCATTTAAAAAGTCATAGATGTGAGCCAGTTTAATAGTGATCAGAAGTGGATAACTGATTTAGAGATTCAGAAATGCATATAATGCACAACTCAGGTGCTCACCAGTTGAGACTATTCCAGCTGGCAAGAATTTCATCATTCCTTCCCATTTTCTCTATGGAGATTGAGAGAAAAGTTTGTAAGGAAAGGAACTTTTCTGTGGAAGGGTTTGGATTTTTGGTTTGGGGTTGGCTTTTTGTTGCCCCAATATAGATTATGTTTCCTGCATGGGTTCCATGTACCATGAGCTGCCACCTGCCTTCTTTAGGTTACATTAAACACAGTTCAGACAGAGCTCAGCCTCCTAAAGACAAGACATGAGACATCCAGATCATTGTTCGAGCAGACTGATAAGGTAAAATATAAAATAATTTTCCCATTATATTTTTTAAACCGTAAGAAATACTACTATATTGCAACATTTTTCCAATGTTTTATATGAGAAAGTTGTGTGCCAAAAAACCCCCAGAGTTTCTCCCAATAAAAAACCCCAAAGTTATAGTGTTTGTCCTATTCAAGTCACTACCAAGCTAGGTTGGATCTGAGCTTATGAAGGTTACTTTAATAGATAAAATAGAATTCTCATCATACTTATTTCCAAGCCCTAATACACAGTTTCTGAGAAAAGTAAAAGCTTTGGTTCCTGCTTATAAAACTGTATTAGTTCCAAGTTGTTTGAATATGAGAAACTAGGGGAAAAATATTCCTTGTCCATCAGAAAGTGGGCTGTTATACTTGCAGAGTTATTTGTTTCCCTGCAGTGGTATTTATCATGTTGATAAAAGAGACCATGGATCTGAAAATTGGAAGATTTTTCCTGTTAATTTGAAACAGCACCTATACAAGCTGCTGTGACATCAGCATAATACCCTAAAGCCACAGCAGCTGAAAAGATTTATTTCCTGAGCCCTTCTGCAGCCACATTCTCTTTGCTTCTGACATCCTCAATTTGCAGGCTGCTGGTGATCCTATCTTCCTCATTCTGGCTCTGTAATAAGGATGTCAATGCAAGAGGAGAGAAAGTCATTATCTGACAGGCAGGAGACAGGATGAAAAGGCAGAGTTTGCTGTCTCAGGGGAAGGGCCACCCTCTCTGCCTGGGAGGCTCCTCAAGGTCCTGGGCAGCTTCTGTACTGGGGAGGATGTCCCACATTCCCTGTCAGCTGTGGGCATCAGCTAAAACTGAGCCATCCCTAGCACATGGTCTCAGGTCTGAATCAGGTTTTCATTTTTTAGTTATTAGTCGGTGAAAATTTTTAATTCTGATTAGAAGGTAAATATGCAGTAAAAAAGTTCAAAGAGTCATTGAACTGCAGAAAGCTGCAGAGAAACTGAGTCTGAATTCCCCATCCTGCCTGGTTCATGTGTGGCCTTGGATTATGCTGAGGTATCTCTCTCAGCACCAATGAATAGGCAAGATTAGTTAACCATTTGTATAGGAATATTTACCTCAAATTTAGAAATAACAATTAATATCTTCTGTTTTGGGAACTGTTAAAATTTCATTGGTGCAGCAACTGACAGGAAAAATTTATTTGACTTTGTCAAATAACTACTAAGTGTCAATTCCAGAAGATAAGAAGATAAGAGGTAAAAGTTTTAAGCACATCCTATAGAGTTATTATTGAACATCCATAGTTTAATTTTCTGTGTGGAAAGCAGAAAAGCCTCAAGAACAGGAGACCTGTGTTTGAGAGAACCAAACATGCTCCCAGGCCTGCTGAACTGCAAATTCCTTTTCCCATACTATTTGCCTGGCTGGTGTAAAACTGCTTTATAGAGAAGTCATTTCCCAGACTGTTCTGGTCATCCACTCATTTCTCAACTTTTCTGCAAGAGAATAAGAGAAATACAAAAGGACAAATCGTCTGCCCTGTTCTGAGCATCCTCATCGCTTCCTTTTAGCCCCATAAGCACATGACAGCCTGGGATTTATCAAGCCTAGGTGAAGTTTCAGCCTTCCTCAGGATCCAATGGAATAGCTTGGAATCCAACTGAGACATCTCTTTTTAGTTAATTTTAAGGTTCAGCTCCTGTGGGCCCTTGTGTTCAATGCCTGAGTACCATCCCTCTCTCCTTGGCTGCAGGGATGCAAAACCTTTCCCTGGTTGTTTTTGTGCTACACCTTCCTTACTCCTTTCCTGTGCCACAGAAACAAGCAGTGCACTTTCTGCTGATTTCCCGAGATTTCCTTCCCAGGGCAGCAGCAAGGGCAGGGTCCAACTGGTTGCTCTTGGCCAGCCTAAACCATCTTCAAACAGTAACTGTTCATAAAGGCAGAGTCAACATCTCGGATCATTCCACTGATTCAGTGTACCTGGGTGCTCTCAGCTCCTTCCTGTGACATGTATCACTCACCTTCCCTGGATAAAAAGAGACTGCATAATCCAAGGGACTGAGAAAGTAAGGATATCAGAAACGTGCTTTAAATTGATTCAATGTTTGAGATGCTTTGTCATAATTATTTGAAGACTGAAGGATTACAAAGGGTGCTGTGCACCATCCTAAACTGACCTTCCCACTATTCCTTCCCAGTCCTGTACCCTGTGTTAATGCTGTGCATTTAAGGGTACTCTGAGTTGCTGGATCACCATCCCAAACAGTTTTACTGACCCAGCAATACTCCTGTCCATGTGCTTCAGCTGTAATTCAGTAAGTCAGCACCAAGCCCACCCTGCCCTCAGGAAGGAGAATCCTAGGCTGGCAGGGATGAAGAGGTGAATAATTCTAGGCACAAAATCTTTCCAAGAACAACACATCAGCACTCCTTCAGAAGCTGGGAAACAAAACCACTCCTTATCCTTTCCACCAGTCAAAACATAAATTATCATCTTTATTAAGATGATACATTGGAAACTGGGGGAAGGGATTTGGTTGACTTAGCAGGATCCAGCTCTAAAATAATTTCCAAGTCCATCAATTCCAGAGGCTGTTGTAGCCTCACTAGAGCTGATGTGCCTTCAGGACAAAAGGAAGCAGAACAAGACTCCAGCACCACCACCAAACTCAACTCAGTTTGGAGAGAAGGGACTCATTTATGTGTAGGTGCTTCCCTTCTCTCTCCTCTGAGGTATGAGCAGGTGAAAGGCACTGAGGAAGAGAGAAGCCACTCCTAATAAAGAGCTGAAGGTTGGATGAGCCAAGCTCTCAGGACATGTCTGCACACCAGGACATTTCACCTGCCAGGATCTGACCCAACTGAAACCTCCACATTGCTTATGGCCAAGTGAGAAAGGGGTAACTGTCCCTTCAAAGACAGCTTAGCAGAAACGAAAGAACAATATGCACCCAAAAAGTCAAGCTGTTCTATACCTCCTTCAGTTACTTTCCAATTGGTTTGTTGAGATGCAGGAGCACTGAGTAAAGTAATATATTGTGATATTTAAGGGATTTTTCAAAATGCTAATTATTGTCTGACACTGAATGGACAGTCCAGGAAATTTTGCACCAATGCTCACTCTAAAGTCAGTGTTCTTTCCAGCCCTGTGCCAGTTGTGCTGCTTCTTGTTGCTTACACAGTTCCCACTGTGGATAAAAGCCATGGTGTGTACATCCAAATTAATTCATATTTAGAGGATTAGATGTAAAATATTCATATTTATGTATGTATTGTTTATAATTTGTAGTTTCATGGGAAAGGATATAATTTACCTCAAAAGAAAAGCACTAGCACTCTGTTAGGGGTGTATTTATGGCTTTCACATACATTTGCAGATACTTCTATTCTGAAGGAAAAACCATAGCATTTTTATATGAAGACATGCACAGTTTATCAAAAGAAGATGGTTTTGGATAAGAGGAGAAAATTTATAATGTGTTTTTTTGCCAAAAGTAATAACAACATCTCTTCCCCCCCCCCCCCCCCAAAATCAAACCCAAAGATTTTATATCAACACAGCATCTCATTCTGCTGTTGTTTGCCACAGTTAGTAATAAGCCTGGAGGATCACACTCACAGTCTCAAACTGAAAATGGTGCCACAGGAAAAGTTTATCAAGTATATTTTGTGTTAGTAGCTGGGCTAAGGGGACTCGTCCATTCTTCTAATAAAAGCAATATTGCACTACAACTTGTCTGTATAAGAGACTGGGTTCAGTTAGATTAAAAGCATAAAAAAACCAGAAATATTCACACTGGTGAGAAGCAATAAATAAAACAGACAAGACTTGGGACTGCCAAGGAAGCTCTGAGAATAGGGTGGATAAATGGGGTGTCTTGAACTAAACCACACCACCTCAACACCAGTGCAGGAGAGCATTTTCTGTAGGAAGTCACTTGAAGCCCTTAAACTTCTATAAAGCAAAACAGGTCCAAATATCAGTGCTCACCACAGGAATCTCCCAAATAGTCAGAGTGTGGATATTCCAGCTGGCTTCCACAACTGGAAAAGGAAAAAAAAAAAAAAGAAAAAGAAAAAGAAATATCCTTACCCAGGCCCTTCCTTTTTAGAGGATCATTCCAAATTTGGCCCAAGTTTTTCAAGATCTGAAAGCACTCACTGCAGCCTCCTTCCTCCCCACTTGACAGCAGTTTATCACCAATTCCAGTGCCATTTGGCATAAAATTGATGACCACAAGCCTGACAGCGTGTGGGGCAACCTCACACCCCAGGTTCATGTTCTCATCATGCTGACAACGAAGTTGATTCTTCTTTCACCTTTGCAAGTCAGCCAAAATTGCCAAAAAATTACCTGCCGCTACTTCCAGTTCAGGTGTTAATCCCTGCAGCCAGGATTTAAACTGCCACTGCTGAGATACTTGCATCTCTCAAAGGCAGAATTTGCAAAAATCTAAAAAAACAAGGCTATGGAAAGTCAGTAAGGGTGTATTGGACACATTACTAACAGAGATAGCTAAAAAAATGTACAAAGGATGAACACAATTAAAATTTTCTAAAGTTTCGAGAATTTGAGCTCTAGCACAAGGGCCTTACCCCCCAAACATATCCCATACTCAAAATTTCTATGCAGAGTAATAAGTAGGACATTTTACCATAATCTTCGATTTCATGCCACAGCATCAGTTTAATTCTCAGGAAATTCAGACTTGGTTTTTGGCACCAAGATACTTGATAAAAGCTCAGCACATTTCTTGGCTGTCTGTCCTAAATGCCTATAAAGATCCTCAGGCAACACTCAAGGGCTTCCAGAAAATTCACAAAACTCCACTACATGCTAATTCCCTGGGTTTCATGTGTATGTTTCTAGTTGGTTGTCTCAATCTCAAGCATTAGCCAATGATAACACACTGGCTTGGAGCCACTGTCCTCTTTCTAAACTTAATGTGACTGCAAAACATCAAGTGATGTCTCCCAAAGGAAAAGAGCAAACATTGCTGAGACCTCTCTGCTAACGTCTGTCCTTGTAACCATCACTGGACTTCCTAAAACACATACTCACTCCACTGAATACCCAAAAGGGAAAATTTTGTTATCCCTGGTTTCAGCAGGAAATAAAGTCTGTACTTGTTCAACTGGCACATAGTCAGTTATAAAAATATATCCAAGCCAGATTTGACAGCCAAGCTTGGTATATGGCATCTCCAGCAATTATTTGCATCAATAAAATTTTGGTTTACTGATGCTGAGCAGCTAATGGGAGGTTTTGGATTTATTTGGGGTGAGAGGAGGATTCTAGGTGCTAAAATCCTGAATCCTTTTTCCCAAAATTTCTTCTATTTACCTTCCCTCCATTAGCAACGCAATCCCCCATAAATACATCTCTGGGAAATTAATTCCCATGTATAAGTATGCTATCAGTTGATTCTCTAAGGGAATATTACTGTTTAACTTTTGATACTGTCTCTGTGGCTTGTCTCAAAAGGATGTTTGACTTGGCAATAAATTACTGGCATTATTCTCCTTTAAGAAGATTTATTATTCAACTCAATTAATACATTTATAGATTTTATTTTTTTTAATCCGAGTAAAGCATTTGCAACCAAACAATCCCACTCTGGATGAGTCTCTTCCCGCACCACAAAACAGTTTCTTGGGATGCTGACTCTCCTCACAAACCAAAGCAAGCCCTGTGCCACAAAAGCAAGCTCCTGTGGTTCATTCTTGCCCAAAACTTTCTCTGCAAAACCTTGGAGCCTTCTTACACTCCTAACAACAGGCAATTCCTCTGTTCCTCTTGGAGCTCACCTTTTGGAATTTCCACTTTCCTCCTTATGCACTTCAGCTCTTTCAGCATCAGTCAGTTCATGGTACAAAGAATGTTGGCAGGCAGAAGCCATCAGAGTTATGGACCACACAGTGTGGAGGGAGGCAAGCCCTCTGCAAGGCCTCCTTGGAGAGCTATTCCCTGGATACAAACTGCTTAGTCAAGGTGACTAGGCTAAAGGGCCCCTTTCCCGCCTCAGGACCCCATTTTATCTCCTTGTAAAACTACTGGTCATATTCCCTTGCTCTTAAAGCCTTGGTCCTTCTTCCAAGCCTTACCTTCCCTACACAATCTCAGCTTCTGCCCAGGTGAGTGGATGCGGCTGTCCCTGGCCTCCTTTGCAGAAGCTGCCAATAAAGGATTCTGTGGAACGCCACATGACCCTCCCGTCTCTTGTCCCTGCGTCGGCTGGAGTAACCTCGCAAGCCGAGCTGGAAATCACCAAGAGCTAAATCACCTAAAGGGCTGATCGCCTGAAGCCTCAGCCCTTGCTGGCACTGGTTACCCTGCGGCTGGGAGAGTGCCTGGGACCCCTGGACAGGCTGTGCCAGGCTCCTCCTCACTCTCCAGGACGTCTGTGGCAGTCGGGGGCCGGACTGAGCCCCGATCCGGCCGTGACAATACAGCACTAGCTCCAGTAGGATGTTCCCAAGAACCAGGGCAGCTATTGCTGGTGTCTGTCTTTGAGTCAGTGCCCGGAGCCGGTTCCTGGCAGCCCCAGGAATCAGTCCAATAACCGGGTTTTCCCCAAGAGCAGGAGTGCTGCAGCGGCTGGCTGAGGCTCTGTGGAACCCCTGTGACAAGTGACACCTTTCCCTCTCTCTCTCTCTCTGCACAGCCATCGCCTCGAACCAGAGCAGCACGCCCAGCGCCGTCCCCAGCCCCAGAGAGCACGGCGGTGACCCCAGCCTGCTGGTGTCCCCGCTGCTGGTGGCAGGGGTGGTCATCGGGCTGGTGCTCTCCCTGTCCTGTGCCACCATCGTGGTGGGCAGCCTGCGCAAGGACAGCCGCTTCGGCCACCCACAGGCGGGCAGGGAGGCTGCGGACGGTAAGGGAGCAGCGCACCCGGGAATGCCTAGCGGGGAGAAGGGCAGCAAAAACAGCCGCCCACGTGCCAGGGATGGGAAAATGCAATTAAATAATGGGATAAGTCAGTCCTGGGCAGCTTGGCAGAGTAATGGCATCTCTGTGCTGGGGCTGGGTTCCCACAGCTCAGCCCGTAGACAATGCTGAACAGAACCCAGCCAGTGCTGACAGCAGCTCCTAAACAGCTTATTTCCCTTGGTACGGGATAAGATTTATTCTCTGTTGCCTTTTCACATCTCCCTATAGCTTCGGTGCAGCATTTGCTGAAATTTCTATTTCTTGAGAGGCGGTGCTGTTCTCATTTCAGCCGAATGCAGCAGCCTACAACAATCACTGGGCAAATGCTGTTTGTCTGAGTGCAAAAGTGGACACGTGCCTGGAAACAGAACGACGGGGCACCCAAATACCATTAAACTGTCACCATCATTAACAATGTCACTGATGACATCGGTGTCATTACAACAGTCATCATCGTTAGAGAGTCAAAAAGGTGCCAATTCCTACCCCCAACTAAAATAAAACCCATAAAACATAACAAAAAAACTTAAAGATAATTTGGGAATATCAGGGGGTTAATTGTAGAGTAATGTTTTCAGCCCTTTCAGGCTTTGCTGACAAGAAGCCACTTTGTCAAGGAAATGACAGAAGATTATTTCTATTTAAGGAAAAAAGGCTTAAAAGTTACCGTGTAACTCTTGAGACAGTAAAAATTCAAATGATAAATGGTGGAGCATCAACAACCACATCCTCTGTGAGCAGGCTCCTCTACCTGCAGTTTGTTATGGGTGCAGTTCTGTGCATATCATTGAGAGTTTTTTTATTTTTATAGAAAAGCCAATAATAGTGAGCCACATAAAAATGCATTGCCTTAGATCTTGTTTTCACTGAGGTAAATTAAGTATCTATTGAAGTCAATTGAACTTCATTTAGTTATTTGGACCAGGAATTTTTCTGTCTAAACTTAATAAATCTCCTAGGATCAGTTTGTCCCCTTGGAGCAAGGAATAATTTCTTTTTGGCTTTTCCAGAAATATTTATCCAGATAAGTGAAAAATGTCTGCATTTTGGGAATAAAATTTAGAGTCCAAAAGAACTGAAATGCAAACTCCCATGGCAACCTACAGAGGGAAAATAAAAACAAAATCTAGAAAACAACAGTCTAGTTATAAAACTACTATCTAGCTATAAAATGTCTACTTTTACAGTAATATCAGTTTTCCTAATTTTCAACAGTTACATTGAGGATTAAATAGTTAAACCCAAACTGAAGTTACTGTTTGACCCAATATTTTGGCACGATAAAGTACTGACCATTAAGCTTTAATCACTGTGTTTAAATCTACTACTCTGGTAATTTCATCTCCTTGAAAAAGCCTAGAGCCAGGCAAAAACAGAAAGGGAAATTTTCAAACTCCTTGTTAGAAACAACAGTGCTAGAGAAATGGAAATGAAAAGCATATTTTGGGAGATATTGAAAAGAATAATCCTAAACTAAATTGTGCAACCCTATGTTACATGGACACACACACACACAAATTATCCTCTAACACAGAAAATAGCACTAAACTCTTAATATTTGTGGAGCTGGAAAGCTCTTGCATGGAAGCACTAAGAAATCCCTGGAGCAGGCAGCAGGATGATTTTTCTTTGTTATTTTCCAGCTTTTCCCATTTTTGTCAGTGTTTATTTGGAACAGCATATTCTCAGCAATCAAACATCTGCCCCTTCTTTTACACCCCTCCCAAGATGGACAAACTTTCCACGGATGCAACTGCTGGTAGTTTCAGTTACCCCACAAACATCTGAAGCTGCTCATGGTAGAACCCACACTCTTTTTCAGCCTTTGAGACACAAGAAAAGCTTTGGAGCTTCCATCTGCCATGTAGGGCAGCACTAAAGGTACAGTCCCTGTGCCACAGCCTGAAACATCACAGTTCATCTGCAGATGGTGTTCATTTACTCTTAAAGAAATAAAAATATCCTGTGAAACCTGATTGTTCCAAAATATCCACAACTCCTCTGCCTCAGAAATGGTTTGTTTTCTGATTTATGGCAGTGTTATAAACAGTGAGAGAGTCCAGCGTGGAGAGGCAGAGCAGCCAATATTAATTCTTGTTTTGCAGCTCCAGATGGTTTCTCTCACGGCGGCTCCTCTGCAGAGCTGAGATCCACCTGCACCGAGGAGTTCCCCCCAGCCTGTGATCTCGACTCCTACCTGGATCTACTTTCTCAGGTGAACATCATGTATCCTGACCCACCGCCATGGTAAGCCCTTGCCTGAGATTCTCAGGGTTACAGTCCTGCACTGGTAAAGCCCACTACAAAAATTCAGCTGACACAAACTCTGAATACAGACTGACCTTGTTTAGCTTGAGTGTAAGTTCAAGTTTTCCTTAGCAGAATACATTTTTACTAAATACAGACCTGGACAGGAATTCTCATTCTGTGACACTCACATTTAAATTTATAATAGTGATAACATACTAACGAAACATACAAGTAGAATTACTTACACTCATCTTTCTTTGAAAGAAATGCATTTACAAGTCAAAGTTGCAAAGTCAAAAATACACATGTTTTCCGAGAACTTCTGAGTTACCTTTATTACTGATCTTGAGAGTATTCAGATCAGAGGAAACAGAAAAACAAAATTCCAGGAATTATACAGCAGCTTCTAAATTGTGTGTCCACATTCACAGGGTACAGGAACAGCCTCGTGAGCCACAAGAGCTGTGCCTTGGGCCATGGGCATCTCCTTCATGTGCCCTTCTCCATGTACCTCAGGCACCTTGAGGCCCAGAAATGAAGGGATTCAGTTACTCCCTCCAATGAAGCAACAGAAATCATTTTAAGCAGACATCACTTCGAGCTTTCTGTAGTGCTGTGTCTTACAAACAGCATACAAAGGTTGAACAGCCATGCCCCCTCCTCTTTTTTTCTTCCTTTTAAGCAGACTCTGAGTTAAATCCCTCTAAGACCAGCCCTTTTCTGACTGTGATATAGAGCAACTCAGCACTATGAGCACACCAGACATGTATCTTTGAGTTCTTTGTTCTATGCATGTTCTACAAGCAGCCTGTTACGTGTTACCAACTCATCCTATATAACAAATGGGCTTTTAGGGATTGTGTAAATATTTTAGCAGAAAGCTCACAAGTGAAAAAATAGTCTGAGCCTGGTATCTAAATGTGTAGAACTTCATATAAATCCATTTAGGAATTTAGACTGGATTTTGGGCCCACACCCACGAGTCTTTACTAATAAAAGGCAGCCAGCTGACACCCAAGCAAGACTCTGAGTGGGCATCTGGCCAGATTCCCAAGAACAAATTGACAATATATTTCTTTAGCAGACAGATCATCAAAGATTATACTAAAGGATGCTGCCATTTCCAGTTTGCAACAGGCACAGAGAAGATTTTTCAGTCTCTCTGGAGTTCTGTTTGACGGAGACACAAGTGACACAGGATAGCACAGAATATCCACATTTTGCAGTAAATTCTGCAGGGGCCTCTGTAACATGCCTGGCAAGGGTTAATTATCTCGTGTCCTACCTGTTCTTTTGTCCTACCCAGATAATTCTGGGACACATAAAGGTGTCCAGCCACTACCTCCTCCTGGGCAGTGGTTCCCTGCTGGGCTGAGAGGACTGTGTCCCTGAGGGACCAGGATCCACTCTGCACACACTGCAGAACACTGCTCATCCCAGTAATTACACCTGCATCACAGGTCCAGTGTAAAGATTATTGTTAATGGTTTGGCTGTTTTCTCACTGCTACTGCTGTTAAATATTTTAGAAAAAGTAGATTTGGCAAATCATCAAAATCTTAGTAAATTTTATATCTTAGCAACACAACTTGGGGAACTTCAGGGAAAGCAGATGGCTGAAAGCAAAGCTACATGGAGACTTTGGAACTTGCTATTAATGCATTCTCTAGACCATTGTAACTGTTCAGAAAAGCCCTGGGTGAGAGTCTGAATTCCTGCATTATATGAAGCCTGAAAAACTCCTGTACATTTCCTTTCTTATTTTCCTGCATGGCATAACACTGCAGTGTCTATTTGTAATTAGTGGAGCAGGGAGATTATTTGAAAGCTGATTGTCAGACGTGGCCTGGAAGCAGAAACAAGACATGCCTGACCTTCATATTTAAAATATGAACTCCCTGGGATCAATCTCATTGCATATGACAATATTTTGAAGAGTAGGTTTACCAAAACATAGCACTGCCTAAATGAATGTAATTCCTCTTCCTAATTCCTGGAGGGCAAGATATAATTTAAAGCTAAACTAGCATGGGCAAAAGCTAATAACGCAGCTGTGGCATCAGCAGAACAGAAATGAAGAGCAGAAAGGAAAGCAACTGCACTGGTAAATAATTCTTAAAAATCTTTGAAGTGAGAGAGTTCAGTGAGTTAAAAGCTGCCAGGGTAATTTCCTTTATCCACCTGGTGCTGCCAGAGCCTGCAAGGCCACCTGCATCCCAGCACCCAGACAGGAGTGTGCAGCCCAGGGCTCCTCACAGCATTCCTGCCCGGCCACAAGCCAGAAATGGTTTCAGCAAAGCACAACACCTTGATTTGGCCAAGGGATGGTTAGTCCAGAGTGTTTTAGTTAGATTTTATAGCTGAGCTTTAAACACAAAATGAGTGGAAAAGAGGGGAAGGCTGATGAAACACAATCAGCCCCCATGTCAGTGGTTGAGGGAGAACTCCCTCTTCAGGCCTGCCCACTTCCAACTCTCCAGTTTGTAAGTCCAATAACACTGTTTATATAAAACACTATTTACAGAAAAAAATGTTACTAGTAAATTAATCTATGAAAAATGCCCTGGGATACTAATATCTGCTCTCATCTCTAAATCACAAGTTTCATTTGAGACTGAGTCTGATTATCCCCATAGACATTCCCACTAACCCTTTTCTTGCATGAGATTTAGAGGGATGCCAGGCATGGAATTTTGTCATTAGCCCACCATAGTTGCAGGGTGGTTACAGAGAAGCCATTTGGTCAATTTGCTTTGACAGCCCAAAATATACAGTGCTGCTGTCCATAAACATCCCTTTGGGATAGTTAATGGCTTTTTAATGAATCTCAGATCTGTGCTAGAATCTGTCACATTGATTTTACATGAGGTGCAGATGGGAAATATAAAAACAAAATACAGAGGGTATGAACCAAACAGTTTCAGAATATGAGGGGTTTATATTTCAGAGCAATGTCATATATTACATATATGGTATATGTACAATATGATATCTGTACATATTTCTGATATGTACAGATACTCGCAGCAGGGCTGGAAGTTAATGTTTCATAGTCTGTGTCACCAGACATGGTAAAGCCTTTGTTTCTAAGAAACTCAGTCTGAGAAAGATGATCCAAGTGATCTCCCAACAATTCTAAAACACAGAATTCTAATCCCTCCAAATGAGCAAACTGACCACATCCAATCAGGACAGAATACAAGCACAACCCCCCTGCCACACCTTACCTGTCATCATGGTCAATATGACTTGGAAAGAAACACTGGAAAGCCTGTAAATCCAGTATTTGCCATTTTGTTCAACATTCACTGTGCTGCTGTGAGTGAAATCACACTGTTGACACTGCGGGGATGAAACTTTTATAGACAGAAATCATGAGCTCGTGTTCACTGCGCTGAGTTCTTTGTAACACACTTCTAGTGAGCCAATTAGCTTGTTACAAGTATGTAGTAAGAAAGCTGGTTAAAAATAAGCAGAGCTCACACGTTTGAAGTGGATTGAATTACAGTACCAACCAAAGTCCAAGTAAATTAAAAACTATTACATTTTCTTTAGGAGCGTCAATAAAATCCAAGCAATGAGGAGATTTCATGGCAGGAAAGGAATTTTATCAACTTCTCACCTTGTGGCCAGGGAAAATGCATCTCACCCCACTGCATAAGTGCTTTTTCCTTCTTTAGTGTTTGGATATTAATGGTACCTACAGAGTTTTTGGCAACCAAGATTATTGCCTTTTGCATCTGAGACTCATGAGCATCTAACACAGAACATCCCTGAGGAATGGCTGCTCAGGAAGGTGCAGGGGTTTACCTTCAGGAATGCTTTTAATGGAAGCCACAGAAGTCCTCTCCATACTTCACACTGAACATTGCCCACAGGCACACAAAGATTAAAAACAATCAGCCTCCTCTATACCAGTATTCATATTAGATCACATTGTGTGAGGCTTTGTTTGTGGGCTCACTCTTCCTCAGCTGGTCATCCTGCCTAATCTACATAGGATCTGTTCCAGAGAAAATTGTCTTGTTTAGGCTTGATAAATCCCAGCATTCCCAACAAACATATTCAGCCTGCATTGTTTAAATGGGCAAATCAATTAAAAAATTATCAATTTTAAAATGGCAAAAGGAAAGGCTCCTGTCTTGAAGTCGGACACTAATTTCCCTTTAAATATGTATTTTAAAAAGCCTGCTTAAGAGACTTTCTCCTTTAAGACATTCTTTTCCATACCCCACTTCTGAAGATGCAGGTTAGCCAAGCCAGCCTCCTGGATTTTCTTGAAAGGCAGAATTAGGCTTGCAGGGAGCTGACATAAAATCTTGCTATACTGTGCTGTATTCTTTTGCCAAGGCTGTTTTCCTGAGAAGGAAACCTGTTGAGGAGCTTTTGCCACATTACAAGGACAGCTGGCAAAGCATAAGAGGGACATTTGGGGTTAAGTTCAGCTCTTACTTCAATATCCCCACGGAGATTTTCAGTTAGTAAGATAAAAAATGCCACTGGAAATATGACAGTTTTAAAAGTCCATCAGATATCATGACATGAGCTAAAACTCTCAATTCCTTTAACTCCAGATTCCAAACACTCCAAAGCCCCTCCCTTCACACCCCTGTGCTATTCCTCATCAGTATCAGGGATGGAAACAAGTAAATTCCTAATTATTCTGGCAAACATCTTATTTCAAGCTTAACTTTGTTTACAGCCACTTTATGAGGGTTTCTTTCTGTGTCATTTCCATTCCTCTTAATTATCTACACCTTTCTCTTTTTTCTTGTCTTTGTAGTCAAAAATGTTCTCACATCTCAGTGTTGGGAGCTGAGGCACAAAATTCCCTTCGTTTTCTGTCATCAAAAATACCTGTGGGGATGCTGCACCTTCTGACCAGGCTCTCTTTACACCTGCCCCAGTTCCACTCTGGAGGTGCAAATTCTTGCTGCATAAAAACCACCCTGCAGCAGTGAAAGCAGCAGCACCTGATAGAAGGGAAGCACCAAGGATTTCTAACCAGAAATCTACAGTGCCATGCAGAGCAACCACAACTTAAAGCAGTCAAATATTTGATGACTGTACTTAAAAAAACAAAGAGTATTTTTCTCTGATTTCCCAGCTGTCAGACTTTCTGTGGCATATTGCAGCCAGTATTTCCTTGACCAGTTCAGGATTTATTCCTGGAATAATTAAAGCAAAGCCCTTTCTAGGGATATGATCCTAAAACTTGCCAAATGGAAAACTTCCTCAAACATCGGCAGGTTCTGGTGGCAGGCAAGAATTGGTGGTGGTGTTTAGAATCCTGTTCGTGGATTAACTCCATGGCTGGGGAAGCTATACATTTTTATTTGTCTTAATTGATTCTTGTTACTCAATCAGTGCCCAGCATCCTTTATTGTATAATGGCTACAGAAATCCAGAGACCAAACACTGCTGATGACCAAGTAGTTCTTACTATGTACAAATTATTGCCAGGCTGAATTGTATCATATGAAATCTTCATCCTAGAATGACTTGTTTCATTTAAAACATTTATTTTGGTCATTTAAAGCTGCACAGTTATGATGAAACAGCATTATATTGGTTTCAAATGTTATCTGATATATGTTCTTGTGAAAACAGTTTACACTGAATTTCATTTTTCCTCTGGAATATTTATCCATCAATCATAACTTTCACAAGATTATCTTGACACAGAGTGCAGAACAAAGATGGAGCCTTTTAGTGCTCATTAACACAAATAGTCCTATTGTAGTTCTGAGGAATCGGAAATTCCAGAAATAACTGTGAACAGGAAAAAAAGACAGAAAAAACCTAAATCCCAGCTTTCCTGTCTCTTCAATGGTTCAGTTACTTAAGCCCTAGGTGTTTTCTTGAACAATACCTTGGGTTACATTTTTTACTATTTAAAAGCATTAAAACAAATATGTATATAAATAAGGATATAATTAGAATCTCAAATGTAAAGTGTAGGATCAAAAATAAACCTAGGAAAACATCCTGGCTCATATGTCATGAGAGGAGCAGTTCTGTCAAAACTGATACATTTCCTCATGGTAATAATTAATCACCAAAGAAACTATGTATTCTAGGAAAATATATCAAAGGAAACACAGACATATTTCCAGGCTGCTCTCCTACAAACTTGGCTGTGAGCAAATTGTGCCATCACAGAAGGCAGAGTTCAGCATCATCAGCTCAACTACCTTCATGGGCATCAAACACATCATTATTTTTTTCATTTGAATCTTTTTGTAGAGAGTTAGAGCACAATTGTTCTAATTTCAGCTTTTCTGTTAGGTAACATCATCTAAACATCCTTTGTGCTGTTTCATCACAGCTCCAACCTGTCAGCACATGGATGTCCCAAATTCAGGGGTTCTGTTTGCCAGTATCAAAAGAACACAGCAGGTCACCAGCAAAATGGAAACAATGCAACAGGAGCAATTTTAGCAAAGTCAGAACATACAACAAATGAACAAAGTGAACCACAAGACATCTATTGCACAAAGAATTCTTCATTCCCAGCTCTGCCTTTTTTCACTTCTTGTTGTTTGCGTCTTTAAAAGTTGTCAGCAGAACCTTCTTCCTGCCCCAGAGAGGGGCTCCTAATTTATGAATGACAGCCAATTAAAGAAGCTCTTTGGGGTTTCCCTGGCAACAAACCCATCCTAACACTTAGTGCAACAAGACCCAACAAATTCACAAGGTTCTGCCATGCTCTGAGTCAACAGGGTCATCATGGAGAGCTGCTGCCATTTTTGAGCACCATTCTCCTCTCTGCAGGTCACACGCAGCAGCAGTATGCTCACAGACATCAGCCTTCCTTGCTTTTCCCAGGGAAATTATCCCTTCAAAACTCAGTAGTGTGTCTACAGCAGTGCAGGTATTCTAATAAAAGCCTGGCCCAAACCCATGCAGACAGCAGTGCATTTACCAGGCAGCAACCCCTTCCTTCCCATCACTGCCTGCTGACACTGAACCTACAGATAATACCAGTTTCAGAAAGCAGTGGATTAAAGTGAATTCACCACAAGTACTGCAGCCAAGGATTTTTTCAGGGCTGGTATCCACAAGATGCAGTGTAATGAGCTCCTGGGCTCCATTATTTATGTTATAGTAACACAACACTTTCCAAAAGCATCTGCTTTCCTGTCTAAAAGGATTTTCCTGTGACTGCTGTAGTGAACTACTTTTTACATGTCTAATATCTTCACAGAAGTGAATCTGACAAATAAAATACAACTATTGTGGTGGGTTTTGTAAAAGATGAACAAGTATTTTTGTTTTTTTCACTTCATGGTCCTGCATTGTCAGTTGCAAAAGATATATAGATGTAAATATATGTATACAAACATATAAATATACCTATACACATGTATATATGTACACACACACATTACACACCTCTTTGTGGGTATCACTTCCTTAGCAGTTCCTGAGGTTGCAATTTGATGATTTCTGCCTGTGAGCTGCAGTCTCAGACCTCCCCCCTTTTCTTCTGTCTCCCATTTCCACTTCCCTGCTGTTCCTGGTGCCACTCCACTAAACTGGGAGCTTCTGACTGAGGCAGCCAAACCAGGAGAAATCTGGCCCAGAAAAAACTCACAGATAAATACAAAACAAAAAACCAACCCAAACTTCTCAACCTCCCCCCAAATCCATGCCACCACCCTCAAATCTTTTTGCCTCTTTAGCTCCAGACTGGGGATCAAGGTTTGGCCTTTTTTTAAAAATGACAGTAAGGTTTTACTCCAGCCTCCCTCACATCAATACTTGCTAATCACCTGCAAGAAATTATTGCTATTGCAATTTTTTCTAAGTAATCCTTTAAATCTTTTCAGGAATGGTTTTCCAACCACCACCATACATGGATGGTAGATGCCTGTCCAACTGGGTATTATTTCTTATAATACTTGCTTAGATTCTCTAATAAAAATGATCTTGTAAAGTCATATAAGTTTACATATTAAAATCTCCTTGAAGGAGAGACTGCAAAATAAAATTCATGCTTGTAGAGTTGATAATGCATTATTTATCCTACTGGGATGCCTCTACAACAGCAGTCAGAAAGCACAACCAAAGTACTAAAGCTGCTAAACAGAAGGGAAAGAAATTCACACCACAGAAAAAAACAAAGAAATCCAAAACCTCCATCGCTAAAAACCAAACAACAACCAAAAAAACCACAACAACAAAAAAACCACAAAACACTTGGAAATAAAGGAAAAAATACAAAGTTGAAGTCTCTTTTA
Source organism: Phainopepla nitens (assembly GCA_013400175.1). Taxonomy (NCBI): domain Eukaryota; kingdom Metazoa; phylum Chordata; class Aves; order Passeriformes; family Bombycillidae; genus Phainopepla; species Phainopepla nitens. The sequence continues at coordinate 3,359 of VXBQ01001690.1, read as the reverse complement.
TGACCTTAATTCATGTCCATTCTGCCTTCACCAGAGAGTGCTAGGAACCTTATCTGCAGAAACAGAGCAGGAGCTGTTTGCAATGTCAGCTCTACATGCAAAGATCTCATACACAGAAAAGAACACGGGAAATGAACATCAAGACCACAAACTGATACTGAAATACAAAAAGTTATTTTAAAAAAACCCACAACTATTTGAATTATTTCCATGATTCTCTCCGTGGCCACAACAATCTGTAGGCACAGATATGAAGCTGCCAAAAAGCTGTTTAATTGAAAGTCTGGGATGTGTTTTTTACTACCTTACTCAATTTTTTAAATGTGATCTTAATTGCCAAAAATACATTACTTGCTTTTGGAGAAAAATAGATAATTATCTTTATCCATCATATGTATGAAGGATAAAATGCCCTAACACAAATACATTGATATTTGGAACTAAACACTAAAATGCCAACTCTTCAATGCCATAATTCCCATCCATTTACTTGATCCTTAAAAGTCTCCTTCCCAAGGGATCATTTCCCTGTTTATCTCAGCCACAGGTTCAGTTCTACAAAGCTGAGCTGTGGTCCAGGAAAGGCATTAAATTAAAAACAAGGCAGAGGAATCATCTGCAGATCATCAGGTAACAGCAGCAAGAAAGAGTTCCCACTGAGCCCATTTCTCCTTTAAGTCAGTGGCAGATTTCCCAGAAGCAGGAGACAGAGAAGCTTCTTCCCTTTTGTGTCCGGGCAGAAGGATTCCAAATTTTCCACCTTGAAATTCACATTACTGTGGGCTTTTCTGAATGGAAACATTTCCCCTGTGCTAATAGACCCAGTAAGTCAAAGCCTGAGGAGAGATTTTAAATAAAATCACTGGGCTTTGGGTCAGCAAAATGTAAATTAAGGAAAGATGCAGCTCATAGTAATCCTGCAAGAAGTGGCTGTTCCTTTACCCTGACGGAGCTCAAGGAGAGTTGAGGACATCAGGTCCTCACTCTCCAGCTGAGGTCTAAGAACTTTTCAAAGACTACCATGTATGTTTGAAAGCTTCAGCGTGTTCAGTAGAGGCTGGAGTGACATCTTTTCCACATGCTGTAAAAAAAACCCAATTCTGCTTCCTAACATGCTGAGACTTCTCTGAAATATCTAGCAGCCCTATTCAGGGCTTTCAGAACAGAATTGGGTTATTAAATATTATTTTCTGATGGGGAAATCGAAATTTTCTAGTCTGAATTTTAAGCCATTGTCCTGATGAATATAAAAGTAAGATGAAATGGAGGTAAAAATAAAAAAACACCCATGGATATTTGAATTAAGTTATGTAGCACTCTGATTTCACTTTCTTACTTGTCCCTTCCCCAAGAACCATTTCCATCACCCAGATTGGGGTTTGGGAGCTTGGTTTAGCTTGGCAGTAACAGAGGTACAGGAGCACAGTGTGTGCCTGCAGTCTACTGAGAAGAAACATGCTCAATATCCCAATTTTCAGGAGATATCCCAGATCTTAATTGTTCTGCAGTTAGTGTGGCTGAGGAAATAGGTTCTTAATTTGTCTGGCTTCAGCAGAAATGTTTTTTGGGTTAATTTAGTAGGGAAAGGGTTTGGTTTGGGGTTTTTTTTCCAGGAAACATTCCCTTCTTCAGGATTAGATTTTAAATGATCCTGGAATGGTTAAACAGCAGCCACAGAGCAGGTCGAACATCATGACGTTGTGATTCTTTATTGCTCTTGCCTATAGCCAGGGGGCACAGAGCAGGCGAGGAGGGAACATTTGCCCTGGCAGCAGCCCGGGGGCTCAGAAGCACAGGGCCTGGGTGCACCCGAGCTGGCTCCCCATGGGAACTCCACCAGCCCACCTGCCCTGCATTCCTGCTCTGGGGAGGAACCTGACAGCCCTGTGCCCAGTCCCAGAGTGACCAGCACCAGTCTGCCCAGGTTCTGCAGCACAGCCCTGCAGCTCAGCAAGGAATCCTGCTGCCCCTGGCAGCACACACAGACCAGCCACCCAGAGACCTGCAGTCAGGACACACAGAGTGATGTCTGCTAGAGGCTCCATCACGAGCTCTCTGTTTCACAGCTGAAACAGCAACACTACTTCCTTTCCCCCCAGATTTTTCTAACCTGGCTCTTACAGGCGGGAAGGAGCCGTGGCTGCACTGCACTTTTGGTGACTCTGCACCTCCGGGGTTGCCTCTGGGTGTTTTTAAGTGCTCTGAAATGGCAGGGTCAGCAGGGATGTGGGCTGATGAACAAAACACCAGATACTAGTTTTCCTCTCGCTTTACTTGCTTCTGTAAATGCTGAAATAATGTACTGTGGCATTTTTCCCAGGAATCTAATGAGTATTTCTTTTTTCTTTCAGCTACGACGAATGTGTGGGGCCAGGAGCAACACAAATATATATTCCCACAGATGATCCCCCCCCATATTCCCTTACGGACCCTTGCCAAAGAAATGAAATACCTATAAATATCTGTATCAGCCAGGAAGAGGAAGCAGCATCTAGGACTGCAGGACGGGCTGCACATTCTGCAGTCAGGCTGCAGGACTTGCAGCAGCCCAGCTCAGCCATCTGGGTGATCTCCCAGTGTGGAGGCTGCTCCCCAGTACGGGACAGTGGTGTGTGAGCACAGCCTGCTCCAACACAAACACAGGACATTCTCCCACTGGCCACCAGACCCCAGACCATGTCAATCAAAGGGGCTCTTTCCTTCCGTTCCTCTGAAGAACTCAGACCAATGGAAGAATAAAATCTCTGGAAGTTTTACCAATTTTATATCTTTAAACAGGGATACAATGGGATTTTTTTTACAGTGAAATTTGCAAGTTAACCTGAATTTCCCTGTTGGTGCTTCAAAGTGTTCCATGGCATCACAGCAGCATAAAAGAGCAGCAGAGACAAGCAGTGCATCTGACCTTCTGAGGCATTGCAAAACCCGCTGAAATCAGCCCCTCATAATGAAGATAAATGTTATCCAGTCAAGCCTACTTGTTGATTTTATGATATTTTGCATGTTTTAGAACAGAAGGAAAATGAAGAGCATTTTGTTGTCATTAGATGTCACTAGTACATCTCATTCAATGTATTGGGAAGAAAGCATTTTAAAATAACTGTTTTTCTAACTATGTGTTTCAGTAGGCAAAGAACTGCCTAAAAAAAGATTAACAGTACCATGTAGAAGCAAAAGAATAATAATAATAACAATAATATTTAAATATTCACATTTTTCCTTTAGTACCAGGCTTTCCAGGCCATTGCAAAGCCTGCTGCAAGTCTTCCTCAAAAGAAACCATCCACAAGTGGGGGAGAGGTGGCAGTGGGTCCCCAAAGTACAGCTGGCTTTGCCAGCAGGAGCTGCAGCACGGCTGT
>VXBQ01001655.1:0-23096 GCA_013400175.1 Phainopepla nitens | reverse complement strand
CACACTTTGCTGTTTTTATTTTTGTCTTTATAGTTAAGTTGTTTAATTACACATTGCCACGTGTGTCAGACCAACACGTTGCCACAGTCAGCAGATAAAATTTTAAGGGGTTTTAGGTCTGTTTGGGTGTTGTGCAAGTGTAGTTTCATACGTCTGTGTAACTTTCTATTTCTGTGCAAGCACAACTTTATATTTCTGTACACGTGTCACCGAAACCGTGGGAATAAATAAGACTCCTAACATTGTCTTTTTAAAAATGTTAGCAGGTCAGGTATTTATTCTTGCCCAAGGTTTGTGTGTGTACCTGACAAAGTTCAAGCCTCCACATGAGCTCAAATACAATTTTTTTTCCCTTGTTTATATATTTGAACAAGCAAATTCATTGGTTCTAAATTGCATCATCGTCTTCATTAATTAGTATTGTGTTCCCTATTAATTTCCTCACTTTGTAAACTGATTGGCCCAAATTATTTAGTAATTTTGTTATCTTTTTCTCAGACATGGAGTCTCCAGCCTTCCAGGCTTTAATTTCCCCTAATTTTCTGGTTACAATATCTCTGAAGTGCCATAAATCCAAGATCCCACATGCTCAGTCTTCAAATTCTTTGTGTCTGTTCATTGAAGTTTGTCAGCGTTAGTTTTAACAAACTTAATCAATGATTTTATGATCAATGTAAGAATAAAGTTCTGTGGAGAAGCTTTACTAGCGCTGCTTAAAAGTGGGCACTGCTCATAAATAATTAAAATGATCAATTAAAAATTAGTTATGGAAGTTATATCATTTGCAACACAGGCACGGCTTCAAATTTTTGTGCAGGTGTAACTTCATATTTCTGCTCTGAAATGCTGTAAATGGAAAGGGTTGTGTGTCTGAGGATAATCCTCCAAATTTGAAGGTCTTGATTTCCTAATTTAAGGAAAACTGAGTTGGAAATAAATATCTCCATTGCAGCTAGGGTTGTTACACTGACATAAAGCTGCAGATTTTCCAGAAACATCAAAAATATGGGTTCTGCTTCTAAAATTAACTCTAAGTGTCCAAGTGGTAAAGCACATACTGATATCCCTACTCATTCTTTATCCAGGGCATTTCCAAGGTGGATTAGGGACATGGAGGTGATCCATTATTTACAGAAATAATAATTGCCTCATCAGTAATCCAAAATAAATTGGCATTATAGCCAATTAACTCTGATTATCCAGGAGATGAGTTACCAGTGGAGCCCTTTGCCATGTCAGTGAAATATTTCTATCCAAAGGTGAAAAGTTTCTGGGATTTTTTTTTTTTCCTAAAAATGACAGGAGAGGATCTTGGTTTGCATCGTTTGAGGCAGCAACAACAAAGGGTTTGGATTTTACAAAAATGGACCGACACCACTGAAATTTAACGATTTTTGTGGTTTTTCTAGTTGTTTTGGGGGGCTTGTATCCATTCTGGCCTCTCTCAGTGACAGCACAGGGAAGATTTGTATCAATAGAGCGATTTTAGGCAAGGAGAGGGTTAGGCTGGCTAAGACTGATTTAACCTTTGGCGTGCTCGGGATGTTCCTGACTCACTGTGTGACTGTGGAGAGCACGTCCCACCCTGCCCACGCTGCAGGACAGCCCTGCCCACCCTGTTCCTCACACCCTCCTCCCAGCCCGGGCTCTGGGAGCTGCCCTGAAGCTCAGCCCAATCCTTCTGGGGCTTGTTTGAGCTGCGCTGGGTTCGGGGGGGACTTGGACCCCTGCCTGGGGACATCCTGGCTGTGGAGCTGCCCTGGGAGCTCTCTGAGGACCTGCACCTGGTCAGTGCTGCCAGACCTGCTCTGCTCCTCTTGCTTGGATCCCGTGGGGCTCTGCTGCTCGTGGTGAGGTCCCTTCTGCCACCTGCCTTGCTGTGTCACCTTTGCCTTCCTGCTGCTCCCCTTTTGGACCCTGGGGTCAGCACTCCTGATGTTTTCAGCCTCTTAAAATCCCAGAGTGGTTTGGGTGGGAAGGATCTTTTAGGATAATCCAGTTCCAACCCCTGCCATGGACATCTTCCAGTGTCCCAGGTGCTCCAGCCTGGCCTTGGCCACTGCCAGGGATCCAGGGGCAGCCACAGCTGCTCTGGCAATTCCCAATTCCCAAATCCCATCCATCCCTGCCCTGTGGCAGTGGGAGCCATTCCCTGTGTCCTGTCCCTCTGTGCCTTGTCCCCAGTCCCTCTGCAGCTCTCCTGGAGCCCCTTCAGGCCCTGGAATGTGCTGGAAGCTCTCCCTGGATCCTTCTCCTCTCCAGATGAGCATCCCCAGCTCTCCCAGCAGCTCCAGCCCTGGAGCAGCTCTGGGGTCTCCTCTGGATTCACTCCAGTTTCGTGGATGCCCGTGGCTCAGGGCTCACCTCCAGGACCTGGCTCCAGCAGGAGGTCATTGCTGGGGCCCTGCAGCCCCTCCAGGGGATGAGGAGTGAGCCCAAGGCTTGGCTTTAGGGGCAGCTCCTGAGATGCAGTGGGTGGAGGCCCCAGAGGATGCTGAGCAGAGCACTCAGAGCTTGTTGGGATGCTTTGGATCCTGATGTCAGGTTTGGCAGGGTTTCTTGGCAGCCCTTAAATCCATGTGGGATGTAGCATGAGTAATGAAACAAGCTCTGATTCTGCCTTAGATTAAATCCCTCCTTCCTGTTTTCAAAGAGTGAACTGTGGTAGGTGGTGTGGTCAGTCAGCTGATTCCTTATGAAATAGGGAGGCTGGAAGCTACTGGTGGGATTTGACTTCCACCAGAGCTGCTGTAGTTCCAGGAGCAGCAAATTCCTGTCTCTTGGGATACATTTTTGTTATTTGGTTTAAGTTGAGGGAGTGGAGATCTTTTTTCCCCAGGGACTGAGTTTGGTTTAACCTTAGAGACCGGAGCACATTCTCCTGGTGCCCCCAAGCCACAGCAGGTACAAGATGACTCAATCCTACAGACCAAAACAGGTCTAATCCCTGCCTGGGGCTCCCTTTGTTCCCAAAAACGTGAGACAAAGGACTTGCTTGGAACTGTGAACACAGCAGGACACCTGTGGGGGTGGGAGTGGAGGTGAGAGGAGACTCCTCAGGGGGGTGCTGACAAATGCTGAGTGATACAACTGAGATCTTATTAAAAATTTCCTCTAGGAATTGTCAGGAAATTCCTTTCCTCATTCTCCTGAGGTGGACTGAGCAGCTGAACATCTCCCCTCTGTCCCTTCTCCCCGGGAACACCAGATGTGTCAGCAGGGTCAGCTCCTGGCTGCCCCTCAGAAACCTTTTTATTTGGATAAACACAAAGTTTATCCAGCAGCCCTGTGGCCCTACCTGCAGCTGTGGGACAGCCCCAGCTGTGTCTTCCCACGGGAGATTATTCTGCCCTCCCACACGGATTCCAAAGGATATTTGGATATCCTTTGGAATAAGGAATGGACACCTCGAAATCCCCACGACCAAGAGTGGGATGGCAGAGCTGCTGACCCTCAGTGAGAGCTGGGATCAGTTCAGTTTGTTCCTGTTTTCCTCTGCTCTGAAAAACATGTGGAAGGACACACACATTTTTGTGGTCAGAGCTTTGGGACCGACTCCTCCCCCCCTCGGCTTGGATGTGTCGGTGGAAAATATTTTTTTGGAGGTGAAATCGGCCTTGAAGGCTCTGATAAATGTGAGAACTTGATCACATGGACTGATAGGTTCTATCAGATGTGTTTTAGCTGAAAAACAACCTCTGTATAAATTCCCCTTTGCCAGGCCCAGCTGAACTTCCAGGAAACATGAAGCTGATTTTGATCTTTGGCGCCCTCATCGGGGTTTCCCTGTGCCTGGAAACCTTCGTTGGGTGAGTTAGAATTCTGTGGAAAAAACTTTCATTTAGGGCCGCTGTCCGCTTGTTGTTTTTCGTGGTCTCCACAAAATCTGCTCGGGGCACATGTTTTGGTTTTTGTGACTGGTTGTTCTTGTTGCTTTGCTGCCCTGGTGTTTGAGGGAAGCTTTCTTCACTTTCGTTTGGGATTTCTTAAGGAGAAGGGTCCATCTGTGGAGTTGAGATCCTCAATTCCTGTTCATCCAAGGCTTGATTTTGGCTTAACCTCACAGAAAAACAGAGCTGAAACCCCAGAACCTGTCCTCAGATCAAAAATGTCACCACTTTCCCTTTCCCCCCCCAAGTTTCTTATTTCTTTTTCTTCCTCTTCTTTCTGCCTTTCTGAGCATTTCAAATCCTGATTTCCAGCCATTAAATTCTAAAGGTTGGTCTTTATGTTACATTGCAAAAATTATCCTGCAGGGTATTTCCTCACAGGCTCTCTGACCATGGAAGAGCCTTAAAAATTAAAGATTATAAAATCCTACTGGATAAAACCTGAGGTGCAGTAAGTGAGTACTAGATTCCAGTGAGTAAATCCGTGTATGAAAGTTTAGGAATAAAAAATAATGTAAACAATATCCCAGAACTCAGGGATTTGTAAAGCCAGGAGGGGCTGTTTTGATCATTTAATCCTGAATTCTGGTGAATCCATTCCTCAGCAGCTGTGGTTAATTCACAGCACAACCCAATCCTGAGATAAAGCTTATGGCGATGGAGAATCCGGTAATAAGTTATTAATAAGTAATAACTTATTAATCCAGTAATAAGTTATTGATGTTAGTAATAAGTTATTATTTAGAAGGAAAAGTACCTTCAGAGCTGATTTAACTCGGTTCAACAAAGAGATTTCATCCCCGGTGTAAACCTGGTGTAAACGTGGTGTAAACGAGCCCTTTCTCAGCAGCTGAGGCCACGCTGTAAATAAACATAAAGGACCTCATGGGCGGAGACCCTTTTCTCCTCGTTTCCACCCTCAAAAGCTTTCCAGTTGTGCAGTTGCTGGGCCGTGCTCCCAGCCGGGGGTTTGTCCCGGAGCCGGTGGAGGGAGGCACGTCCCGAGGGTGATTCATCCCGCCCGGAGCGGGGCGAGCCACCCTCGGCGGCTGCCAGCAACCTCTGCAAACCCGCAGCGAGGTGAAACAAACCCCGCGTGTCGTGTGTGCTCGGCTCCCCAAACATTCGGTCCTTCCCCGGCTCAACTGGAGTATTTATTTTCCCACAGGCTGCTGCCAAAAAGTAACCGATGGATGCAGGATTGGTCGCTGTGATCTAAAACTCACGCACGTTGTCTGGTTTTATGAGGAAGGTGCGGGTTGTTGGTGGAACTCTTGGGTGACACCAAAATCACCCATTAGAGGAGCCATTAACGCACAATTAACACCGAATTAACGATCCCAGGAACAAACCAGTTCACCCAGCCCCCTTGTGAGACTGGTTCTGACTCGTTGCAGGCACCAGGTTCTCCGAATCAAGACCAAAAATGAGGAGGAGGTCAAGCAGCTGAAGCTTTTGGAGTCGCTGGAGCACCTGGAGGTGGGGCATGGCCCAGAGGTATTTTGGAACACTTCACACGGAGCAGGATTTGCTTCTCATTTGGAAGGTTCCCATCACCCTGGGGCAGCTGCCATAAATAAATTTACTCCCTCAATTTGCCCTGCAAGTTCGAGTACCAGCTCAGTGTTCAGGAGGGCTAGAACTGATTTTTTTTTTTCCCTGCTGGGTTTACATCGTATTTGAATTGTTAGATCTTAATTTCAGTGTTGAAAAACTTGTTTTTCCAGTGGGAATGGCAATGTTTTGTCTCCCAGAGTTATGGAAGGAATTTATTAGTTGGTCTACACTGTATTGAAAGAGGAAAACACACGGTAAAATTCCAGGTTGTTACTGTTCTTGTTGCCATTGGTGAGAATTTTTAACATCACTTTTTAAAATCACGGGCTTAAAAATATTATAGGAAAAATTTAGAAATTAAAATTTAGAAAAGTCCTACCAAAGGAGAGATAAAAGGAGAAATGAAATCAATGGGTTTCGTGTTACCTAAGACTGGAATATGGAGTTTTTCTTGACGTTATTTCTAGTAAAAGGGAGAATAATAAAATAATCGTCAGAAACAACTAAAATTTCTTCTTGTTTTTGTGACCAAAGCCTAGAAGTCAGTGGAAAAACTGACTGAAGCCCCTTGGTATTTATTATCTTGTTGAGTTTATCTCAAGAGCTGACACAAGGTTGTGGTGAGGCTGCAGAGAACGGAGCATTCCAGAGCTCCTCTCTGCAGGGACCATTGGATCTGGGAGAAATCAGCATTTCTAAAACTCTGCAAGAGCTCTTTGCAGGATGCCCTCCCCAAACCAAACCCATTTTCCTTTCTCTCTCCTTGTGGATTTCTGGATCAACCCCTCTGCCCCCGCCCTGCCCGTGGATGTGAGAATTCCTGCTGTCAGTGTGCAGTCAGTGAAAGCCTTCCTGGAATCCCAGGGGATTGAGTATTCCATCCTGATTGAAGACCTGCAGGTGGGCACTGCCACTGCCACTTATTTCTCACATTTTTGGAAACATTGATTCACAGTTTGGCCTCGCTCCCACTTTTCCATACTCTGTTTTCCGTGGGATCCTCCCATTATTTTTGCAGGTTGTGGATTATTCCTCAAAGAAAATCCATGGATTGTAGGTGTTCTCTGAGTAGTGACATCAATAAACTTCACAGGGCTCTTGTGACAACCCCTGAGGAATTACATGTGGACTTTTGGCCCCAGATATTTGGGAATCCCAACACTGAAATTACTCATCATTCAGCAAACTCTGCTGAGGGTAGTTACAGATAAAAATCACCCATTTGGGCACTAATCTGACATTTCCTCACGAGCACTAATCCCCAAAGGGCATCTAAACCAGCAAGAACTCACTGCCTTTTCATTTATTTATCTTCTAGCAAGTGAAGCAGACACTTCTCACCCTTTGAATGTTATTTTAGGATGTTCTGGATCAAGAAAAGCAAGACATGGCCGAGAGTGCCCAAAGGCAGCGCAGCAGCAGCAGCTTTGACTTTGGTGCTTACCACACTCTGGATGATGTGAGTGCCTCAGGGGAAGAGTATTCTGATTTTTTTCTGCTCTTTTTGCATGCTGTCTTCAATTCAGCATCCTGTATTAGGAACCTAAAATGTCCTTGCAGCTTTTTCTGGCACGTGGGATTTTTTTGCAGTATTAATTTTGTGCTCAGAACAATGAGCGTTGATCAAAATTCCGTAAACTCTCCTGCAGACTCTGTCAGAACTCGTCCTTCAAAAGAAAGAAAAATAAAGAGATCTTGAAATTGGGAAATAAAGAACTTTTTGCCCAGAAAAGCTGTGGCTTCCCTATCCTTGGGAGTGTCCAAGGCTAGGTTGGAGCAGCCTGGGATAGTGCCTGTGGCAGGGGGTGGAATGGGACGGGCTTTCCAACCTGAATCAGCCCATGATTCTCTGGAAGGAATGGTAGAACACATAAAGAAGATATCAATGTCCTCAGAGATGATATTAATGTCCTCACGACCTTTCACTTCAGATCAATGAAGAAGTGGACCAGCTTGCCTCTGAGTACAGCTTTGTGGAAAAGATCCAGATCGGGGAATCCTACGAAAAGCGGCCTCTGTACGTCCTGAAGGTACGACACACACCGTGGAACCTGCCCCTAGGGATGGGCAGCAGACAGCACAGCCCAGAGCACCCCAGTCTATTATGGGATGTCCTTGGCTGGGAGGTGTCAGGGTTTGAAATGCTCCTGTTTGCTTTCCCAGTTCAGCACCGGAGGCTCCAACCGGCCGGCCATCTGGCTGGACGCCGGCATCCATTCCCGCGAGTGGGTCACCCAGGCCAGCGCCCTGTGGATCGCCAACAAGGTTCCTGCAGCAGGGATTCGTCTCTGCCTGGTCCTGGGAAAGTGTCCTGCTGTTTCAGGGGATAGCACCCCTCTGTGGGTTTAGTTAATTCACCTCCCAAAAGCATCCCTGAGCATGTGGCGGCTGCCTCGACCTGGAATTGGAAATCTCTGTCCTGTTAGAACAGTTGGGTTTAGGCAGATAAAGTGTAGTGGTTCAGGTGAAATTGTTACACAAATAACCAAAGGCTTTTGAGATTATTTTGCTGCTTTGCTCTGCTCACCCAGAAAAATGCAGTGGGGTTGGTTTCCTTCCACAAAATGCCCAGACCTCCAGCTCTCTATAAATGAGGATTTAAATCCTGCTGGAAATGACTGAGCCACCAGAGAAGTCACAGATCACAGAATAAGCTGAGCTGGAAGGGACCCACCAGGATCACGGAGTCCAACTCCTGGCCCTGCACAGAACCATCCCCAAGAGCCACCCTGTGCCTGACAGTGTTGTCCAAAAGCTCCTTGGGCTCTGTCAGTGCAGCACAATTGAGAATTCCCAACCTGGCTATTCCATCTCAGTCTTAGTGCCAGCCCTTGGCCTGTCCTCCGGGACAGGGAGGAGGAAATTTTGTTGCCTCTTCCATTTTATTCTAAAGACCTCCTGTCTTCAGAATAAAATAATAAAACAGATTCACTGCTCACTCCATGTGTAACAAAGATCAGTTATGGCCAGCAGATAATGGATGTTCCTTGTTTCCCTGCCCCAGAATCCAGCCTTTCCTCTGTCCCAAACAATGAGGGAATGAATATTTGGGGAAGGAATTACTCAGCTAAGCAGGGTGTGCTCTGTCTCTGCCCAGATTGCCTCTGACTATGGAACAGATGCTTCCATCACCTCCCTGCTGGACAAGATGGATCTCTTCCTGCTGCCAGTGGCCAACCCTGATGGATTTGTGTACACTCACACCTCGGTGGGTCAGCTCTCTGCCTGAGCTCAGTGACATTTCTGGCTCTTCCAAGGAAATAATAAACATGAGGGAAGTGGGCTCTGAAAGTCTTAACGCTGTGAGAGGAGTTACCAAAGAGCTGGGCAGACAAAGATCCTCATTATTTGTCTAACCCATCCTAACCCCTGTAAATACCCCAGTTTTAGTAAATACATTTGATTTTTGACCCTTGGCTCACCTTGGCAGTCTGAAATACTCTTGGGATCATGCCTAGGATCAATCCCTTGTGGGTGGCAGCTGTTTCTGGGGAGCAGTTTTGGTGCCAGCACCCAGATTTGCTCCCTTCTGAAGCGTTTCTCTGTTGCAGAACCGCATGTGGAGGAAAACCCGCTCCAAGATTGCCGGCAGCGTCTGCGTCGGAGTCGATCCCAACAGGAACTGGGATGCAGGTTTTGGAGGTAGGGATGAAGCTTCCAGATCCTGTTACACAGAACCAGCAGCTGCCTTTATAAAGGGGATTAATCACCCTGAGCACAGGATGATGCAGCATCATGGAATTACGGAATCATGGAATCACAGCATGGTTTGGTTTGGAAGGACCCAAAATGCTTTTTAGTTCCACTCCCTGCTGTGGGCAAAGCCACCTTCCACTATCCCAGGTTGTTCCAAGCCCCCTCCAACCACAGGATACCCCCAGGAATTTGGATTCCTGAGTTTATGGGCAACCAGTTCCAGCTTGCATCATCTCAAAGTACATCCCTTGAACATTCACACCGTGTCGCTGCTGTTTCAGCATTTATCAGTGTGTAAGGCCTTGCTTTGGCTGCAGCCCTGTCCTTAGGAAAGCCCAGCTTTGTGTGGGTCTGCCCAGACCTCCCAGGAATTCCACTCCTCACAGCTTTGTTCCCTCCTTGCACCACCAGGTCCTGGAGCCAGTAGCAAACCCTGCTCTGACTCCTACCACGGGCCCAGCGCCAACTCCGAGGTGGAAGTGAAATCTGTTGTCGACTTCATCAAGAATCATGGAAACTTCAAGGCCTTCCTGACCCTCCACAGTTATTCCCAGCTCCTGATGTATCCCTATGGGTACAAATGCACCAGGCCAGATGATTATGCTGAGCTGGTGAGACAGAAGGACTTGGCTTTTCTCCTGTCCAGCTGCTTTTCCCTGCTTTCCATACTCTTCCCTAATGACAGCACCACAGCTGGAAAAATATCTCTGAGGCAATGTGGGTCTCACAACCATAATTCCAGTGGGAAAGACCTCTGGAGGTTTCTGTTCTAACCCTGTGCTGAAAGGGCTTTGGACTTGGAGCCAATTTCAGTCTGAGTTTGGATTAATTGTTTTGATTTGGTTTGATATTTCTAAAGAAGAATTCCACAGCTTTTTCCAGCTCATCCCAAAGTTTCCCTAATCTCATGGGGATTTTGTTTTGTCCTAATACCTAAATGCAGTTCCCCTGTGGCAATTTGTCACCTTTTCCCCTCCTTCACAAAGAACCCAGCTCAGTTTTCCATCCAGCCCCCATCATGCAGTTGAAGTGAGCACAGAGTTGACCTTGGGAAGATCCCAATTGCCTCGGGAATTTCTGGTGTCTGTTGAGCCTTCCCTTGACAAGCCAGTGAGAGAAACACTGGATGAACACTTCCAGAACCTGCTGGAAGTTACCTCACCTGCAGTGGCACCTCCCAGAAATGCTGTGGAAGCTGTGACTGCTCCTGGTGTGAATCATCTCCAAAAGCAGTTTGGAGATTTCTGGTGAAATCCCAGTGTTTAATCTCAGGAAGTGTGGCTGCTTCCTGACCTTCCCTTCATCTTCTCCCCTCCAGGAATCCCTGGGAAGAGCTGCTGCCAGTTCCATCCGCTCCCTCTATGGCACCACCTTTCAAGTGGGCACCATTTGCAAAACCATCTGTGAGTATTTGGCCACTCAGAGCTTTTAGGGGCTGTCCCAGGACACCAATCCCTGGCCTCCCCACAGGGTCTGTCCCTCGTGGAAGCCACAATGCTCCTGTGCAGTGACACCGCCGGTCACGCATCGCACCTGAGCGTTCCCATCCCAACCTCATCCCTGTCCCCAAAATACAAACAGCAGCACAGCAGAACTGCAGCATTCCTCTGCTCACCCCTCTGGATCACCTCCCTTTCCCTTCCAGACCAAGCCAGTGGAGGCAGCATTGACTGGAGCTACGACAACGGGATCAAATATTCCTTTGCCTTCGAGCTGCGGGACACGGGGCGCTACGGCTTCCTGCTGCCCGCCAACCAGATCATCCCCACTGCCAAGGAGACCTGGCTGGGCCTCAAGAGAATCATGGAGCACGTGAGGGACAAGTCCTCCTGAGAGCTGGGCTGGGAGTCAAGTCTGCAGCACCAGCTCAGAAATCCTCTCTGTGCTGTGCTGGCTGCAACGATAGAAATGGCTGAATAAACCTCTGTGCATTCCCCCCCATGGTGTTTGATGTGTGTCCTGTTCCTTGTGGGTGACACATCCCTGAGGAGAGTTTGGGACACAACCCTTCCTGCCCACACATCCAGTGCCACCCCTGCCATGGCAGGGACACCTCCCACTGTCCCAGGCTGCTCCCAGCCCCAGTGTCCAGCCTGGCCTTGGACATCCCAGGGATCCAGGGGCAGCCACAGCTGCTCTGGCAATTCCAGCCCAGCCAGGAATTCCTTCCCCAGATCCCACCCCAATCTCCCCTTTTCCACCCTGAAGCCATTCCCTGTGTCCTGTCCCTCTGTGCCTTGTCCCCAGTCCCTCTGCAGCTCTCCTGGAGCCCCTTCAGGCCCTGGAATGTGCTGGAAGCTCTCCCTGGAGCCCTCTCCTCTCCAGGCTGAAGGGGCTGGTGCAAAGGGCCTGGTGTTAACCAGCATAATCCAGGCTATGGAACTGATTAAAGGAATCTAATTTCCCTTAACGAGCCTCAGGACCTTGCCAGGCCCCTGACCACTGTCCCCAAATGTACACCCCCATGTATTTGGCTGCCCCTTTTCTTCCTCCCACATGTTCCCAGTGGACATGGTTGGAGGGAAGATGGAGATGGGAGCACACCTCCCCTGATCCAGCACCTCAGGAGCCCCTCGTTCCATTGTTCATCCTGCGAATTTCTTGGGCATTAAGAGCAAAGAGCTCAGGGGGCCCTGAAGGATCAGAGATTAGCACTGGCTGCTGCTGCTGTGGTGATTATCGAGCCTAACAGGTTTATCTTGGTGTCTTGTGACCCCCCAGCAGCTGGTGAGTTACTCACCCCCGGGAGGCTGGCAGGAGAGCAAACAGCGCTGATGCGGCCGATAAAACCCTGCGGACTCAGGGCACGGAGCTGCTGGCAGGAAAAGGGGAAGGCACAGCTGAGGCAGCAGAAATTACCCCAGGGGGCTGGATTTGGGTTAAAAGCAGCTGTTTTGGAAAGCAAACCCATGCCTGGGGCAGCCAGTGTTACCCATGTGTCCCCTTATCCAGTGGCACCTGCTTCCCAAACTGACCCAGCTTTCCAAAATCCCAATCTCTGCCCGGTGATTAAACACCACTGATGGTAAATCCCAGGGCCAGGGCACACAGTTGGCTCTTGGATCTGGATGAGCTCTTGTCTCCAGAGCAGGAACTGCAGAGCCTGAGGAGCCTCGGCTGGGACTGTGAACTGTGACCTTGTCCTGGTTTGGAAGCTCATTCCACCCAGCCAGGGCTTGGGGCTCCCTGTCCCCTCCTCTTTAAGTGCCTGGTGTGAGGAGAGCTCATCCAGGCCTGGAACCCTGACTCCAGAGAGATCTGAGAGATCCAGAGAGTCAGAGCAGTGGGTGCCACCCAGAGGAACAGGAGGGTGTGTGCTGTGGTGGGTGAGGAGGGAGATGGGCTGCAGATGACACAGGTGTGGGCTGGGGGGACCAAACAGGGACCTTCCCACCCCAAGGAAGGAGATTATTGAGGAAACAGAGCCGCGCTCTTCACCACAGAGAGTGATGGGAGAGACAACAGCATCAGCTGGAACGAGGGAGAGCCAGGAGGGACATCAGGAAATGCTTTTCACCAGGAGGAGAAGCAGCAGGACCTGGTGCCAGTGGGGTCCTGCAGCCTCCATCTCTGGAGGACTCCAAGATCCAGCGAGGAGGGAGCTGGTGGGTCCCCAGAGCTCACCATGCTTCACCCAGGCACTGGATACAGACCTCCTGTGTCCCTTCCCACCTCAACCACCTCCAGGAGGATCCTGGAACCACCAACACCAGCACCAGTTCTGCACCACAAAGCCCCAGCAGACCCCAGCACCTTCCCCATGGCAGCTCCTGCTCTCGGTGCAGCCAGAATGCCCTGGATTTAAGGGAGAAAAATATGGCCAAAGGATGTCAGCTGTAAAAACCTGCCCTGGGAGGTGCCTGCCAGCCTGGGAACACAGCCCAGGAACCTGGAGCATCCCTGACAAGCGCAGTGGGAGCTCAGGGGCAGCGCAGATAAGGCCCAACAAAGGCCCTGCTGTAACCTGCAGAACAAAGACGCTGCTTTAACAGGGGAACAAAGACACCTCTGACAAACTGACCTCCTGGGATAGCCCCTGTCGGTGGCAGCTGCTCCAGAGCCACTGCTTACACTGAAAACATTAAAATAATTCATTTTCTACCCAAAAACGAGCCGTTCTGTCTGAGCATTACCCCAGTGAACGTCCTTGTGCAGCTCCGAGCTCCACAACTTCCATCAGCTTTGAAGTGAGATTTCATCCACCATCAAGTGGCCCCACTCCTGGGAATGGTTTGATGAATAATTAGCATATTAAATAGTATATTAAATAGTATATTTTACATTTTAGATATATATACACACACATGTATGCATAAACTAACTAATCATAAATAAGTCTACGTTTGAATGCTTGCTTTTTCTGCAAGTAACTTTGTAGTAGCTTGTCATTACACATGCATTACTAATCATAATTATGATTGACTTACTCACAGCAATGTGTAATGAAGAAATTCATGGAAACAAAGAGGTGTTTCCTCGTGGTTTTGGGGCTGCTGTGACCACGCCATCGCTGCCGTCCCACGCCCGTGGGTTGGGAGCCACCCGTGCCCACGGCAGCTCCGAGCTGGGAGCAGGGACACTCATCCAGGACCCGCTCCCTGAGGAAGACCTTATCAGATCCTCCCTAATTTGGCTGCTCTTGTGTTGACTTTGCCAAAGAAAGCAAACATTTGGGCTCGCGGGAGCCCTTCCTGCCTGCTCTGTTCGTCGCTGCCGACGCCGCGGATGCGGCACCGCTGAGGAGCTCCGGGAGGGACCCCGGCCACAGAGGGGTTCTGTCCGTCTGTCCGTCCTCTGTGGGGCTGGGGTTCTGCTCCCACCCACCATGGACACCCTGCTGGTCTTCCTCACCCTCCTGGGGGTCAGCAGCAGCAGGGAGCAGCTCTTTGTGGGGTGAGTCCTGCCGGGGCAGGGGGCGGTGGGACGGCACGGCTGGGATGGGGATCCAGGTGAGGCAGGCCCATCCCCAGCACTGGCCTTCGGGGCCAGCCTGAAGGGTGACATCCCAAAGGATGGAAACATGACAGGGTTTTTTTCCCCAAGTAGGAAAGATTTGGTTTTGCCCCAGGTTTGGAGCATGCAGGAGGTAGAAATTAGGGAATGCTGAACCCTGAGGGCATCGCTCCAAGCTTTGCCAGGGTGTAGAACCCCAGAGGATCAGGGGATGATGTGTGTGGCTCAAATGTGAGCCATCCAAGGATTGCTGGGAATAAAACCCAAGGATTGCTGGGAATAAAACCCAAGGATTGCTGGGAATAACAGCCAAGGATTGCTGGGAATAACACGCCGTGGGAAAGAACAAGATGTGGCTGAAGAAGGGGCCCTGAGTAGGGAGGGCAGCATTTTTCCAGGACACACATCCTGGTTGTAGCTCCTGGAGATAAGAACAGCACAGTCCAGAGCAGGATTGAGGCTAAGGAGGAGGCATGGAATGTAATGGGGGGGTCAGGACAACCCAAAACTCCCAAAGCTTCCAACCCATTTCCAGAAAGGTCTGAATGAGAACTGACTTGTAGAGAAAGTGGGAGTCCTGTGTTCAGAGTAGGGAAAACCTATCCATGAAAATGTACCCCCAGATGGATATCCCACCAGCTGGAGCACTGCAGCCAGAGCTGGTGATCCCATGACCAGGGACAGGACCCAGGGAATGGATGGAGCTGTGCCAGGGGGGGTTTAGGTTGGATTTCAGGAAAGGTTCCTCATCCAGAGGGTNGGTTGGATTTCAGGAAAGGTTCCTCATCCAGAGGGTGCTGGGCACTGCCCAGGCTCCCCAGGCAATGGTCACATTCCCAAGGCTGCCAGAGCTCCAGGAGTGTTTGGACAACACGCTCAAGGACAAGGTGGGATTGTTGGGGTGTCTGGGCAGAGCCTGGAGTTGGATTTGGTCCTCGTGGGCCCCTTCCAGCTCAGGATATTCTGCAATGTGGCCCACTCACCTTCCTTCCTGCTTCCCTTCCTCCTGGGACATGATGCTGTGGTTGAGGGATCCATCCAGGATCCATCCAGGATCCCACCACTCTCCTCCCAGCAGCTGTGAGCCAAGCCTGTCCAGGAAATGTCAGGGCTGCTCCCTGGTTTTGGAAAAATGGCAAGGATTAATTAATGCCTGAATCTCCCAGGCAGGGAATGGGCAAATGGAAATTGTTATCACCCTGGGGAGGTGGTCAAACTGATAAATGAGGAGTTAAGGGGATGAAAGGGGAAAGGTGAAGGAGTTTTGTGCCACTTTGGGGGTGGCTTTAAGCACTGCCCAGCAGGAGAGGTTGGAGGTAGAGGATTGATCTGAGATGAGCAAACCTCTCTCCCACAGAACATTTCCTCCTCTCCAGGGGCTGTGCCTGTCCTTGGGAGGCCCAGCCAGGCTGGACTGGGACCTCCTCTAGGGAATGCATCCATAGATATAGAACATATCCATGGGAGATACTCCCCAGCATCTTGGGAGCTGATCAAACAAGGCTGGAGCTCACCTCAGGCTCCCCAGCACTTGCTCTTTCCTCATGGCTGCTCTGAACCCGCATCTTTTTTCTCATAACACCAACAACTGATGCATTTTCCAAGCCTCTGAGCCGGTGTGGAGCTTCCCCAGCCTCCCCTCAGCCCAGAGTCCCCTCCCAGTGACCCCTCTGCCTCCCTGCAGGGACCAGGTCCTGCGTGTCACGGCCAGGAACGGGGAGCAGATCGCCCTGCTGGGGGTGCTGGGCGAGCAGGAGGAGCTGCAGGTGAGCTCTGAGAGGTCCTGAGCATCCCCCTGGCCACAGACCCTGCTGAATGCAGGGCTCCCTCCTTCCTTTGCCATCCATTTCCCTCCCCATTTTGGAGATGTATCATTTAGAACCATATAGATATGAATTTAATCTGGGTCTCCTTGAGCTCAGAGCTCCTGTTTTGTATAAATTGGGAACATCTCACAAATACTTACTCAAACAACTTTGGGCTGAAACGTTTCTGTAGGTCCCTATGCAGACATCCATCTGTGGGCCAAAATTTGCCCCAAAACCTTTTTAGATCCTTCAGGGAAACTCCTGTGAGAGCCCTGGAGGATCTGGGGAGCTCAGTGGATGAGCACCAGCACAGGATGGGGCTGAGTTCTCCCTTTCTGCTCAACTTTTTCTCCCCAGGTGGACTTTTGGCGTCACCCCGACAGCCCCAGGCACCCTGTGGACCTGCGGGTGCCCTTCCCCAGCCTCCAAGGAGTCAAAAAATTCCTGGATTCCCACAATTTTTCCTATAGCATCATGATTGAGAACGTGCAGGTAATGGCTGTGATGGGAACAACATGTGCTCCTGCAGCTCAACCCTGAGAGAAAATCCAAAAAGTTGGAAATCAAGAACTGGAAGAAAAATCCAACCCCCTGCTCCTTTCAGCCTGTTTAATTTGGGTGGTTTTTTTTTTTTTTTGCCTCCTAACCAGGAATTATTGGATGAAGAAAAGGAAAGCATGAGGAAGTCTAGGAGGGTAAAGAGAAGCTCCAGGATGTTTGATTTTGCCTCCTACCACACGATAGACGAGGTAGTTTTCTCTGCAGAGCACTGGCTTTGTCTGCTCGGGTCACCCTGGGGTCACATCCACGTGGGAAAGGCCTTGGTGTGTTCTTGGTGACAGGTGACACCTCCCTGGGACACGTTTCTCCTCCTTGGTGGAGCTTTTAGCTGAGATGGGAGACTGGGAAACCTTCCCCATCCAGCGTGGCCACTCCTGGAATCTCCCACCCTGTGGAAGACATTTTCAGCTTCACTTTGAGGGTGCTTGGAGCCCAGTTTGAGACTGGTGGGGGCTGTGATGGTGTGGGGAGAGCTTTTTCCCTTCACCATTCATTCTACTTGTCCAAAAAGCTTTTTTTCCAAAAAGCTCTGCTCACACAGAGCCCCAACCACCTCGTGTTCTCC
The DNA here is from genome assembly GCA_013400175.1 of Phainopepla nitens. Lineage (NCBI taxonomy): Eukaryota > Metazoa > Chordata > Aves > Passeriformes > Bombycillidae > Phainopepla > Phainopepla nitens. Next base: position 6,066 of record VXBQ01001655.1, on the reverse strand, counting down.
AGGGAAGCATGAGATCTTCCCCAGAGGAGTCCCAGGTCTCCAGGGAAGCACCCAGGGAAGCTCTACCTGTTGCATCCAGTGCTGAACACCCTCAAAACCCAAAGGTGAGAACCAGGCTGAGCCTCCTGACCCAGCAGCTCCTCCTTCCAGATCTACGATTGGATGGACATCCTGGTGGAGGATCATCCCAACCTCGTCAGCAAGATCCAGATCGGGCAGAGCTACGAGAAACGGCCCCTGTACGTGCTGAAGGTGGGTCCTGGGGCAGCCTGCCCTTGAAAACTCCCCCTCAGGATGAGAAGTTGTGCCAGGGGAGGTTTAGGGTGGACATCAGCAGGAATTTCCCCATGGGAAGGGCGGTCAGGCCTTGGCAGGGGCTGCCCAGGGAGGTTTGGAGTGCCCACCTCTGGAGGTGTCTGAGGAACACGTGGATGTGGCACTGGTCTGTGCTGGGGACAAGGTGGGGATGGGACAGGATTGGATTGGATTCCACCATCCTGGAGGGTTTTCCCAGCCTCAGTGACCCCGTGATTCCGCACAGTTCAGCAGCGGGGGATGGAACCGTCCGGCCATCTGGATGGACACCGGCATCCACTCGCGGGAATGGATCACCCAGGCCACCGGTGCCTGGATGGCCAACAAGGTGACCTTGGGACCACCTGGGATGTGGGACCCCAACTCTTACCCCGCCTCCGTCCCACCCCTCGTCTCTGCGGGGCACCGGGGCAGCTCCTTCCTGCTGCTCTCCGTGCGCAGATCGCCACGGAGTATGGGCAGGACCCGTCTGTCACCGCCATCCTGGACAGCATGGACATCTTCCTGGAGATTGTCACCAACCCTGATGGCTTTGCCTTCACCCACAGCTCCGTGAGTGCGGGGACGCCGCGGGGGGGTCTCGTCCCAGCGCTGTGCCCAGCCATGGCCGTCCGTGGTTTTTGGGTGGGCAGGGATGTTCCTCCCCGTGCGGGACGGTGAGTGGAGATGCCTGGAGATGCTTGGGCAGGGTTGGGATTCACATCCCTGTTCCTGTCTCCTCTCCGTGTGCTCCTAGAACCGCCTGTGGCGCAAGACCAGGTCCATCAACGCTGGATCGCGCTGCGTCGGAGTGGATCCCAACCGAAACTGGGATGCGGGGTTTGGAGGTGACGCCTCGGCCACCAGGCATCCTTTGTGCCTCAAAACACCCAAACTTCCTGCTGGAGTGGAGAAACCCAGGGATGGAAACCCTTCCTCTCTGAATCTCCCCCTCTCCTTACTCCAGGTGCCGGCTCCAGCAGCAATCCCTGCTCCGAGACCTATCGTGGCCCTCACGCCCACTCCGAGAGGGAAGTGAGAGCCATCGTGAATTTCATCCGCGCCCACGGGAACGTGAAATCCGTCATCTCCATCCACAGCTACTCCCAGATGCTGCTCTTCCCCTATGGATACAGGAGGGAGCCCACACCTGACCACCAGGAACTGGTGAGATGGCCCCGAAACGTGGGGCTGTGACCACCTGGCAAAGTCAGACAGAGCATCCCTGCCCCTCTCGTTAGATACAACCCGAATATTCAACCCCTGCGCCTCGGTCCTGGTGGAGGGTGGTTGTGAGATGGACCTCAAACATCAAAAATTAGGGTTTTTTTGGGACAACCTCGAGCAGAAGAGATGGGGAATGATGGGCTCTAGATCCCCCTGTCCCTCCATCTGCCAGATCCCACCACTTTTGGTGGTTCCTTTGCAGAATGAACTGGCCAAGAAGGCCGTGAGCGACTTGGCCGCCGTGTTCGGGACAAAATACACCTACGGCAGCATCGCCAACACCATCTGTGAGTGTCCCTCCCTCATCCCGCAGCAAATCCCTCGGGAGCGGGCTCCCACCTGGGCTCCTCTCCCTGCAGACATGGCAGGAGGCACCACCATCGACTGGGCCTATGACAACGGGGTGAAATATTCCTTCTCCTTGGAGCTGAGGGACTCGGGGCGCTACGGATTCCTCCTGCCCAGCTCCCAGATCGTCCCCACGGCCACCGAGACGTGGCCGGCGCTCCTGGACATCATGCTCCACGTCCTGGAGCATCCATACTGACCCCAGCACGTCCCACAGCATTCCCTCCTCTCAATAAATCCTCATAGAGATTCATTTTTTTCATGCTGAACTCATTTTTTTCATGCTAAACTCCAAAAAAAGGGTGGCTCAAAGTCCTCATCCTTTGGAGCCAACAGCCAGCATGGGAGGAGATGGGGTTTTTTTTTGGGCAACCAACCCCAAATTTATGGGGTTTTGAGCAGCTGTGTTTCATCATCCCTTCCTGGAGGGCTGCAGGGGGAGCATGGGGTGCTCCCAGGGCCATTGCTGGGTGCAAGGTGCTTCCAGGAATTTGCTGTTTATTTTTGGCTCCTGGGACAACTGTCACCTGCTCTGACCCCTGTTCTGGACCAAGCTTTACACCTCTTTCCTCAGCCAAATTTTCCACCAGTTCCCCCACCACTGTGCTTTAGGGATCCAGCTCACCAAGCCAAACCCCAAGTGAAAATCTGCATTTTGTGCATTCTCAACCCAAACTGATCCTTTCCCTCCCCTCAGCCAGCGCTGGGATTTTGGCAGCTCCTGGTCTCAGCTTGCTGGCAGCTGACTCACCAGGGCCCCAGCCGGTTCCTGGGACAGGTTTGGCCGGGAATGGGAGCGCCAGGATGGGGACAGCGGGGCCTGACCTTGGCCCGGTGCCCGCCGGGGCCTTCCCTGGGAAAAGGGACAGCTGGAGGGGCTGGGCTGGGGCTGCCATCCCACGGGATTTAAGAGGCCCCAGGGCACTGCTGGGATGTGAGATCGGCTCTCCCCGCTGACCATGAGGATCCCCGTGCTCCTGGCTGCCCTGGTGGCAGTGGCCACCTGCACTGAGACCTTCTTTGGGTAGAGGGGCTGGGATGGGGATGGGTGGCACCGGCTGGGGCAGAAGGAGCTGGTTCAGCCCCGAGGGAGCACAGGGAAAAGGCTCAGGGGAAATCCCCAGAATGGGGGGATGGATGGGGTGGGGTTAGGCCGGACTAATGGGGCTGGAGCTCGTCCCACAGCCCCCAGCACCCCCTGACCCCACAGGCACCAGGTGCTGCGTGTCGTGCCCCAGAGCGATGAGGAGCTGCAGAAGGTGCAGGAGCTGCAGGACCTGGAGCACCTGCAGGTACTGGGTGTGGAGGTGGATTTTGGGGGACACTCCCCAGGCCCACAGCCTTTGTTTTACACCCCCCAAGCAAAGCAAGGATGGATATGGGATTATGGGAACCAAGCAGTGAAAAGCCAAGTGCTGGGGGGTGCAGCCCGAGGCAAGATCCAACCCCCTTCTCTCCATTTTTCCCTACCCAGCTGGATTTCTGGCTGGCTCCCCGTGGGCTCGGACTTCCCATCGACATCCGCGTGCCCTTCCCCAGCCTGCAGGCGGTCAAAGTCCACCTGGAGGCTGCTGGGGTCTCCTATTCCATCATGATCGAGGATGTGCAGGTCAGCAGTGCTGCAGGGGACAGGTGGGATGCCACCCAGTGGGAACGAGGCTCACCCCAGCCCGTGTCCCACAGGCCCTGCTGGATGAAGAGCAGACGGAGATGCTCCGCAGCAGCCGCCAGCTGGCACTCAACACCAACACCTTCAACTATGAGGCCTACCACACCATAGACGAGGTGGGAAAGCACAAGATTTGGGGCATTTGGGGGGGAAAAAAGTTTGCTTTTGAGCAGGGGGTGAGCTGGGAGTGACCCCACATCCCTCGTTCCCAGATCTACAATTTCATCGACCTGCTGGTGGCCGAGAACCCCAACCTGGTGAGCAAGCTGGAGATCGGCCGCTCGACCGAGGACCGTCCCCTCTACGTGCTCAAGGTGAGGATTTGGGGATCGTGATCCAGAGGGGAAGGTGGTGACAGGGACAAAGCCAACCCCCCGTCTCTGCTCTCCCAGTTCAGCACAGGGGGCACGAACCGCCCGGCCATCTGGATCGACACCGGGATCCACTCCCGCGAGTGGGTGACACAGGCCAGCGGCGTCTGGTTTGCCAAGAAGGTACTGACACATCCCAAAGGGGCCACCCCGTCCTCAGGAGCTGTGGGATGCAGGTGGGTGATCCCACAGGGAGCCCCAAACCTCCATCCTCTCTAGATTGTCGACGATCACGCGAATAACGAGGGTGTGGCCTCCATCCTGGAGACCATGGACATCTTCCTGGAGATTGTCACCAACCCAGATGGCTTTGCCTACACCCAGACCAAGGTAGCGCCCCGGATTTTCTCTCCCTGGTTCCTCCAGCCACGCTGGATGGGGCTGGGGAGCAGGATTTGGGGCGGTGCATGTCCCTGAGAGGGATGGGAAGGGGATCAGCACGAGCTGTGGAGCACCAGCTGAGGTGGCCCTGCCCTTGCAGAACCGCCTGTGGCGCAAGACCAGGTCCAAGCACCTCTTCTGCGTCGGAGTGGACCCCAACCGCAACTGGGACGCCGGTTTTGGAGGTCAGAGCTGTCCCCTTGCCCCTGTGGAGCACTTCCACTCTCCAGATGGAGGCTCCAAAGCTGTTTCTAGCTCAAAGATCCACTGATGTCCCCTGGGGAAGAGCTGGGATTTGCGTTTGGGCTCCACCAGGGCTTTGATGTCCCCCAGTGACAAATGAAAGTCACCATACAAATCTCTAGAGGAGCCCCAGGAGCACTCCTTGATCACCACCACGGAGCTGAGGGGTGGGAAAACCTCTTGGGCTCGGAAGCCCCCAAATGCCCACTGTGTTGTCACCATCCTCTTCTCCACAGAGGCTGGAGCCAGCGCAAACCCCTGCTCGGAGACGTACCACGGCCCCTACGCCAACTCGGAGCCCGAGGTGAAAGCCATCGTGGACTTTGTGAAGAGCCATGGCAACATCAAGGCTTTCATCTCCATCCACAGCTACTCCCAGCTCCTGCTCTATCCCTATGGCTACACTGAGACCCCGGCGCCAGACCAGGAGGAACTGGTGAGGCCCGTGTTGTTTGAGGGCCTGGGGTGGGCTGGAGCTCTTGTGCCACCTCTGTCCTGCATCCACTGGGAAGCTGGGAGGAGATCTGGCACTTCTTGCACCCAGAAAAAAAGTTGTATCCCACAGGTTTTTCCTTTCTTTGGCTCATCTTCCCCTCTTCCCTGTATTCTCAGCACGAGATTTCTACCAAGGCCGTGGAAGCTCTGACCTCCCTGTATGGCACCAAGTACAAGTATGGCAGCATCATCACCACCATCTGTAAGCACTGGGGCAGCCCCAAAATCCCCAAATCCCAAAACCATCCCTCCCACCTACCAAACATCCCATGGCATTCCTGTACAAAGTGATTGAGGCTCCAAATCCCTGCTGTTTTTGCCTCCCCCAGACAGAGCCAGTGGAGGCAGCATCGACTGGGCCTACAACCAGGGGATCAAATACTCCTTCACCTTCGAGCTGCGGGACACGGGGCGCTACGGCTTCCTGCTGCCCGCCAAGCAGATCGTTCCCACCGCCGAGGAGACCTGGCTGGCTCTGAAGGTCATCCTAGAGCACGCCCGGGACAACCCCTACTGAGCTGGGCTCAGGGCTGGNTTTTCCCTCCCTCAGACAAATCCCAAAACTATCCCTCCCACCTGCCAAATATCCCATGGCATTCCCACACAAATCAACTGAGGCTTTGAATCCCTCCCGTTTTCCTCCCTCAGACAAATCCCAAAACCATCCCTCCCACAGGTCAAATATCCCATGGCATTCCTGTACAAAGTGATTGAGGCTCCAAATCCCTGCTGTTTTTGCCTCCCCCAGACAGAGCCAGTGGAGGCAGCATCGACTGGGCCTACAACCAGGGGATCAAATACTCCTTCACCTTCGAGCTGCGGGACACGGGGCGCTACGGCTTCCTGCTGCCCGCCAAGCAGATCGTTCCCACCGCCGAGGAGACCTGGCTGGCTCTGAAGGTCATCCTAGAGCACGCCCGGGACAACCCCTACTGAGCTGGGCTCAGGGCTGGAGATCAGCAGCTGGAGAAGGGGGAAGAAGGCAAATCAATCAATAAATGAGATGAGAAAAGCTTGTGGTTGTTTACCCCTTTTTTT
>VXBQ01001639.1:766464-922241 GCA_013400175.1 Phainopepla nitens | reverse complement strand
GAAATTGCTGTTCACCCCTGCAGCAGGAGATTTAATTATCATTAGCTGAGCTTGCACAGCTCCACGTGCTGCCGTGCAGCTGCAAGTTTAGCTGGGCCTTTTAAAAATCCAGCTGTAATATATTTATTTTTTTCCCCNAAAATATACAAGTCCCCTTCCAAGGCACTGGGCAGTTTTTGCAGGACTTGGTGATTATTTTAAACCTTATCAATTTACACACACACACACATTTAAAAAGTGCTAAAAAGTCCCCTTTTTCTTGAGGGGTCAGGGTCATGGTGGGTGTGGGAAGAAGGGGAGAGATCCACAGGGAATTTCCCCCTGTGTGCTGGTAAAGTCAAATTTCCTGAATTGCCCAAGAGTTCAATTTTTTTTTTTTTTAAGGACTCTGGCTATCTGTGCAATGAGCTGACAAAACCCAGCCCACTCTTCCACGAAACTGCTGCTTTTTAGGAGAACTTTGTTTCCATCAGCATTTCCTGCAAAACTCTTTTTTGATGCCAAATTGGGTTTTTTTCACCAAAAGTCCTCCTTTTATAGGAAGTCCTGGGCAAGTCCCCATTCTGTGGGCCAAATTCCTGGCATGGTGACCTTTCCCCATGACTTTTCCCATCCCTGCCCTACCCAGCCCTGGAAGCCACTTTCCCCCCCATTGCCAATAAAGGCAAACAAAAATTAAATCTATAATTATCATTACTAATTCCACTTAATTAGTCACAAGCCAGCAGCCAAATTGGCTTTCTCATAATTATCAGATAAGCAGTAAGCACATCTCATAGATTATAATTAACACTGCTTAATTAAAATCTAATATACATACACCCTTTCCTCAACATATGCCTAATTGGGTTCACAAACAGAGGGGGTGTGAAGCCCCCGTCCCTGTTGCTCCCCCAAAGATTTGCTGGATGCCACTTTTGTGTTAAGTTGGTGGCACGTGGGATCTTCTTCCTGTGCTTTCCAACAGCGTGGCTCCAAAAAAAGTGAGTCCCTGCTGCACGGTGAAGTCACACAAGATGCTCTCCCGACTTCACTATTTTTTCTTATTATTGTTATTGCTCCAGCTGTGACCTCTCCATAATCCCCTGTCGACGCTGGGCTCTGCAATAATAAAGCAGCTTGAATAAATTACGCTTCTCAAAGGCGAAGGACGGATTTTGGTGCAGAGCTCTGGAAATTGATGTCTCTGTTACTCCTTCTTTTCCTGAGCAGGGTCAGGAGAGGCTCCAAGGCTGCAGTGAGGCTTTGGTATGGAGGGAAACTCTCAGACTTGTTTGCACCCTTGTTGCTCACTGATATCTCACTGAAATCTCATTGATTCCTCACTGAAATCTCATTGATTCCTCTCTGAAATCTCATTGATACCTCACTGAAATCTCACTGAAATCTCATTGATATTTCACTGAAATCTCATTGAATCCTCACTGGAATCTCACTGATACCTCACTGGAATGCTCTGGGTGTCACAGCAGGGATGGCAGGGAGGCCCTTTGTCCCCTCCAGGGCCTGGTTGAGGGGTTGATGCTCGCAGGTGAGAGCCCACACCATGGTTTGTGTGCTGGGGAGGCTTTTAGCTCCTCTTTCCCTGGATTTGATGGAGGGGCCATTCCTGTGGGTGAGGAACCTGGATCTGAACCATCCCAGGCATCCTAAGGGGCCACCAAAGCTTTGGTGTCCCCTTTGCAGCCAACCTGACTTGTGAGCAGGGGCACTGCCTGCCAGCACGGCTGTCTGACCTTGGGGCAGTAATTACACTGTCTTCCAGGTAGCTGTGCTCCCATTCCCAGATAAATTCTCGCCTGTTTGGCTGCCTGAGAGAACCAGAAACTCCTGATACTGCTGATTATTAACGAGATCATTTGCCTGCCAGATTTTGCTGAGCTCATATCTGACTGGGGAGTTGATTCACTGTGGGAGATTTACAAAATGTGATTTCTGTCTCAGAGATGCTGAGCTGAGCTCCTTTAGCCAGGATGGAGGGGGCTCCTTCTCTGGGATTTAGTCCTGGCAGGGCTCCTGCCTACAGTGCCAGGGCTGGAGACCCTCCCTGTGGGCAGGGCAGGGATGGGGCATTTTTAACACCAATCCTCGGGGATCAGAGGCTTCCATGTCTGGAGGATCGTGGCTGTGGGTGATGCCAGGGCATTCCCTGATGTCTCCAAAGGCTTTTAATGCAGCGGCCGTGGAAAGGAAAGGCTTGGCACGTGTTCCAGCGTCGGGGGAGGATTTGCGGATTAGAGATGTGTAATTGTATGTAGTGCATGACAAAACAAAATAAGTGGCAAAAAGAACTCAGTCGTATTAGGCATTCAAAGCGAGCATTAAGCTTTTCTACATTAAGGGAGGGAAAAAAAATAGCCAGGAAAATGCGGGAGGCAAAATCCCCTTTGCAGCTCGGCGCTCCCGCTGCACGCTGAGGCTGCAGGAGCTGCGGGGTGAGGGACACTCGCCATCCACGGGAAACAGGGGCCAACCACTCCTGAAAACTTTTCCCTCCCAGCTGCCAGCCTTGGAGCTGCTGGATCCAGATCCAGGTGGATCTGCTGGCCGGGGAGAGAGGCGCGTTTGGAAAACGGAGGTGAAACAGGGCTGGGGCTTCCTGGCTGGTTTTGCTGGTGATGCTGCAATGCCATGCAAGGCCAGGTGCTTTGGGCTCTGGGGGTGGCTCAGCCCCCTCTCCCACTGTCCCCATGCCCTGCAGTCGAGCGTCTCCACAGCCTCTGCTCATGGGGTTCTCGCCCACCCATGCAAGGCAGACGGAAGCTTTTGTCCGTGGGGATTCCTCGCCATCATACGATCTTCCCAGATTAAGTAAATAATTTCACATTAGCTTAATTAAGTCTAATAGGCTCATTAGTTCACTCTCTGCGTGCTCCCAAGGGAGGATGGCCGGGAACTGTGAAGAGTTCTTCGGAGGAATCCTGTGGCATCCGAAAGGCAGGAGCCAGCAGTGCGAGCGCTGCTGCTGGGTCAGGGTTGGCTCCGTGAGGTTCAGGAATTAAAACCTTACATCCTCATGGTGGCTTGAGTCATGGGCAGGTCTTTCCTGTCCAAAGTGCTGCTGGGTTTTGGGCTGGCTGGTGGCTCAGGCGTGGCTGTGTCAGTGGGTGCGGTGTCCCAAGCAGGAATGTGGTCCAGGCCATCCCCTGGTGCCACAGCCGCCTCTGTGTGCTTGGGAATATCTTGTCCTGCTTGGAGCAGGGTGGCTCCATCAGACCAGTCTGGCAGTGCCTCAAGGGAACACTTCGGAATGAGTTTTTTGGTGCTTTTGCAGCGTTTTCCTTCCTTCTCCCACTACCAAGGGGTTTCTAAGCCCACCATGCTCAGAAGGAGGGAGAAGAGCAAGGGCTCCTGCTTCAGTGGCAGAGTTGGGACAGTCCCTTTGGCTGCTGCATGGGAGGGCAGGAGTGGCTCCTAGATGGTGATGAGGGACAGGGAGAGACCCGTGGGGGACAGATGTTGAGCAGGGAAGCAGATGTGTGGGAAAAAAGGCTGTGGCTGCTGGCTGCCCTGAAGGGGCAGAAGGTGATGGAGAAGGGAAGAGCTGATGGAAGCTAAAACCTGTGTGTGTGCAGGTGCTGCCAGGGTGGGAACATGTCTGTTTGCAGCAGGGGGAGATTCTCTTACCTGCTGGTGAGTGGTACTGAATTATACTGTGGTGCACAGGGCATTTTTATGATGCATTTTAAAGTTACATCAAGGGCATTGAGAGCATATGGGTAGGTGACCTCTTTTTTGCATTTGCATAAATCTAAATAAATAAAACAAAATTGAGAGCGGGAGGCAGGGACCTGCAGATCTCTTCATTCCGGCGGCGTGTTCCCATCTCCTGCACACAATGCTGAGGAGCAGAAAGCACAGAAGCCCGAGGTAGACATCTGGTTTCCCTTTCACAAGTGTTGCCTGTTCTTTATTTATAAAGAAATTATTGTATTTAAAGCCAATACTCATCTCTTGTACCAGCAGAGAGCAGAGATAGATGGATAGATTAGAGGGAAGTGGGTTGTGCATATAAATGGGGGTTAATTTGCTGACTCTTTGGAGAAGCGAAACCTGGCTGAGAGCTCCGGGGTTTGGAGGTTCCTGGGGGTGTTTTTGATTTCAAAAGCAGCGTGAGAGGAGCCAGTCCTGGCCAGGAGAATGCTGAATCACAGCGGGCTGGGCACCATCCTCATTCCTGCATGGCAGAGGGGCAGGATGGAGGGAGCAGGGAGAGCTGACAGCATCCCCCGGGCATCAGAGGGCACAACCTCTCCTCTCCTTGTGGCTTTGGGACTTGTCCCTGCACATCCCACCCACAGCATTTCTCTTTGCCTCAGTCCATCTGGGCAGCAGGGTTTGGTGCTGGCCGTGCAACAGCTCCAGCAGGGATGGGAATGGTAAGAGAATAGATTGAAACGCTAAATATACCCAGCAGGAACCAGCTGGAGCCGGTGGAAACCTCAAACGTGCACATAGAGAGGAAGAACACAATGTTTCATTTGTTTTGTTTTATTTCACAAGAAAAATCTTCACAGCCCAAACTGTCACTTTGGAAGTAATTTGTGGCTGAGGATTTCAACACCCACTCCAATGATATTTTATTCTGACCCTAAACAAAATCAATAGCTTTTTTTTTCCCTCCTCCTTTTTCTTCTTCCTTGAGAAAACAGTATTTTTCAGCTCAGTGGAAGAAGAAAATAGATTCTGCCCAGTGTTGTTAAAAAGATATTATAACCAGTGTCTCTGGAAGTGTAAAAAGTACATGATCTAATATGTCTGAAGCAATTTTGAAAGGCTGCTTTATTTAGGATAATGGAGAAGCAGCAGTAAACCTCATAATCTTCCCGGATAAGGAGTCCAGCAGGAGGGATCTGAGCTGCAGGGCTGTGCCCTGGCTGCTTTTTTTTCACCTGTCAGTGCCAGGGTTGAACGCTGGATGAAGCCTGGTGAGGTGGTGGAACCCAGCAGCAGCCAGGGAGGGTGGGAGGCTCCTATTTTAAGTCTGTGAAGCCCCCGAATAGGAGAGAGAGGCTCTGAGATGCAGGGGCATCCCTGGGAGGGGTTAGGACAGCAGGGGTGCTGGTCAGGGGTGTCTCTGGCACTGCTGCTCTGTCTTTTCATGTTCCCAACCTCTGAGAGCAGAGAAGCCTTCAGCAATATTGTCCCCATTGGCTGCCCTCCTCAGGAGTTACAGAAATTCTTGTTTGTCAGAAGGGAGGCAAAAGGGAAAAAAAAAAAAGAAAAGAGGATTCTGATGAATTTTAAAATAAATTATAAATTATTTTTTAATAAATTATGAATACATTTTCTCTGTCAGGATTTGAGGCTCTCTGCTCTGATCAAAAAGTTTCTGAGTGTGTTCTCTCCCCACTTAGCCAAACGTAGATGTGTGCATTTCTGCTCCTGATTTTATTTTATTTTATTTTGATGAATTTTTTACTCCAACAACAACAAATACTTTGTTTGTTCATGACGGGCACTGGGGGAGAAAACCTTTGAAACGCTGCTCAAACACTTCACTTTCAATCAGGGCGAGTGCTCTGAGGATGCTCTGTGCCTCCACAGCCCCTCCAGAGCTTGGCCAGGGAGTGGAGAGGCAGCAGGAGAAGGGTGAGGAGGATCAGGGATGGAGCTGGAGCAAGGTGGGCTCGGTGTGCACCACCAGGAGTCTGCCTGTGGTGTGAAAACAGGCCTTGAAGGGCTTTCCAAAAGTCTAAATCCTTTGAAGGAATGAGATTCAGTGAGTGATACACTTCCCTGGGTGGTTTGCATCCTCCTGTCTGCACATCCAAGCTTCCACACGTGCAGGTTTTGTGTCCATGCCAGGTTCTGGTGCAGGTAAGGACCTGGCTCCTTACAGACACCTCTGCTGCCACCCAAAACTTCTGCCCAGCATCACGTCCTTGGACCACTGCTGGGCTGGATAAAAGGGCTGTGATTAGCCTTCCCTTCAGAGGACGACAGGGCAATCACTCTTGTAGATTTTATTTAAAATGTTTAATTAAACACAGTTCCAGCAGGCAGAAGAGTTAACACCAATCCTGGCCGGTCCCCAGCCCTGGGGTCAGTGGGAGCAGGGGAGAGGAGGAGATGGGCAAGGAGGAGATGGCTTGGGCTGCCTGTCAGTAACACGATGGACTCTCCTCAGTGCTCACAAGGGCAGGAGGTGAACCTGGTCACAGGGACAGAGCAACAAAGTCACAGGGACAGAGTCACAGGGAACAAGTCTCTGCTGCTTTTCTCCCTGGTCCAGTTAGGGGGGAATGGAATGGCAGCTTCCTTGGATCTCCTGCACTTGGAGGTTCTTTGCTTTTTTCATAGCAGTGGCTCATCTTCTTCATCCTGCCCACAACCCCCGGCTCCTCCTTGGCAGCTCTTCTGCTCAGCTCATCCCCTCCCAGCCTGTTCCAGCGTGTGGGATTATCCTGCTCCAGGTGCTCAGCTTGGCACTCTGCTTGATGTCATAGATGCTCTTCAATATTTTGAAGAACACAGCTGCTCCTGTAAAAACAAATCCCTGAAGTCTGTTGAGGTGTTTAAAACTCATTTTTCCATATGGAGGTCCCCGAGATAACAGTGCCTGAAGAGGCAGAAGAGCCAAGGCGATGGCTGGACTAATTGGCTCATGTTAATTGCACTAGGAGAAAAAGATCAGCAAAGCAAGACCTCTCTGAGGTGGGTTTGGAGCCCTTTTGTCCATTGCCTCGGAAGCACAGGTCTTCCATGCGGGTACATCCCAAAAATCATCAGAAATCAGTTCCTGAGATAATCTGTGAGGGAGGAAGGAAGGAGCGGAAATAATAAAGTGGTGCAACGTACAGCCTTTCTCCAGGGAGCAATTACCAGCCTGAGAAAGAGCTCTTGGTGCTGCACTCCCTGAAACTCCTTTCCATCTGTGTGCATCCTCTTCCTGCTGATCTCACAGCAGCGGGGACAGGAGGAGCCACAAGCCTGGGAAAAGGCCCCCAGCCTGGGAAAGGGCCACCAGCGTGGGAAAGGGCCACCAGCCTGGGAAGGGGCCACCCAGCTCCTCCAGAACAACTCCTCCCAAGAATGTGGAGCTCCTCCCTAAAGCCTCACCCTATTCTCCTCAGCCTGAAGGGGAAGGAAAGCCAGGAGATCCCCAGGAATACCGAGAGGTCTCCGGCCTTGACTTGCTCTGCTTTTATCCAAGGATTCTGCTGAATCTCTGCTGCTGCTCAGCTCGAGGTTATTCCAGCCCCTTTCACTGCTTGTAGTGGTTTTAGTCCCACTGCAAAACTCCATTTTGTCTGAGTTTTGTGAGGCAGCAGAGATACCCCTGACTCTTGGCCCCTTTCTGTCCTGCTGCATCTTGGGACTATCCTCATCTCATTGCTGAGATATTTCCTCCACAGTGCGTGTCCAGGAAGCCACACATCCCTCAACTTCACTAATGCCTATTAGGATTCAAGCCATTTTCCTTATTTCTAAGTGTTTTCCCTTAAGAGACACTCTGTGTCCTGACATAACATCGAAGGTGCTGTGTTCGAGCTCCATTTTTCCAAGATTTGGAGAAAGGATGTTTGGGGAGGGCTGGGCTTTAGGTCTCCTTGCAGTGGGGTGAGTTCTTAACTTGAGGGTGATTGCTGCCACTTCAGAGCTGGTGGCCAGGTTTATTGAGAAGCTGAGGAGCTTTTCAGCAATAGTAATAAAGTCCCAACCCATGAGAAGCTGATATTGCAGGGGAGTAGCAGCACTGAGAGGACTGGAGTTACCAGCTGGAGAGTGACGTGGTCTTGTTATCCAGTTAACACCCCGTGGAGCTGGGGAATATTTAGCTCTGGTTAGCAGGAGCCCCGGAGTGAGTGGCCAAGGGTTTCACAGCCCGTGGTGAGTGTGAAAAGCCAGGGCTCACCCCGAGCTGAGGAGGCAAACCCCATCCCCATCCTGGCGAGCCCCGGCGCCGAGGTCGGCCTTCTCCATCTCCACGGCAGGCTCCTCTGCTTCCCCTCTCCGTGGCGATCGCTGACGTGTTTATTTCTCTGATTAATGAACTCCGCAAATTAACCTCCTCGCTGCTCTATAATTGCCATTAAGGCTTCAAAAATCACTTAAGCGTTTCCGGCGCTGGCGAGCCCATTCCGTTCGGCTGGGCAGCGCCGCGCGCTGATTGCAGGGAGATAGAGCCCGGCTCCTGACCTCCACGTTTACAATTAATTATTGCATTCAGCACCCAAATTACCCCCGCTCGCCACGTGCTCAGCTTTATCTCTCTGCACACACAGGCTTGGCTTTTAATTAAAGGTCCTTCAAATTAAATGAAAACAAATTCAATTATTGCCTCTCATTGGAACAGCTCACCGCAGACTCCTGACTATACTTCTTCTATGGAGAACCTGGAGATTGCTGGTCTCCCATAATCCAGTCTGACTAAATTTGCCTGATCTGCTGTTTTCCTTATCATCACTTGAGCTGTTGTCTCACTGCCAGGTCAGACATGGTCTTGACTTGCAGAGAAAGCAGAGTTTTAAATGGGCTTGTTCTCTCTTTGTGTTGTTGCCCTTCAAGGAGAAGATGCTCTTGTATGATGCGGACAGGTGGGACCATCATCATTAGTCTTCATTTTGGCAGCTGTGGAAGAGACAGGACCCCAAAAATGAGGGTTTGGCCTCTCTGGTGCTGGATACCGAATGCCAGGCAGTGGGATGGGCTCTCACCCAAGGGCACTGTGGTGTTTAGAGCTCTTTGTTGGAGCATGGAGCCCTCCAAGCCCCAGGGCTTCTCAAAAGAGGAAATACCTCATGTGAACAGGGGCAGATTTTTTTCCAGAAGCGTGACTTGCATTATTATGGCTGTGAAAGCATCACAAGTCAGTGTTATTTTGGGTTTGGCAAAACCCAAGTGGTTGAGATTTCCCAGCAGGTGGATACCTTGGGAGAGCTTGGCTCAAATAGGAGCTCTTGGCTGGAGATGAGCTTCATTTCACCCAAATAGTGCCTTCAAATGCCCAGGTGCCCCTTCTGGTGATGTCCTTTCCAACCTCCAAGGCAGGATTTCTTAGCCAGAAAAGCATCTCCCTGTCCCACACACATGAGTGGTCTCCTAAAAGGTCCTTGTTGATCTCCCATGTGAAGGAGACAGACAGAATATGGTCCTGGCACTGCTCTGCCAAGTGGTTTGGTCCTGGTTATTATTTTCCTCCCTTTGTGCAGTTTGTGCCATCATCTGTGCTGGCACGAGCTGGCAGGAGGAACCAGCTCCAGCCTCGCTGATGCAGAGGGGGAAACAGTCCAGCTTGCAGAGGAGGGGGAACCAAAGCCAGCCAGCGTGCCCAAACCCCAGAATGATCATGAACGTCTGGGGCAGGACTGTCTAGCGGAGTAAATTAGCAAAAGATCCACAGCGTTTTGCCAAGCAACATCAGCCGACGATCGGCCTCATTAGCTTCACCTACGGAAACCCTGCCCTGGCTCTCCGGGCCGCGTGTGCCCGGGGAGGGCACCGGGCAGCGCTGCCAGGCGCGGGAGAGCCGAGAGGATGCTCTGCCAGCGCGGTTCGAAAAGCACCAGCCTGCGCTTTGCGGAGCAGCCAAACTCCTCATAAGTCTCCCGCTGCGCCGAGCTCTCTCCGTGCCGCTCTGTATGGTAATCACCCCAGATTATATTGCTCTTTAAAAGGCCGCAGCGATGGCTTTTATTTTGCTCGCAGCCAAGCGCGGCTGCCTAGCGGTGATTGAAGGTTAGGCTGCTGTGACCGCCCGCTCCCCCGGCCCGGGGCTCGCCTTCGCCCTTCAGCCGGTCCCTCTGGGGAGCTTTCCCCGTGTCCTTTGCTTGCAGCCGGGCTCTCTGCTCGCTTGTGATGTGGCAATTTTGTGCCATCTCTTTCCCCAGCGCTGGGCAGGGTGGGGATGGAGGCTGGCAATGCCTTGGGAAGTGGAGTGGACGCTTCCCAGCACCAGCTTTAGCCCGGGGCAGGGAGCATCCTGCAGCACCTCCCCAGAGGCATTTCCCCCTTGTTCCTCCTGCCCAGCCTCTGAGCGGTACAAGGACATGGTGGGGACACGAGCAGCCTGGATGCCTTTCCAGTCCCCGGGGGGCTCTGGCTGGCTTTGCTCTCTTGGAATTCTGATAGAGAGAGGGAGAGGGAGAAGCGCCTGTGAATAACCAGGATGCACACGCGGGCTCTGTCCCTCTGCGCACGGCTGCAAGGGGAGAGAGGAAGGCAGAGCCCCCGGGAAGGGCGAGATTCAAAAGCCGGGAGGAAGAGAGGCGGAGGCGGCAGGGATGAGAGGAGAGGCGGTGCGGATGGATGCACGGGGGGAACAGGAGAGGAGCGAGCACCGGAGAGCCGGAGCGAGCTCATCTCTGCTGCCCGCGGGGTGCCCGGGCTGAGCGAGGCGGCTCTGCTGGCATTTAATTTGTTGCTGGACACCGTGTCCCGCGGCTCACTCGCCCCCTCGGGGCGGCAGCAGAGCCGCTGCCTCCGGGTCGAGGAGCAGGGCTCGTTTCAAAGCCAGGCATCGCTTTGTGGGTTGTTTTTTTTTTGCCACCACCCGGCGTTTGGGCAATTATTAGTCTAGAGCAGTCGTGGAGGATTTTCTGCTTCAGTTCACGAGTTCCCTCTTGCTGCACAAACACTCTGGTGGGGAACCGATTTTCTCTGTGATGTTCCTGCAGCCGCTGAGATGTCAGCTTGGTGTCTGGGGTATCGCAATGAATGTCTCTTCCCCATCAAAACCATCTGGAGTGCTTTAATAACACGGGGTGAGATCCCAGGGTAGTGCTCCTGTTGCAGCTGAGGATTAAGATAGGATGTCAGAGTTTGTGTCCGAGGGAATCGCGTTTTTCCCTTACCTGCAGCATCTTTCTGTCAGTGGATCTCGCGATGTGTCAATCCTGCAAGGCACAGCAGGGTCAGCATCCTCGGGCTGGGGCTGGGGGAAATCAGGCACGAGGGGAGACCTCACAGCAGCCTACAACTTCCTTGGGATGGGCACTGGATGGACAGGCACGGATCTCTTCTCTCTGGTGACCAGGGACAGGAGCCAGGGAATGGCTGGAGCGGGACCAGGGCAGGGTCAGGTTGGATATAGGGAAAGGCTCTTCCCCCAGAGGGTGCTGGGCCCTGCCCGGGCTCCCCAGGGAATGGGCACGGCCCTGAGGCTGCCAGAGCTCCAGGAGGGCTTGGACAGCGCTCCAGGGATGCTCAGGGTGGGATTTGGGGGTGTCTGCAGGGCTTGGACTGCAGGAGTTGGACTGGGGGATCCTTGTGGGTCCCTCCCCACTCAGGATATTCCATGGTTCTGTGAAATCACTTCTCTGAAGTGATGGGTGCTTGGAGAGGAGTCCTGACTCGCACCACCTCTGTGACAACCCTTTGCTTTTCCTTAAATAAATGCTGCATAGGAAAGAAAATTCTCTGTGCTGAGCATCAGAGGGCTGTGCTGTGAGCCGGTGCAGCCCAGGAATGCACCGAGGGTCTTATCAGATTTGTTGCTTTTTTTCTGGAGGTTTGAAGCATGTGGCAGAAACAGCGAGGTCAGAGTTCAGGTTTGACTGCAGTCAGGTGGAACAAAAAAGTTATGAGGCTTTTAGAGAAGTGTTTGTTTTGGGCTTGCATTTGCCTTGTGAGGCCCATTACTGAGTGCAAGCCGTTCTCTGCAGCATGGTGATGGCAAAGTGTGGTTTATAGGCCTAATGGAGCAGATTCGTCACTGGAGCAAGGAGGTGTGACTCTACTCAAGTCTGCAAATTGCCCCCCTGTTTCTGCAGACTGCTGTTTTTTCTTTCCTTTTCCCCCTTTTCCTCCTCCATCCATCACCATTCTGCGCTCGCCACAGTGATTTCCCCAAAGTCATCTATCCCCAGGCTGTGCCATTAACGCGCAGGCTTCGGCGTGATGGCTTTGTTTGTTCTTGGAAAACTATAAATATTGCTGGAGTAATGGCTTAGAGGATGAAGCTGGGCCATTTTGGGGTGTCTGAGTTCCACAGGGCTGAAATGTATTTTAAAAAACAAAAAACCAAACAAACAAACAAACAAAAAAAAGCCGATGCTGTGAAAGGAGGGAAGGAATTGGGTGGGGTTTTGCTTTGGTCTCCATCAGACATGTTGTCTCTCTGGCTCTGAGTGTTTGGCCCTGCTGCAACATCCAATCCTATCCAGTATCCTCACCCTGACCCATGTCCTGAGCATCCCCTGCCCTCAACAAAGCAGGGAAGGGCTAGAAGTATCTTAAGGAGAAGAATTTAGTAGTTGTAATACATAATTTGGCTGCCATTTGGAATTTTACCAGAAGAGAGCCTCTTTTTCTGGTGGGTTGTTTGGCTTTGTTGTTTTATCCTTGTCTGTGTGTATAAGTGTATTCATAAAAAATGCTATTTGGGATGAGGGCATAGCTTGTTTTAAGCCAGCTCAGCTTCTGTGACTGCTTTGTAGATGCAATTTTAGTAATTAGACTCGGTGCCTCTGTCTCCTGGCAGAGGGATGTTTACGTGGTGCAATGTTCCAGCTGTGGTGTTTCAGCAGCTTTCTGGGCTTTACTAGCAATGGGTCAGAACAATAAACAGAGTTTTATATTAAAAAGGAGGAATTCTTGGTCTGTGGGTGCTGGGGTTCCCACAGAGAAGCTGTGGATGGGAGATGCTGTCCTTAGGCTGGGTGCCCTTTTCCCAGCAGTACCAAAACATCCTCTTTGTATTTAAGATGTCCTTACAGGAATTAGAAACGAAGATCACTTGACTTATCAACATTCCACTAGGGGCAGAGCAAGGTATTTCCTGGGGTTTGATTGTGTGGGATGGTTTGGCTGGACTCAAAGGTTAGGCTGGATGAGCTTGGAGATCTTTCCCAACCTAAACAATTCTATGACTGCTGTGAAAGCTGATAATGGATGTGTTAGAAATAGGAAATGAGGATTGGGTGATGACTTATTTTCAAATGGGAAAGAATCTGAATTCCTTGGATAATTTTCATTTGGTTTGGGATGGTTTTGCTGCCTGGGGCGTGGGCTTTCCCAGCCATTGAGGTCAGGAGAAGATGAATGTCAGTGTTCTTGTGAAATGCTGCTCTTCTCAGCCTCCCCAGAGACTGAACAGTTCTTTTTGCTGAGGGCGGAGCAGCTGGTAAGGAATGAGAAACATGAGAACCCAGAGGATGGCACTGCCACTGCTGCTGGAAAAAGAGAACACAGGTGGAAAAAGCCAGGATTTGGCTCCTCTTTGCTGATTTTTGACTTTTCCCTAGTGGAGAGCAGAGGTTAATTGTTATTTGCAGCCATCCCCATCCCTTCATTAGCAGCATGGAGCAGGTAGGCACAAGATGGATGGGGCTGTGCTGCACCTTGGCCTCCCTGGGAGGCTCCAAAGGCATTTTTGCCATGAGAGATGGGGTTACACACAGGTAGTTTTGCTTTTCCCATCCTCCCAAGAAACTCCAGAGCCCACAGCTGTGTAGTGAAGCAGGGAACAAAGGGAGATAAGATGGAAGGAGAGTGGTGGCTGGGAATGAGCTAGACCTGTGATGGAGCATTTTCCTTGAGAGAGGCTGTTACTGAAAATTGTTGGCTGTTACAATGCAAGGAGAGGAGGAATGAGGCAGTGGGGATGGAATAGTTTTGCATGGGGAAACATCATGGAGCAAGGCTTTTAAAAGGGGCTTCTCAGCAAGGCTGAGAAAGCAAGGAGCTGGGTTTTCCTGATCCTGGCAATTTTCCATGTGTACCTTGAGCCCTGGTGATGCCTGGGAGTGTGAGACCTCAAGGCAGGGATGCACACACAAGGATTTGCATCACACTAAATAAAAACAAAGCCAGGAAAATCTTCCCACTGAGGCCAAAACTGTTTTTCTGCCCAACCTGAATTCTGCCCAAGGCATGGCTAAGGTTAAATCTTTCCCTTTCATCCCTGTCTTCTGTGAAGACTGGACGACTTCGCTAAGTGTGATTGGAGCAGTTTGTTTTTAAGCTCCACATAAGCACTATGCTGGATTTATAGCGTTTTCATTCTTTTGGAATCGACCCACTGGGAGCCATTAAACTTTTATTGCTCTCTGCAGTTGCCTGGCCGGAGCGGGATAGAGCAGCCCTGCTGCTGGAAACACTCCATCTTCAGCTGCCAGGGCTGTGTTGGAGAGGAGGGACAGCAGGGAGAGGCCTCCCAGGGCCACCCAAGGATTTGCTCATCAGCTGGAAGATGCTCTGGATGTGATGATGGTTGTCACAATCCTCTGCAAGACAGAGGAAGATCTACTAATACATCCTCCCCTGGGTCCTGCTGTTTCCCACTTCTCTTGACTGGCAATATCCCTGCTCATCCTTAAAAGCTTAGAGTGCAGGAGGCTTAAGACTCTTATTGTTGTTGCATCCTGGGACTATCCAGGTTTTTAAGTACCTGCTGTGCACCTGGCCTGTGCAGATGAGGACCTGTAAGTGTGTCCTCCAAAGGGCTCATGTGGGAATGTTGGGTGGTGCTGTCTGTTTTTCCTGTTTCATCCACAAGCCTCATGCCTAAATAATAACAAAAGGATCTGGCCTTTTTAGGGATGGGAAAAAATTGTCATGTGTGATGATGTGAGGGAGACAGAACTTGGATGTTGCAGCCTGAGCTGCCTGACTTGACACTGAGAGAGTAGAGCTGCCTGCTGAGGGCATTTTTCATGGAATAGAATTTCAGGACAGGTGAGCTGAGTGCCTTGTCCAGATGCTGCTCCCTCTCCAACCATGCTGAGGCTAAAGCTAGGGGAGATGTTTCCTACCCAGGAGAGAGGGACCAGGCTGGGAGCAAAGTTAGATCACACCCTGAAGATGGTCCCTGGCCTGGGTTGGTGTGCCACATGAACCTCAAATGCAGCAGCTGAAGGAATTTCTGGAGGGAAATTCTCTTGGCATTGCAACCTGTGGCTCCTGTCCCACTCATCCCTTCACCACTGTGGGCTTTCCCTTCTTCAAGACAAAGCATCCTTTATGGGTTCATCTTTCTAGCTGAACTTTCTGCAACCCTTTCCTTGCATTCCTCCTCCAGTAAGTGCTCAACCACCCCCAAGGCTCCAATATTCAACCCAAAACATTGAGCAACTGGAATTCTGCAAACAAAAACTGAACATCCCAGCATGGCCACTTTTACCTCCTGAAGGGAGCTTTGCATTATCTCCTTGTAGCTCCAGAAGGCCAGGCTGGGCTACTTCTGTCGGCATGTTTTCTAATTTAATTACTTATCCTTGTCTCAAATTGTTTATGGTACACTAGGCTATTAAATGTGCCATAAGCAAATGGCTCTTGAAAGAGGAAGAGGATTTATTTGTTTTAGCAACCACTCCAACAAAAGTCTATTTCCTCAGCTAATTAAGATTCCATTCGCTAATTTAAATGTTATGCTAATTAAAGCATAATTCTGAAACTGTAAAAAGGAACTTGAAAAAAAAGGGGGGGCAGGAAAAAGAAGCAGCAAGTAAGAAAGAAAACTGGTTGGCCTTTAGAAATTACATTAAATTTATTGTGTTGTTGTAACAATGGTGAATGGAGTAATTATTTCATTTGCCTCTCATGTGCTATTCATGCTGTTGCTTTTATTCATTTTTCCCCCATTCTCACACTTCATCTCATTAACACCCCTTCTCTCCCCTCTAATGGGCATCATCTTGCGATGGTTTAAGATGAATTGTGAGCGTGATCCCTGTGCTTCCCAGAAAAAGGCCACACTGAGAGTATTTGAGCCTGTTTATCTTCCAGCCCGAGCTGAGACAACGCTCAGCGGCCAAACTCACAGAGTTACATTGTGCTCACTTTAATTAAAATATAAATAACCTACTTTTGGGGAGGAATAAAGAGAAAGAACAAAAGGAGCAGAGTCTGTTTTGGTTTGTGTTTTCTTTTTTAAATGTGGCTGTGCGTGCAGGGGACTGGTTCCTTTTCTCAGCTCACCCATCGGATTCTGGCCTCGTAACTTGGGAAATAGAATCACTGAGCACTTCAAAAGGAGATTAATTCACTGGAAACTTTGCTAAGATAAAGTCTGGTACTTTCAAGGACAGGTTGAATGGGGCTCTGGTTTCGTGGAAGGTGTCCCTGCCCATGGCAGGGGGTGGAACTAAACGTTCTATAAGGTCCCTTCCAACCCGTGCCATTCTGTGGTTGTTGAGCTGAAACAAATATATCAGGAGAAAACTTCACCAGAAGTAGGGAAACTGGACTTGCTGTTGTAGTTTTGGCTCTCAGCTGAATGCCAGGTCTTGGAGGTCCTCTGCCCACCTTCCAGCTGGTTGATCCCACCAAGATCCTTCACCCTCTGGAGCTGGGCCTTGGGACAGCCTGGGAGGGGCCGGGCTGATGAGCATCAGAGCCCCAGCCTGAGCATCAGCTCCTGGCTTTGATGTTTGCTTTGCCTGGGCCAGGGTGAGACTTTGAGCTTTGCTGGAGCCTCTGGAGCCTGGGATGAAAGGGCAGAGCTATCCACAACGTGGAGAGAAACAGAGTTCTTGAGAGCAAGTGCCTGCCCTGGAGAGGAAATTAAAGGAGAGAAGGAGATGAAAGATGAGTGCAAAGAGACCTGTCTGGCAGGAGTAAGACACGAACCCCAACAAAAAGGAGGTTGTAGCAGCCCCAGTCTTATCCCCCAGAACGTTATCCCAGCAGTTAGGATCCTCTCCTTTCTCCAGGTCCCTCTTTGCCCCATTCCTGGCTGCTCCATCGTGGCAGAGAGAACTTGGAGAAAGTTTCTTTGCAGTGTTGTCTTGCTGTGTTCATATCATTAATAATGAGAAACAGGCAGGAGTTTATTATATTGCTTTAATTTATGCATTTGGAGTTTTTTAAGAGAAAACCAATTAAGATTCTCTGATGAGCCCTCCAGCTCCCAGCGGCTTTGGGAAACGCTTGCCATGAGATGCATTCAATCTGAGGCCAATACCTTTGTGTGTGGTCCTGATAAACACTTTTGGGTGATGCTGAAGGAAATGCACTATCTCCTCCTGCCTCCTCTCCTGCCTCCCCAGCCCTAATCCTGCTCCCTGCCATCACTTTGCCTGGCAGGCCGAGTCCCTGGGTGGTAGAGGTTCAAAGCAGAGTTTGTGGAAAAGCCAGTGTGACATTCACAGCAGGGCTAGCTAACTTCCTGCCCTGCTCGCTCTGGGGATCGTGAGTTTTTAGTTGTTTCAGAGCTGGGGAATGTTGTCTGCATCAGCTGCTCTGGATGTTCCAGTTGGATGAAGGAATTTTGGGGTGTTGTACTCTATCTGTGGAGGGAGAGGGACTGAGGGATTTGTGTTCCTGTCTCAACCCCCTTCCCAAAGCCCAGTCTCTCTCTCCATCCCTAGTTTCTCCCTGCAGCTGTGCTCCAGCTGTGGCTCATCCCCTCTCCATCCCAGCTCAGTCCCTCGCTCTGGACCCACAAGCAGCACCTGCCTTGCCCGTGCTGGTCCGCGGATATATTTAAACTTTGATCTTGATGGGAAGTGACTGGTGCTACACTAAAGCCATATGTTTTAGAGAGAACGGCGAGGACGTGTAAGCTCAGTGATATTCACATCTAGAGAGAGCTGGGAACTTGTAGTGCCACCCACGCTTGGTATTTCTGCCGTCTCTGTGAGGCTTACACAGCTGGGGAAGGCAGAGTGGGAGCGAGATCTTCTGCTTAAGGGATTTTGTAGAGAGAGATGGATTAGATAGATCTGATGGAAACTGATAGTTTATGAAAATGAATTCACCTGCATCTCAATTTGGTTCTTGATGCCAGGAGACAGAGAAGAAAAGGGATAAAAAAAGGCGAGAGGGGGAGAGGGAAAACAATCCCAAGTTAATTAAAGTGCAGTTTGATGTGCTGTGCTGGGCTGTTTTCTTTTTAACTCTTTGGCAAGTGGGATGGGTCCCTTTCTGTCAGCTTCCCAGAGAGGAGTCAGTAGAGGGATGCTGCTTCTTAGGATTTCTCTTTGTCTCCTCTGATTGTCCCATTGGTGGCTTAGGGGAATGAAGTGGGACTGTGTCAGAGGAACTGAGGAGAATCATCTTGGCCATGGGTACTTGGCAGCAGGAAAGAAACTGCTTAGGATGGCTGTGCTTATCTCTGACTTTATCAGAAATATCTTGGCAGGAGTGGAATTATCCCTGCTCATTCAGCACCCAGCTGGAGCAGGCTGCCATCCCCACTGGCTGCCACACCACTCCCTCGTGTTTGGCCACTGGAAGCTTTGGGAGAAGCCAGATGTTGGGTGGGAATAAACCAAACTTTTACAAATCCCTTTTTCAACTTCCCTGTCACCCGGAAGGTGACAAACCATGACATGGTGTTTCTCCTGGAGGCAGGGGAGTCAGGGAGGATCTTTCCATCCCAAATCATGGAATTATGAAAAGCTGTGGAGGAGATAGGACTGTCCCTGTTTTGCAGAGTGCAGGAAGAGTCCCAACCTGCTTTTCACAGGCTTTGGATATATAAAGGTGCCCCTGTCTTCAGCCAGACAGGCATAGCCAAGAATTTGCAGAGACCTCAACTGGAGTGGGGGTTGAGCTGGATCTTGGACCTTGGTTTGAGTATTTCCAGGTGATGGAGCTGTTGGGACAACTGGCTCTGGGTCCCATGGGAAATCTGGCTTTTTCTTTCATCAGGGTGCTCAAACAGGGCTTTTCCTTTCTTCCTTGTGATGGAAAACTCCCTGAGCAGCCTCCTACCCCGAGGAGCTTGTGTTCCTCTGTGCTGAAATCCTGTTGTCAGGGCAGTGAAGGTCAGAGAGGTTCTTGGAGTACCAGCAGAGCAGCAAGATCCAGGCTCTGAACCGTGCTCCTCTTGCTGTCCGTTGATGCTCTGATTGCTAAATAATTATTGGCATTGGTGAGCACAGGCAGCTCCTCAATTCCCCATGGCCATAGGCAAATCTCTTCATCTCTGTGCTTTGATTCCTTCATCTAGACAACAGGGATAATAATCCTTATTTTCTCTCAGTTTATGTCACTCTTTCAATGTAAATATGAACCCCTTTGGGCAAGAAGTGTCTCTGGGAGCACATGAGGTATAACCAGTGTTTGGAGGTGGCATTACATGTACAAGCAGGACCTTTTTAACAGGGCTCTGTGCAGCTCCAAGGGAGCATTTTTCAAAAGAAGATGGGAAAAAAGCCAACACAGAAAGTGGAAAACAAAATGTGGGTAAATTAAGGCATGTAAGGCTTGCTTTGGAGTGTGAGGGAAGCATCTCTGCCTGGTTAGTTTATCAAAGGGAGGTTAAGAGGTGATTTCATTGTGGTCTACATATTTCTCTGTGGGGGAGAAGCTGCTGAAAATGGACAGGTTTTTAATCTAGCAGCAGAGTGTGTCAGGATCCAGTGCTGGAAGGTGAAGCTGGACTCATTTACAATAGAAGCAGTGTCCGATTTTTGAAGGGAGGGTTATTAATCACTGCAACGACTCACTCTGAGCCACAGCAGGGCTGCCATAACCCCTGAGCTCTACACTCAAGGGAGACGTTTCTGAGGGGCTTTCAGGAGCCACAGGGAAAGCTGGGAGCTGGTGCAGGACCCACTGGCAGCAAAACCCTGCCATCCATGAGATGGGGACAGTCCCATGCTGGCCTCTCATCTCCAGAAAGCTGGACAAGGATGTTTTTATCCCAGTTTGGATGTCTGCACAGAGCTGGGGTGTCCCCAGGTGCAGGGAGCAACCACAGATGCATTAAGCACTAATCACTGCCAGGCCTCTGGGGATCAGCAGAATCGTTGTGCCTTTTTTTTTCTTTTTTTTTTTTTTTCCCTTTCAAAAGCATTTTTTAAAATCAATACAAATAAATAAAGAGGCCATAAATCTAGGAAGACACTGGCAACTCCCTCCAGGGCCCTCTGTTTTGTGGGGATGGGTTGAAGGGTGACAGAGCATTGACCTGCCTGAGACAGATGGGAGGATGCTGGAGCCAATGCACCCCCTAAGGATGCAGGAGAGGGGCCCGAGGGGCTTGCAGGGGTGAAGGGGTGCAGGATGTATATTTTAAGGTATAGGACATCCCCAGCTGCCCACTCACCAAGGGAAAAGCCTGGCTTTAGGAGCGTTTTGTTGACTGTGAGGCAGAGGCCAGGGATTGCTGGAAAAACAAGACCAAGCTGAGGCAGACCCAGCAGCAGCTGCCTTGGCTCCCCTGACCTCATCTGGTCAGACTTGATTTCCCCGTGCCTGAGGTTCAGCTCTGGCAACAGGGGCCACTCTCAGCCTGAGTTATTTGTGCTGAGCAGCATCCTCTGTCTCTGGCACAGACAGGGGGAAGTGATGGGTTCATTTCTGTGGGAGAACCCATCCAAACTCCCTCTCTTTTCATCTCAGCAGGAGGAGTGTCTTTTTTTGAGAATGGTTTGTGAAACATTCTGTGTGACCCTGGGAACTTGGGGTGGATAGTGAAGCTCCTTGTCCTGCTGCTGAAAGCTGACTGGGAAATCTCAGATGAATTGTGCAGTGGGTCGTTTCCAGTGCCCATCCTTGCTAGGAGGTACAAGCTGGTTAAAGCCCTTCCCAAGGGATTTCTGCGTGCACCCCCTCCCACCCAGGCCAAACAAATTGTGTCTTGGGCAAACAGAGCACAGAAGGGTGACAAAGGCGCTGTCCTTTACCTGAACAGTGTTGTCATCCCTATGGTGTGCAGCAAAGAAACAGCTCTGCCTTGGCAAGGATCCTGCTGAGGGGGAAAATTTATGCATGGCACCTCCAAATTTGTATTCGTGGGTGCAAGGTGGGAGCAGCAGCGGCTCGGGGGATCCTTGCTGGGTCTCTGGGAGTAAAATTCATCTCTGTGTGCCTGGCACGATCTCAGCAGGTGCTGGGACTCTCTGGTGCCCCTTCCCACCATTCCCCCTCGAGGGGGGCTGGTTGTTTCTGGCACAGAGGGTCCTCCTCAGGCAGGCTGTGCAGGAATTGCTGCGTTCCTTGGTAATCATGGACTGTCAGCAGCCTAAGGAGGGGAGTTCAGCTCAACACCAGCACTGCAAGGAGAGATAATGGTAAATAACCAGCAGCTATTGGGGAAGGTTGAAGTAAAATAAATGGATCCAATTTTCAGTCTTTCTTCCGGGTTTTTAATTTTTTTTTTTTTTTCTTGCTCCATCCTTTCTTCCTGTTTGACTCTAGAGCAGCTCAGGCTGGTGCAGCCCCAGCAGGGCTGGAGAGCCCAGCACCTAGAACTGAGGGGCCCTGGTCTTTTGCTTTGGTCTGCACCCAGGTCCCAATCTTTTTGATGTTGAGGGGGGAAGCAAAAAAACAATTTGACTTCTTGTCAAGGGATAAGCTGGGAAAAAAACCTCCTGGTCTCTGCTGAGTGGATGGAGGAGGGAAAAAGGGGCTCAAAACCCCTCCCAATGCCTAAAATAAATCTTTTCCCTAGTCTAGCTGCCCACACATAAACAAAATGCATTTTCAACCTGTTCTTTCTCTATCCTTGACAGCACAGTGGCAGTTTTTGCCAGAAGTCCTCGTGGGCTGTTGGTGGAAACGTGGTGGTGGGAAGCGAAGGGTCCCCGTGCCCCGCGGGGGCTGCGGGAACCGCTCCAGTCGCTGCTCGCTGACCTCTTGAGGCTTGGGAATTCATGTGAGAAAACCATAATAGCTCCCCACCTTCCACACCCTCCTCATCAAAACAGAAACGTTTCTTGCAGGACCTCATCCAGTACTTAAATACCTGCAGAAATTCCTCTGCAGCAACTCGCTTTTCTGTCCTGCATCCCGGGGCTCTGCTGTCAAGCTGCAATTCTTCCTTCCCAGCATCTCTTTCTCCACGCTGCCTGCTGGCTTTGGGGACTGCGAGGATGCAATCCTAATTATCCTCGTGGTGTTTTCTGTCAGTCCTTAGGATTGCATCTTCCCACCAGGGAAGAGCAGGTGCAGCAACAGAACAGGGGAACACTGGGCCCTCCTTTGCAAAGTATTTTGGGGGCCACACTGAGGTGCTGAAAACAATTTGTGTGCTTGAGCTGGGCGCAACTTCTGGAGCTCTGGGTGCCTGGAGGTCATGCCAGCCCCTTCCAGCTCTGCTGAGTTTTCTGGGATTCAGGAATCACAAACATGCAAGGCACGGTGTAATTAAACACTGGCTCATTAAGTGGTTGCTGGGGGTGAAGGAAAAGCCTCGAAGACAGCCCGGCCTGGCAGGAGAGGGGCTGTGGAGATGACTCAAGGCCAAGCACAGCTCGATGGCCAGGGTGTTTCCAGCCCCGTGCCACGAGCTGGGATCCAGAGCACCCACAGCCTCTCCCCGGCCACAGCCCACCCAGCTGTCCGGTGCTGCTGCTGAGAAATAAAACAAACAGCAATTTTCCAGCCGTGCAGGCTCTTTGAGCCCTGATTGCAAGCAGTGCACTGTCTGCTCTTTCAAGTTCTCCTGCAAAAGCATGTCAGGTTTCCTTGGAAACTTCTGAAACTTCCTGTCCTTGGCGTGAATCCTCGGTGGCGTTGAGGACATCGCGTGCTGCAGAGTGGGCTGAGCTGTCGAGCTGGGGTGTTGCCTTCCCTGCACCTGGGTGTTGCTCAGGGGGAACTTTCAGGGCTCTTTGGGATGCTGCGTGTGTGGTACCCCAGGGAGAGCTGCCTGTGAGGACATCATTCCCATTGCAGGAGCTTTTCCTGGATTTACCTGCCAAGGCTGCTTTTGAACCCTCCAGAAGGACAAGGGGAATCAGTAAATCAAATTTCATTGGGGAATCTTCTCAAACAGCAAGGTCACCTCTGAAAATAGGGGAGATGGAGAGGCTTTTGGGCACCTTTGTACAGCTAAATTGTTTCTCAGCTCAGAGCAGGCAGCCTTGCCAACCTTCCCACCCTCCATTCCGAGGGAAAAGCCCAGGTGGTTCTCACGACTGCGGTGAGTGATGCCCCAACCCTTTTCTTCTCCCCCCTTTGAAATCTGAATTTTCCATAAAGCTAAGCCCAGACCTCTGGTGAAAGGTGTCTTCTGCTGCACAGTCATGTGGAGATGTGAAAAAAAAGGGTCCTCTCTCTCTTCTTTAAGGCTCTTCTCTCGCCTTTTCATTTTTCTTGAGCCTTGGAGTGAAATTCCATAAGGGCTCTGTGAAAGAGCGCTGACACAAGACTCTAATTTCAGGTGTGAATATGGAGACATTTTTCATTAGGAAGCATATGGTGTTAAGGTTAAAAAAAAAAAAGGATGAAATTTGACAGCCAGGAACAAAGCAATGAAATAATAACTACAGGTGGGCAAAGCCTCCAGCAGCGTTTGCAAACAACAAAACCAAGCCAGGGTGGTTCAGATCCAAGTGTTATTGTTACATATTAGAGTTAGCGGAATTTTTTTCAGGGGAATCAGGGTTGTTTTTTGACAGAAACTTGGGTTTTCATCAGAAGTGAAATTTTCATGGGAAGTGTTCACCTTCTGAGGGAAATTTAGGCATGTGGTAGGAGACAAAGAAAGTAAAAAAAAAGCAAAGGAAGATGTCAGAAAGCAGCTAAGGAGTTTTTATGCTGAGTGATGGATGAAGTGTCCCTCCTCCCCAGTGCCAGTGCCAGGCAAATACAGACTGGGAAGGTGCCTGCTGGGTGACTGGGGGTTGGTCACCTTCAGCTTCAGGCACCCGGCTCCATCCCTGCTATCAGACACTGGCCTCATCTCCCCATCAAAGCAATCTCATAAATACACAGCAGCTTCCCCGCCCATAAGAAAATGTTTCTTTGATTCTTTCCTTTGGGACTTTGTGGAAGTTTTCTGCCTCCTCATCTCCTGATTTATCCTTATCTCTTGGAAGTGTTGCCTAATGGCTGGAGATCCAGATGTGTGAGAGGCAGCTGTTCTCTCAAACATCTTTTATTTCTCTTTCTGCCTGGTAAAATGGGGTTAAAGATATTAATACTCCTGATGAAATACTGGGGGAGATGCTGATTAAAAGCCCAGGATGGGAGGTGGATCTTTGCTACTGGAGTGTTGTGTCCAGCCTCTCATCTCCCCTCAGGGCTTTGGGAGGAAGTTGAGCTCAGGAGCCAAATGTCATTGCTGAGGCTCCACTTTCTTCTCTGCTCTTTGAATGCTGAGTCCCAAGTGACCTCGCAGTTGATGGTGAATATTTTATACCTCTAAATGATGTGGGATTCTGCCCATCTCGTGTGCTGTGCCTCCTCCAGCCATGGAGGATGGAGCCTTTGTTGTATGTGTCAAGCTTGATGAGGCACCATTTTTCCAAATGGATAATTCTGTTCCTCTGCCGTCGAGGAAATCGTTTCCTTCCTGGAAAGGCTGATCTGTGGCCTAAAGGAGGCTTTGGCTGCCAGGGAGACACCTGGGAGATGTGATTTGGCTGCAGGCGACCTTGAGATAAGGCATGGAGGGGGGTGTTCCTTGTATTTTTTCCTGGTCCCATTTTGGAGCTTGTTTGTACTGGGACAAGTGTCAGTGTAGGGGAAAGTGGGGGTTCCTGAACCCCCTCCTCACTGATCACTTCCTATTAGCAGCCAGGGCAGTGCAGAGGAGGAGCGGTCTGAGGGGGGAAGGGGGAAGTCCCTTTTTCCTTTTTCTACAAAAGAGAAAAGGAGCACTTAGAAAATCTGGAAAGTGGGAAGATAAATGGCATGAAGAACAAGGCACTAAAGAACCCAGGTCAGGAGATCAGATTGGAATATGCTGCTCGTTTCCCAGTTCCAGCCATTACTCTCTGCTTTGAGCTGGCTCAGGCAGGCTTGGTGCTGCGTGTCAGCCCCGGGATAACAGAGCTGGTCCCCTGGTGTATCCCTGCAAAGGAGGAGCAGGATGGAGCCTGGCCAGGCTCACTGGCTGCCTTGGAAGCTGGAAGCTGGAGCATCACGCTCCACAAGTGGCTGCATCTCAATACCCTCGGCGGGCGTGCTCCCGCCACGTCTGCACAGGGCTGTGACTTCGGGGACCTGCGGGAGGAAAGGTGCCACAGAACCACCGGTTTTATTAACACCATGGAAGGTTGCCAGCCATAATTAAAGCCGTGAGAAGCTTGGCGGTCTCACTTCACAGAGCCTGGTACAAATATTTCTGTTGGGTTTGATCCACGCTGCTTCGGAGCCTCTTGGTTTCACCTCGCGCTGCCGAGCTGCGTGAGGTCTCTGCGAGGAACGTGGTGAGCCCTTGCCGAGGTGAAGCAAGGCAAGGCTGACGTGATGTGAACGCTGATGAGGAAGCAACCAAGTTTCCTCTCAGCAGGCCACAGTTTGCCTGCAAAGTTTGGATAAATTGGATGGGAGTGAAGCAACTTGGAGAAGTCAGTTCAGTAGCGCCTTGTGTGGGATTCACCGGCATGTTTCCCGCATCTTCTCTGTCTCGGGGAGGAGGAGTGTGGGGAAGGAGGTGGGGAAGAGCAGACTAAGAAGAGGAGGCAACCTTTCGTAAGTGCGTAGAGATGTCTCTCCTCCTTCCCCACTCTTGCAGGAGCCATCTGCTGCAGCTCAGCAGGCCTGAGCCCAGTCAAACTGTTTCCCCCCCTGCCTCATAAATTGCTTCTTGCAACTTCAGGCAGGTGTCAAAGTCTTGGTTATAAATGCACCCTTTGGAGAACCTCTTTGCAAACATGATTTCTCTGAGGACACACAGTTACTTCATGGCACCTGTTTTTAGCTGCATAAAAATCCAGCTGTGGAAGGTGTCCAAGTTTCTCCATAGTCACTAAGGAGATATGAGGGACCTAAGAGTTACTGCTCACCCTTTGCACCTCTCTGGTGGAGGAAACTTGGAGGATTTGCTTGGCTGGCCACCTGTTAAAAGGCAAGAACTTCCTGAGGTGATGCTTACTGGGGTTTTAGAAGAAGATCTTCCCATTTGAGCAAAATGTGAACAGAGGGACCAACTTAGAACTCTCTTCAGGCTCTTACCCTTAAACTTTGAAGGTGACTTTAATCAGGAATTGTCCCATCCTTGGCAAACTCAAGGGGACTGAGAAACATTTGGTACAGGACATAGTAACTGTGATATCATCCTTGTGACAACAGATGACTCATCCCCAAGATGATGAGAACCTCCCCAGAATTCTTAAAAGTCCTCTCTCATGCACAGTGTCGAGCCCAGGCTGTTGGATCCAGCCTACAGACACAGTCCTGCTCTCCTGTTCTGTGAATTAAACACACCCCAGAGCATCACAACCAGGGTTTGAGGGGGGCTTTCTTGAAAGCACCACGGTTTTCCTCAACATCACCTCCCCTGCTGCATGCAGCGGGGTTAGAAATGGGGAAAGGGATGAAGAGCTCCTTCCCTGTGTTGCCCACCTCTCCTTGCAGACCCGAGGGGAGGGTGGTGACGGCCTGCACTGCGGCAGCTCCCTGAGCCAGGGGGGCTTGGGAAGCTTGGAGAGGCTGTGGGCACACAGGATATTTTTAACACCGCTCCCCCAACGTGCAGCCGGCGGCGGCAGAAAGTGCCAGATTGCCAGCCCAGCCACGAGCTGTGGGCTTGCGAGTTGTCGGGGAGGGAGCCGAGGCGTGAATTCAGCGTGCCGCGCGTTTTTCCAGAGGGTGCACGGGGAGGGCTGGAGCATCCCTCCATCAGGGAGATCTCTGTTCACTCCAGGTGTGGGCTTCGAGTCATCCCCTCCAAAACATCCCCCTTTCACCAATCCCCTCCTCGTGGCCAGGCAGCAGGGTGGCCTCAGCCCATCTCGGGTCCCTGAGGGTGATTATGTGCTGAAGTGGTGCCAGCCCAGCTCCTGCTTGTCCCCTAGAAGGGGACAGCTGACAGCCAGGAGCTGAAGCCAAGCTGGCTACCTCCTCTGCTGCAGCAGAAACAGGTTTTGTGCTTGTTCCTGACCTAGAAACAGGGCCAGGCACCTCGAGGTGAAGAGCTCTGCATCCTCTTACCCATCCCTGGAGCCTTTTAATCTTCCGAGCTGAAGATCTTTTGATCTGAGCAGCTCTGTAGTGCGGGCCAGGCTGGCCAGGAGGTGTTGAATGTTTAAAAACCCTGGGCTGCTCTCACTACAGGGGAGTGATACAGGCTTAAAAACAGGTCTGGTTCCTCCTGTGCCTGGTCAGGGGATAGGGGGAAGACAAGGACACCTGGCAAACCCTGGGGTGCCAGGTAGCAGTGTAATATCCAAAGGTTTTTCCTGCAGTGTGACTCAGAGAGCTGCCTCAGGCTAGAGCAGCATCCCTGGGGCTTGGAGCTGCTCTGCAGCAATGGGGCAGGAGTCAGGACTGAATTCATCCCTGCTAAACCTTTGATTTCCATAGAAAACCCCTGCCTCTTTCTCAAACTGGTCAGCAATGCCTGAGGATCCCTGAGGGTGGGGATAAAAGCTTGGAAAGACCACCAAGGATCAGGAGCTGCTGGCAGTGCACCCCCCGAATTGTGCTGCTTGGGGGACACTCTGACAACTGATGTCATGACCTTGCAGTCATCACAGAATGCTTTGCTTCCAGCCTCCCAAGCTGCACATCAGTCACGTCTTCAGCAGCCAGGAGGACTTTTTGGAGGGCTGTTATCCTCCTGCTCCCGGTGCACTGGATTTGAGCAGCTGAGATGTTTGTGTAATGCTTCTTCTGGCTGCAAATAGGCCCCATTTCCTGGCAATTGAGTGGTTTTAGGGGATGCTGCTGTGGCTCGAGGAGGGATCCGTGGTCTGGCAGGGCACAACCTTGGACTCTGACCTCACAGAGCCTTTGCACAGCATTTGCTGCCTAATGAGGCTTAGGCAGCAGCCTGAGAGCTGCGTGGCAGATCATTGCAGGGAGATCAGCTATTATTGGAGTTGGTGCAGATGATCTGAGCGATGATTTGCTTCTCTCTCAAAATACAATTAGTCACTTCCACCAGCTCAAAGGAGAGCAAGGGCCTGAACTATTTGTGGCTTTGTGCTGAGGGAGCAGAAGAGTGAGTGCTCCTGGTCTGGACAGCTCCAGATGAGCTTTGCCTCGTGGTGGCTTTTGTTAGCGATGCTCAAATCGAGCTCTGTGTTATGTGTCTACATTTTTAGCACCCTCAGAGTTGCAGCTGTGCCCTGGGTGTAGGGTGAGGTGCTGGAGGCAGAGGATGAGCATTGATGGAGCAAACTGGGTCCATCCACAGCACGACAGCAGCGGGGAAGGAGGAGAAAAAACTGACTTGCCAGAATCCAGCACGGAGAGGTTGTTATTCTGTTCACTGGAGTGGGAGAAAGGCTGTACACAGCTGTATTTCTTCCCTTCTCTCTGGCTGGTGATGGTTTGGGCTCTGCCCCAGGACTGTTTCTCTGCTCAGCAGGAGCTAAGGAGGAGGTTTGTCAGCTGGCAGGCTGCCTCCTGGCCTTGCAGAGGTGTGCTGGCTGCAGCCTGGCTCCTCTGCAGATGAACTCTGCCTCGTCAGGAGCCAGTACCACACCAAGAGGATGCTTGTGTGAGATTATTCCCAGTTTGGCACCCAACCCTGGGTGCCTTAAAGGAGATTTCCTCTCTCTGCACTGCACTTTGCCTTTAAACACTCCTGCTTGGTAGTTGCTGGAAGTGTGAAAGCACCTCAGATCAATGGGTGTTTCTGAACACCTTAATTAAGTGCTTTTTGCTTCTATTGAGCCCCTGCCCTTAAAGACCAGCTTTGAAATTGCAACATATAACCAGCACCTTAAGGTTGCTTTATCATCTTAACTTTCTGCTTACAGGTTCTTTATTGCTGGAGCAATCACTTCTCCCTGCTCTTCCCTGCCTGCCAGCCACTGCTCACATGGGATCTCCCTGGGATCTCCCTGGAAGGGCTGCCCCACATCCCATCTCTGCTGAAACCTTTCTGCCCCTCCTTCCTGCCAGGCTGTCTGTAAAACCAGGATCAGGGGGCTGTGTTGAGACGAATTGGGTGTGCTTTGGGCTCTTGGTGTGGGCAGCATCTTTGGGCTGTGTTTGGTGTTGTGCTGAGATCTGGATCCGGGGAAGATTTGTAGGGTTCCTGCTTTTGCCTGCTGTGGGCTGGACCCCATGCCAGTGCCGTGATGCACAAGGCTGTCCCCAGCTCTCCCGCTGTGCCCCCTCTCCCTTCCTCTCTGCTGATCTGTGTTTTAGGCTGTAACCACTGTGCATTGTGAATTTCCATAAAGGACGTGTTGTGGAAGGGAAATGTATTGTATATGCCGGCTGCGTGCTTCCTTTTAAACTATACCCCTGTCACCAGGCAGCTTTCTACAGGTTGGTTGCAGAGTGAACAGCTGAGAACCTGTGGGAAGACCCAAATGGCACTTAAATTATATTTGCTCTTTGATTTTGAAGACATTTAGTACCATTTAATAGAATCAGAATGCAATTTAACTCTGCCAAGTGGGGGAGGCCGCCTCGGGAGAAGTGACACTGCCATAGCTGGGGAAACAAAAAAATTTAAGTGAGCAAAACAGCAGGGTCGCATTTACTATCCGGGTAATTATTATTAAATAAAGAGCAGAGTGGGACCGTGTCTATCAGCCTCCCCGAGCACTCCAAGTGGCATTAACCACCTCAGGGCCGAGGGATGCTCTGGGTTAGGAGCCCTCCGGGGAACACCCGAGGCGTGGCAGCTGAAGAGGCTGTTGAGGAATTAACCCGGGAGCGTTTAAGCGGAGGCTGATTTTGATTTTAGTGCTAATGGTCCCGCTAGCCCGGCTGGGCTCCCTCCCCCGAGCTGGCAGCAGCACTTCAGTGCCGATATTGTTTTCTCCACCAGGAGCCGGTTATTAAAAAAATAATGCAGGGAAAGGGACAGGAGCTGTGCTGTGCTGAGCACATCTTGGAGACAGCTCCACAGGGAGGTCTGGCTTTCCTGCCTCCCTGTCTGGCTAAAAGGATGATGAAGACTTCTTGTTCGAGTATAAGCATTTTTTTTACCTTTTATTTATTTTTCCATCGTTCTCTCGTTTGTTTACTTGATTTGTTGGTTGNNNNTTTTTTTTTTTTTTTTTTTTTTTTTCCCATTGTTGCTGGGGGTTGTGCTTGCGTTTTTGATTTTATTTTTAACCTTAAACTGTCCATTTCAGCCGCCAGGATGCCGTAGCTTTGGCAGCACTAAGTTCTCTGCAGTGAGGAGCAGTTAAGCCCGGCCTGGCTGCCTGGCAGCCTGGCAGTGCCCTGCTTAATTCAAGGTTTTTGGGCAGGTCTCCAATGCAGCGAGACAACGCCGTGGGCGGCAGATTCCCAGCCGTTGTTCCCTGCCTGTTTAAAGGAGATAATAGCACTTCCCAGCCTCACCGGGGGTTTTAGAGGACGAGTCTATTAAAGATTGCGAGGTGCTAAAGATGCTTTGCTGATTGGGGCTATACAAGTAGCTCAGGTATCTGGTTTAGGGGAAGCTTTGCAGTTGCGAAATCAGAAGATTGTCTTTTTTATTGCCTGGCACCGGGAAATCAGATTGAGTTGTTAGAATTTTATTTTTCCCTGAAAAAAATTTACAGTAAACTGGGAGACAACTTATGTGTGGTGATGATACATCGCATTCCTCAAGCATGTTTAGGCTGAAGCTTCTTACACAGCAGGGAAACACTCCGAAATTGCAGGTGTGGAATCTGAGACATTGAGGTCGAGGTGATGGGGATCACCTTGACCAAAGGGACATTGGAGAAGCCTTGCCCTCATTATCCTGCCATCCAGCTGGGGACCAGCAGGTCAACAGATCTTAGATGTGTTGGATGACTGGGAGTTGTGGGGAGGAAAGGTCTCCCCTAAAATGGTCAGCAGTCATTTCTGCTTCATCCAAGCCATCCAAAATCCCTGCTCCCAACAGCTCTGGGTGGCAGCAGGGATGTGCAGGCAGAGGCTGCTCCAAGATGAGTTTCCCCTGGAAAACCTGGAGCCCTTGCAGAGCACTGTGACAGATGCAGGTCCCCATCCCTCCACTAGTATTAGGTGTGAATTTATGTCTGCATCTCTCAAACAGCTTGATATATCCAATCCTCCTGGATAAAGGCAAAGGATTGAATTATTTCCAAAGGACAATATTTCATTTCCTATAAGTGCCTTAATCTCGTGAGTAAATATTACAGCTTTGTGCTATAATCCCTAAGCTGGTATATCTCTTCCCTTCCCAGTTACCTTTTGTGTTGATTTACATTTAATATGTTGCCATTAAATCTCTTTCTCTCCCTGAGGCCTATTATAAGTGCAGTATTTATTCTGTTGAGTCTTTTTTAGTCACATTTCTATTGTATTCTAATGTGCTCACACAAAAGACTGCCGGGCATATTCTTGGGATATTTGCATCTTTTTCTTCCCTAATTTTGTCTGGGCCCCTGAAAAAACATGCTGGTTTGGCCCTGTACCCAAGGATTCCTCATCCAGATGAGATTCCTTCAGGAAATCTTCTCTGTTAACTCCTGAGCTTTCCTGGTCTGTCAGTCGTGCTCCCAGGGGGAGCATTCAGCCTGGTAGAACTGAGCATCCTGATCTGTGGGGGGAAAAAAATCCAAACAAACAAAACTAGCCACACAAACAAAAAAACCGTGAATCAGCCAGAGAGATCTCCATCTCATTTCATCCTTGGGCTGAGGCTTTGCATGAACCCAGCTCATTCATTAGGCTGATCAAGGAGAGGTTTTTCTGGAATTTGCAGGCAGGAGGGGGTGGTTCTGGAATTTGCTGGCTGGGGGTGTTTAAGGGCAGGGCGCACCAAGGGGTATAAAGGCTGCACTAAAGTTTTGGGAGAGATTTTGTGGGGATTTTTGGCTCCTTGATATAATGATGGGTCTTTCTAACCCTCTCCTGGGATATCTGAGGGTGTCTGCAGCCAGCTGGCAGTTTGGGGGCTAGTCACACAAGTTTACCTGAGCTGGGGAAGCTCCCCTGGGTGGTGTTTTGGGGGTGGGTGAGGGATGGCGTGGGGGTTGGCCTCCAGGAGGATCAGAGGCTGTGGGACGTGGGGCAGAAGGACAACTCCACGCCCTCCTAGGGGTGGGGAAACTGGGGGAGATCACCCCTTTTCCCCTGGGAAAGGGAGTTCCTCACCCCTAGAGCCCTGTTCTCAGGGGCACAGGGGAAAGCAGAGAGCATTCCCCCTCCCTGCCCCTGCTCTCAGCACCCACCATTGGTGGGCACTGCTGACCTGCTCATTCCTTTTTCCTGCCTGATTCTGGGGCTGTGTCTCTGCTTTCCAGGCTTTGGAAGGAGACTGGGGGTCTATGCTGCCTGGGTTGCTGATTTCCGTGTGCAAATCCTTATATTTCCCCGTGTCCCTGTTCTTTTCCCTGCTGTCCCCTCGATATAATAGCTTTGCTCCTCTCTAAAGTACCTGGATCTCTGCAGATTAAGGGTGCTCAGCAGAAGCTATTATTATTGTGATGCTTTTATTGCATAGAGAGACTGAGACATTAAAGGACTCCTTCAGTTGAGGCTTTTAGAGGTAGAGAAGATTGGCCAGAGCAGATTTGGGTGCAAACATCCACCCCAAGAGACAACCTGAAGCAGCAAAGAGCTGAGCTCATCTGCCTGGGCTGGAGGAGAGGCTCATGCTCAGACTGCAGATTTCCACTAGCACTCTGAATGTCAGCTCTCCTCTGGAGCATCCTTGCCCACGGGAAGCAGGGAGAAGCTTCCCTCACTCCCTGCCTTTGCACAGGGTGGTGTTGAAAAGCAGGAGGTCCCCCAGACTGCTCACAGGGCTGTAGGTAAAGCCTGTCCCACCTTGCTGGGAAAAAATCATGCAATTATTGACTGATGGTCTCAATCAGGTTAAAATGCTCGAGCCTGGGTGTCTCCTGTCACCTCCCCACCATCACCTCCACTAGGGACAGTTCTCGTGGCAGAGCCACTGCCAGATCCTTTCTGGGACCATTAGCACAGACTAAACGTCCCAGAGTAGCCAGCCTTTCCCTAGCAGACCCAAGTCTGGGATTAAGGTTCTGGAAGATGCAAAAGCAAAGGAGCACGTACAAATATCCAGAGGTAGTGACAAAATGGCTGCATTTCAGCTGTGCCAAGGAGGCGAACACCAAAGGAAGGAAAAACAAATGTTGGCTGTTGGGGGACACAGGGAAACAATGCTTTTATCTCTTTTAAAATCACTCTGCTCTGTTTGGTTTTTAAATCTTCTTTCCACACTGGACTCATTCTGCTACTACGTGCAAAGCTACCAGGGGAGTTGGGGGAAGAGGGAAAAAAAATTAATTGAATCCTTAGGTTTGAGTGATGGCTACTCTGAGAGCTTGTCAACCTGATGGTAAATCTTGGGGGTGTTAATTGCTTTGAAATCCCTTTCCTCTCGTCAGCAGTTCCCCACCTTCCCCTCAGTCCCATCTCGCTTGTTTGCAGCCCACGGTGAGCTGCCCGTGCACAGCTCTGAGCATCCAGGGGAGGCTCGGGTGAGAGGGAGGGATGCCTTCTCCTTATTCCCTTTCCAATGGCTCCTGTTTGCTGATAAGGTTAATTGATTTCTTTTGCTTTAATTAACGAAATTCAATTTCTGCTTAATGAGAAAGATTTTGGTGTGACACGTGTAAATGGCGAAGTGAGGAGTGCCAGGCGAGAGGGGAGGGAGGGAGCAGCCTTTGCATGGGGTCCCTCATCCTGTGTCCCCAGAGAGAGCTGCAGCCCATTGCTGCCTGCTCTGTGGTACCCAGGAACATCACCAAACCTCCTCTGCAGTTTGGTGCAGCTGTTTAGGGACAATTGACCCTGGGATGGAATCGTGGAATGGTTTGGGTTGGAAGAGACCTTAAAATTCATGTCATTCCAACCCCTGCCGTGCACAGGGACACGTTCCACTGTCCCAGGTTGTTCCAAGCCCCATCCAACCTGGCCTTGAACACTTCCAGGGATCCAGAGGCAGCCATGGCTTCTCTGGGCACCCTGTGCCAGGGCCTCCTCATCCTCACAGGGAAGAACTTACTCCATATATCTGACCCAGCCAGCAGCACACGGGCTCCTTTTCGGGCCCTTGGCTCCCTTGTTTGTGCTGAAATTGGGATCCACAGGAGAGGAGGGTGGGGGGAGGAGAACGGCAGAGAGAGAGAGAGTCACTTCTCATCAAGTTGATCAATCTTTCTGCTGTTGAAGCCTCTCAATGAGTTGAATGTGATTTTCTCTGCCTTACACGCAAGGTGGAAGTCGATCGCTTTCAATTTTCAGCATGCAGAACTGGCACTCTGTCAAGCTCCTGCCTTGCATAACCATGATTGCTGCTGGCAAGGGCTTCCAGCACACCCAGAGCCGTGCTGGGAGCGGGGCTGGGTGTGAGGCTGGGTGTGGGGCTGGGAGTGGGGCTGGGTGTGGGGCTGGGTGTGGGGCTGGGAGCAGGGCTGGCTGTGGGGCTGGCTGTGGGGCTGGGAGCAGGGCTGGGAGCAGGGCTGACTGTGGGGCTGGCTGTGGGGCTNGGGCTGGGAGCAGGGCTGGCTGTGGGGCTGGCTGTGGGGCTGTGGGGCTGGCTGTGGGCAGCACCCTCTGCCTGGGAGCTCCGGCCAGGCTGGTCCCTCTGGTGACTGCGTGGGGCGGGCTGCTGGGAAGAGGAGGGTGACATCTCTGCACGGGGCTGAAAAACCGCTGAGCTGGGCTGTGAGGAGACGGTTGTGACAGCACAATGGGCTTGATCACCCCAGTATTCCAAACGCAGAGCCCTGAGACCCTTAAGCTCATTGCACATCAGCCAAGGGCTCTGCAGCTCCGTGGGCAGGGAATGGGGTAGTACTGAGTGGCATTAACCGGCCTGGGAATGTGGAGAAGCTCTTGCTGCCTGACAAATTCCCATTTCCCATGAATGAATCCCGAAGGAGCATGCAACAGGCGCTGGCAGGGAGTTTGGGACATTGTGTGGGGGCTGTTGTCAGCAGCTGGGGGCGTGAGCGTGGCCCCGGAGCCTCCTGCCTGCCACAGGGGCCAGAGGCTGCAGATAAGAGAAAGTGATTTCTGGTTTTAATTAACTGAGCTTTCATTTCAGGATAAACAAAGGCCATGTTTGTGTGCTGACAGCTGGCTGTCCTTCTGGGTCAGATAAGAAGGCAAGTTATTGCCTCCAAGCTCAGGGAGGGACCAGGAGAGAGTCCAAGGAGTGGGAAACGTGAACAAATGCCGGGTGAACCTACACGGGCAGCCGGGCTGGGCTATTGTGCGTGTTCAATAGGGATTCTTGTGCCTATTCATCCTCCTGCCCCTGGGTAGGAGCTGCTGTCCTGCCATTGTCCCAGCAAATCCCTAAACCAGCGGCAAGCGTGTTGTGGCAGGCGTCCAAGGTTTTCCCAGCAAAGCTGGAGTGCTCCCGGGGGCTTTGCTGGCTTTGGGAAGGATGGCTGCCCATCCCTGCATGAGCTCCGTGATTTCTGAGTCTTCTCAACCCTGAGGATGAAACTGTCCCCGGGATGTGTTCCAGGGAGAGGAGGGAATTGCCCCGAGGCCAGGCGCTGGTTTGCTTTGGCAGCCCCGTGCTTGGCTGGAGCAGAGGTTCCTTCGGGAGGATCAGGCAGTGCCAGGGTAAATGCCAGGCTCCCCTGCTCCGTATCCCCTCCGAGGTGATTAAAGCGTTCAAAGACCTGAGAAACGTCACCACATTCCATTGGGAAACCAGGGAATTCCATGGGTGCTCCCAGGCTGCGGCAGAGAGGGAGGGAGGAGCAGTTAAAGTGACGGAGGAGTGAAAACGCCTCTTCACGGCCAATAATTTAGAAATTCAGCCAACCTCGGTGGCACCTCACCCCAGTCTGGTAGGGAGAGGGTGTTCCCAGGATGTGCTGCGGCTCACTGCTGAGATCTGGCTGAGCAGAGGCTGGAGAGAGCTGGATTTTGGCGAGGATGGGCACAGGGCACTGCTCCCTGTGGGTGCCATAGCCACGTGTAGGTGCCTGTGTGCACTGCGGGTGGATCCGGGCACAGGGACAGCACCTCCGGGTCTCTGGAGCTCTGCAGAGAGCAAGCAGCTGGTTTGGCAGGGTCAGCAGATGTGCTGCACATCTGTATGAGGGACAAGGAGCTGAGAGGCTCCTGCACTGCCTGAGAGCTCTGCAGGTGAGTCCAGCTCTTGTCTGAGATGCTGAAGGGAAGATGGTGCTGGATGTTTTCTCATTTAAAACACTGGCAGGAGCTCTTTTGGTAGGTCAAAGTTTTCCATTACCTTTTTGAAAAATCTCCAAGCAAAACCTGAGGTTTTCAGGCTGTGGCTCTTGCTCATCATCCGTTTCAAACTAAAATAGGAGTATGTTGGTTTCTTAGCTAATTTTTTACTGAACATTTTCCTTGTTCTTTTTCACTGGAGAGACAAAAGTAAAAAAAACTTACATGACTTTGTGGGATGTAGAGGGAAAAAGTTTGGTTTTCCTTTAATCTTCAGCAATACAAGTTGGCAGTTTCAGTCCAGTTCCAGTCTTGGCACATTTTCTCTTTGTGCCTAATTTGAGGTGACCGCTCTAAGATCTGCTCTGGTTTCACATTCCTCAGCCTTGTGTTTTTGCACTTCCAAGACTGTGTGATGTATCTTAAGGAGTCTGC
This sequence comes from Phainopepla nitens, assembly GCA_013400175.1. NCBI lineage: Eukaryota > Metazoa > Chordata > Aves > Passeriformes > Bombycillidae > Phainopepla > Phainopepla nitens. Next base: position 885,989 of record VXBQ01001639.1, on the reverse strand, counting down.
ATTATACAGCCCTGTATCCATCTGTTGTCCTTACAAGTTAAACAGCCTGAAAAAAAAAAATGGATTAGAGCCTCAGCTCCTATAATGAAGCAGCAATTTGTCTCCAGATCCTGATCCAGGTGTAGCAGAGCTAACGAGCCGGCTGGCCTTGAGCATCAGAGAATGTTAAATACACTTTTTTGGTGGAGGTAAAACTGGAGTGAGGAGGAGAAAGCAGCATTGGGAAGAAGGAGGGAGGGAGGGAAGGACAGCAAAGGTGGGAGAAATTGGGAAATGGGATGGGGTTATCCCTGCTGAGCACTGGTCATGGAGCCAAGGCGGGTCTCTGGTCAGGTTGGACGTGCAGATTGTGCCTGGTGTCATCTCCAAGGTGTCTTTGAAGCAGTTGTTGACCATCCAGTGGTGCCACAGGTTCCTGGAAACCTGGAGGGGAGGGGAAAGTCCTGCTGAAGCCATCTGGCTGCTTTGCCTATGAGAGGATGCCAAGTCTTGCGTGGGCTGAGCTGCTCAGCATCTCTCAGGGTGGGGATTAATGGGAGCGTCCCCCCAGCCCCTTCCTGCTACTTTTCCAGGGCAGCTGCAGGATTATTAAGGCAGGTAAAAAATGCACTGAGAAAATGAGAGGAGAAGGTCTCATTCCATTATGTGGGAGAAAATACTTCCCAATTAAGGAGAATGAGCTGAAAGTGGGATGTGTGGGGGGAGAGGGAAGGGGGGGAATCGTGCAGCTCCTGGCACAAACAGTCGCCTTCAGTGGAGCTGATTTCCTGGAGCAGCAAGAGGAGAGGATGAGGATGGACGGATGGATGGATGTGTTGGGTAATTTTTTTTTTTCTTATGGTGAGGAAGGTTTGGTTCTGAAAGCGAGAGGAGAGGGAAGGGAGGCCAGGTTGATGGAGATCACGTTTCATTCAATTTGGAGAAAAGGAGAGGGAGAAAAGAAGATGAGCCTGAAATGAGGCTTAATTTTAATGAAGAAAAATTCTCGGCTAAGTAAGGAGTGTTGAAAGGGAGGGGAGAGGAGGTTTTGAAAATGATAGGAGCCTGACACGCTATTGTGGTGGAGAGATTTCCTTTTCTTCCTTTTCCCTTTGGTTGGGGAAAAAAAAAAAGATAATAAAGACAGTGAAAGGTGGAGGAGAAAAGAGAGGAGAGATCTAATAAATGAGTTGCAACACCTGAGAAGAGGTGGCCTCGCTGCTGGGAGGTGGCTCGGGGGTCCTGCTCAGCACTCTATGGATGCAGATGGCTTTTTTCCCTGTTTTATCCCCCATGGTGTGGCAGACCTGCAGGGGCAGGGCAGGGCTCAGCCCAAGCCTTTTAATTGATTTTTAACTCAGAAATGACTCCTTTAATGGGTACCAGAGGGGCTTGAAGCACCCCAGGGGTCACCTGATGGATGAGGCCACAAAGAATGATGAGCATGAGCCCTTTGCAGCTGCTTTGGGTTTTCTGTCACTCCTGGGGGAGGATTTGGGGACTCGCTGCCAGCACCATGGTAGAAGGGCAGATCCAGCCCTGGGCAGTCATGTACTGTAGTGGCACAGTAAATCAAATCCCTTCCTGGCACCCAGGGCCCTTGGGACTTCACTGCACTTGGGATGTGCATCCCTGCTCATTCCCAGCTCCTGATTTCCATTAGAAGAAGTTAAAAATGGATGAATGGTGTAGTCTGCATTATTTTCTTTGGCATCTAATTACAGCACCTTGCAGACAACTGAGGCCCAGTCACCACTGAGGGGAAGTTCAAGGGGGGACTGGTGCCAACTGCTGCCTCAGTGGGGTGGTTGGCAGTGCTGACCCAGTGAAATCCCTTTTGCAGAGGAATTTTCTTGCTCTGGGTGCTGATGTGAATGCACCAGGAATCTCTGTGGTGGCACGAGCCCTTCAGATGCACTGGAAATATTTGGCTGAGCGTTTCTTGCGGTTGTCATTCTGGCTGCCCTTGGTTTGGTGGGAATTACTGGGTATTTCATGGATTCTTTTTCCATCTGTTTCCCGGATTTCTGCTCATTCCCCAGATCTCCTGCCTGGCTTGTAGCTGGTGGGTACACAGGCTGAGAGCACCCAGGGAACTGCAGTTAAAAGCTCATCTCATCTTCTGCACGGCTCACGCTGCAGAGCTCGCTTGGTTTAAGGCTTATTAAAAGAACAACACATCCTCTGGGGACATAGAAATCCATCTTGTTTCCAAATGCTTTTGTGGGGACAAATCCAAATGCTTGGCAATAGCAGGCCTGGGTGAAGCTCACATTCACTCATTTATTTCTTGCTCAGGTGACTTTGGCTTCATGCAGACTTCTTGTTCTTGATGAATAACACTTAGGTCTTAAAGTAGTATTTGTGTAAAGCTGCTGAAGAAATAGGAGGCAAATTGCCTGCAATTGCTGGATCCTAATCAACAAGCAAACAAGAGAATTGCTCCCTCCCCTGTCCAAGCTGTCACCCTGCCTCTCCAGGAAAGTGTTTGATGGGGCTCCTGAAAGCACTGAAATGGTGACAATTCCATTTCCTGTTCTCCATCATTTTCCCCTTGCCAGGAGAAAGCTGAATGGGGAGTGCCAGCCTATTCTGGAGCAATTTCTGGAGGGATTTGGGGAGGCTGGGACAGTCTGGAAATCTCTGTTTGTGTTCTGGGACAATGTTCCCTCCCTCAGATGGGGTCTGAAAAGGTGTTAGGAGAGGAACTGATCTGTGGCTTCTGGGAGGCGGCTCTGAAATGGGCTCTGTAATCTCAGACTTTGGACCTTTTTTCTCCATAATCCAAGGCTTAGATCCTTGATTTGGTGTGGATGAGTCCCTCCTGGTCCTGTCTTCCCCCCAAATCCCTTCCCTTTGAAATAACACCTGCTCATATCCTTGTGTCTGTCATGGGGAGGCAGAAAGATCTTCTCATCTCAAGGAAACGTGGTTTGCTTCAATCCCCCCCACTGCCACACATCCTCTTCCAAAATACTGCATAATGTCAGACTAAATCCTTATCAGAAATTTTAATGAGCAAAATAAAACCTGAAATCTGTGTGATTAAAATCAAATCTTCCCTCTTCTGCTCTGCTGGAGCTGGCTGCCAAAACAGAGGCACAACGCTGACAATGGGAGGCCCCTCGTATTTAATTACCTCCGGCTTCATCGGCGCTTTACAGAGACGTCCTCTGGTCCCTGCTGGGGCTCTGGAGAACCTCAAAGAGCAAACAGAGGGTGGTTAAAGTGGTATCCACTAAAATGTGCCCAGAGAAGCTGTGGCTGCCCCATCCCTGGAGATGTTCCTTCTAGTGGAAGGTGTCTCTGCCCATGGCAGGGGGATTGGAACAAGATAATCTTTAAGGTCCCTCCCAACCAAAACCATTCTGGGATTCTGTGTTTGGTTGCTGGTCTGTGCTGTTGGAGATGACCCAGTTCTGGCTCCAGGTATCTCCAGAGATCCCAAGGGACAAAAGTTGGCCAGTGTTGATCCCAGGTGTTACTGTTTCCTTCCCCTAGTGATGGTCTTAACACTTGTGGAGGACTTTTCCATGGGTGGTGGCTGCCCCTGGCTGCCCTGAGGACACTCCATCTGTCCACTCACCTCTCTGCCAAATTCCTTTTGACTTCTCTGTCAGCCCTGCATCACCTGTGCTGCTCAGTGCCCAGCTGTCCTTTCCTACCTCCTAGAGCTCATTTTTTCCGGCTTTGTCTGTCCTTGAAGTCACATCACAGTCCTTTGTGGTTGCTGTTAGGCACACTGTGCTGCCAAATGCCTTCATCCAAGGGACCTCCCCTCAGAGCCAAGGTGGGGCTTACCAAAGGGAGGACCAAAGGTGAATCCTGGTGGCTCTTGCTCTTGTCCACCTCCTTAGTGCTCTTCCTGCTCCACATCCTCTTTGTGCATGAAAAATCACCTTTCAGCCCCTTCTTTAAAAAATACAGTGTTTGTAGTGCCTTTCAGCCTCTCTGGGCACTCCTTGCAGCTGACTTCCAGTCAGAGGTCCATGCAGTGCTGCAGTGAATTAATTGACTTCCTTCTCTGTTTCTTTCATTCCTGGATTAATTCCTTGAGTACCTTTCAAAATCACCATCTGACTTTCCCAAAGTCTCTTGAATTATGTCTTCACCCGTATCCTCTGTCGTTTGTCTCCTTCCAAGAGGCTGTTTCATTTCATTTGTCCTTCGAAGGAAGCGGGAGCATATTTCATGAGCCGGAGAATTGAATCAAATAGAAGAGAGCAGGGAGCACTCACCTGAGCTCAGACCTTTCCCCACCAGAAAGAGAAAGAGATAATTAAGAGATACTCAGGAGGTGCAGCCAACCCATGTTTCTGGCAGGAATCCTGACTGGGTATCTCTGTCTGCTTTGCCCAGAACGCAGGATGCTTAAATTATCATAATTTAATGGCAATAATATGAGTATCCAGATAGGAATAACTAGAACAAATTCTGGGAAGTGAACGGGAGAACTTTGGTCACAATGACCTTGCTGTGTCTTAAAACCTGATAAGCCACGGTGACTTGAGCTGGAGAGACAGTAATGAAGGGAATATATGCAGATGGCCAGTGTCCTCCTCAGTTCCTGTGACATTGTTCCCAAGCAGGTGGACAGTGCTGCTGTCGTGACTTGTCTCGTGGACAGCTGGCTCTGAAACGCCGGCGTGACAGTGGGACATCGACTCCTCAGCGCTCCTCCCCTTTCTCTTTCTTTTTTTGGTGTGGTTTGAGAGGCAGGAGTAATTATGCCAAGATTAGAGTGTTAATCATCATTTGCAAATGGGGGAGTTGTTCTGAGGAAGCAATAATATATTGAGGGAAAGTATGGATTGGCTGACTTGGAGTCTGAGAGGAGCCGTGCAACTGCCATCCTTCAAGCATACGTCTCCTTGACCTCGTGAATGTGCTGTGCGATGCTGGGGCAGAAATCTGTAAATCTCATTTGAGAAATCCTGTTTTGATTAATGTCAGCGTGGCCAGACATTCCCCCCTCCTCTAGAACCAGCCATGCAGTTTGTTGAACGTGCTGGGAGAAAAATACTCAGCAACTGGTGTGTGGCACAGGTTGCTGTGCCCTGCATTTGGTGTTCTCCGAGATGTATCCTAGGGGAGCTGGGCTGGAATAAAGCAATTCCTCTCAGAAAAGCATCATGAAACTGGGTAGGAGTGCACAGTTCCATGCCTGCAGTCCCCTCGGTTTTATGGGGTTTTGCAGGAAGCATTTTTAAATGAAAAAGAAGCAGAAAGGGGATGTCTTGTTGACATTTATTGTCTATTTGCCCTCTTCCAGAAGATAAAGCTCTCTGGGACTGGAAATGCACATGCTCCCTGGAGGACCAGCATCTCCTTCCTCCTAATTTCATTTCACTTGACAATAATAAGATATAAACCCACAATTAAATCCATATTAATAGATACAGTTGCACAAAGTCATGGTGGCTGTTGAATTAAGGTCTAGCCCTGCCTGGTCCTGAGCGCCTTTCCTTTCTGCTCAGCTGCAGTGGGGGCTCAAGAATGTGCAGGCTCTCACGTGGGATCCTCAGCATCTTGCAGAGTTGGGGCTTTTAATTTTGCAGATCATGAAAAGGCAACCCAATCCATCAATTATCAACGCTCCAGCTTGCTGCTGAGTAAATGAGAGTATTACGGTGTATCAATTAGCAGCATCGGATGCCCTGAAATGATAACAAAGGAGCTTTCCAGACATGCCTGGCATCCCAGGCTGCAAACTGAGAGAGCAGGGTTGTTTTTGTTTTTGTTTTTTTGCCAGGATGTGGCAAAAAATTGGTGGGATTTTGGCTGTTGAGAAGGGAGGATGCTGGACTCGAGAGCTGGACGTCATGGGGGGAAGAAAGAAAGGGATGCTCCTGGATTGGTTCAAATCCCATCTCCTGTTCCAGGGTTGTAGCTCTTCTGTGTGGTAGGTGGTTGTAGTGGTTGGCTGCTGAGAATCTAATTGTACTTGGAATGCAGAGAGATTTGGGATGTTTGGGTGGTTTTTAAGGTATTTACTTCAGTAACTCCAGATCAGTAGAAAATCCAGCTAAAGGAGCAGCACTCCTGGCCTCATGCTCTGCAGTCTGTGCCCTCTTCCCCCTCTTTTCCTCCTCGTCCAGGGTGTGACATGAACAGGCTCATTGGAAATGTTCCTCTGGATTGTCCACAGCTGCAGGAGCCATCCCTAATTCCTCAGCATGTTGGGGAGTGTGTGCATGGCACAACAATGAGTGCTAGTCCCTGCACAATTCTCAGTGGTGGTTTGTCCTGCATCTCTCAAGTTCATCACCACCAGGCTCTCATTATCTGTTCAGATTGACGCACTTGTACTCCTTTTATTTATTTATTATTTTTTTTATTCAGCACATAAAGTAGAGCTCAGTGAATAACACATTTTTGTGCTCATCTGCTGGGTGACAAAATTCCTTTAAAAAAATAAAAAAAAAGGAGGAGTGGAAAGCTCAGCCCCACTGCCTGCAAACACCACTGTTTTGTTTAGATTTCATTTATTTAAATATATTCCCAAAAGGTTTGAATAAAACAGAAGGAAACCCTGTGATGGGCCTTTGAACCGAATGCTCTGCATGTTTTTGTGTTTCAGCATCTTTTGAAGTTGTTCAATTCTTCCCCTTTCTGAAACAATTCAGTGGATTCAACCCAAGAATTGTTTGAGGTCACCAAACTTTTGGTTTCTTGAGAAAGATTTTTCACAGATTAGGTTTCTCTTCCTCCTAGTTAGGAAAATTAGTCTTGCAGCCATTCATGATGTGTGGGGATGGAAGGATTTCGCCATTTTAGGTTTGTGCTGCTGCTGCAAGAAAATGTGGAATGGAACCAAAGTTAATAGGGAAAGGTCTAGAGATCCTATGAGGAACAGATGAGGGAGCTGGGAAGGTTCAGACTGGAGAAAAGGAGGCTCAGGGGGGACCTTGTGGCTCTGAACAACTCCCTGCCAGGAGGGGACAGCCGGGGGGGCCGGGCTCTGCTCCAGGGACAGGGACAGGAGGAGAGGGAACGGCCTCAGGCTGGGCCAGGGCAGGCTCAGGGTGGGCACAGCAAGAATTTCCCCATGGAAAGGGAGGTCACACCTTGGAACTGCCCAGGGAGGGTTGGAGTGCCCATCCCTGGAGGTGTCCCAGGGAAGCCTGGAGGTGGCACTCAGAGCTCTGGGCTGGGGACAAGGTGGGGATCAGGCACAGCTTGGACCCGATGGTCTTGGAGGGCTTTTCCAATGATTCCAAGAGTGATGATGCAGATCTTAATTTAGCAGCTGATGTCTTAATTCCTCAGACACATCTTGCAAATAATTCCCCCTTGAATTCCTCTCACCAGTGGCTTTCAGCATCTCCATTTCCGTGGGGAAACAGGATCACAGTGGTGGAGCTGCCCAGCCTCAGACCATGACTTGCTGTGATAAGGTTGCTTTGGTTTGCATCCAGCTGTTTGCAGCTGGCCACTGTGTGTGAGGAGGGATGTGCTGCAGTCAGCCTGGGAGGATGTTTTGGGACATTTACAGTGGCCTGTGCTGGGGTGGCAGGAGCTGATGCTCCCTCCTGCTTGTCCAAAGGCAGCTGGCAGCACGTCCCAGGCCTGCTGCCTTCTTCCTAATACGTGCAATAGCCTTAAATATTCCTGGTGTGTGATATTTTTAAGGAGTATTCATATAGCACTTCTCTTAACAGCTACAGCAGTGCACCTGAGGGATTAGAGCTGATCTTTGTCACAAGTGTTTAGTGCTTGATACACGTTTATTATATATTTCAACTAAATTGGAGTCAATAAACTCTCTGCATAAATATAATGTCTCTGAACAAAACACACATCCCCTCCCCAAATAGGCCATTTGCTATGCAGGAGCTCTAAAGGGTTGCAGGGATGTCTGATTCTTACTTCTGTTGTAATTGGCATTAAAATATAATACCCTTCCTTCAAAGACAGGCTCCCATACTGTGAAAATGCCTTTTCTGTCCAGGCAGGGGCCAAATAATAGCAAATTATAAGCATGGAAAATATTTAGGGAGAAAAAAAAGAAAAAAAAATAAAGAAAAAGGAAAAGGAGAGAGGACTCTGAATTATCAGAGCTGATCCATAGCTTGCAGACTCGTACAATTTGTCTTTTGAATACACCATACGAACCAGCTATGAATAAAATCAGTCAATTTAACCCAAAATCAATGTTCTTTTGTAGAAGTGCTTAAAATCTAAGTGGAAGGGAAAGCTTTGAAGCTGCCTATCCCTTGGTAAACGCTGCACTTACTCCCTGTTTGATTTTAGCCTAAAATCCTTCTGTCTCCCAGTGCCCAGCACAGCACCTTCATTAGAAAATCTGGTGAGTAATTAGCAAATGTGTGGAAAATGGCTAATTCTTTTTTTAATTTTTTTTTTTTTTTAAGAAAACAACGTATTTTCTTGCCATGGCTGGCACACATGGCTTCCATGCAATGAGGTTGTGTCACAGCTCCCTTGGAGCCGCGTGGCCTGACAGGGAATTGTTGGGGACACGTGTCCCCTGGCAGGGACCACGCACTCCTTGTAGGAAGCACGGAGCTTCCTTTGTGTGCCCGGTGCCTCCAGGGAAAGCCCATTGCTGCTCCACCTTGGGCCTGCTGCCAAGGCTGGGAGCGCTGGCAGCGTTCTCCTCTCGCAGGTTGGCAGGCTCCTGTCTCCGCGAGGGACCTGGGCAAGCCAGGTTGGCTCCGCGGCTGCAGGGTTAGAGGCTGTGGCGTGATAAAGACCTGCAAAGTGTTCGCTCCTCTCCCCTGGGGAGGGAAGCCCTGGTCCCTGGGCTACCGGCACCGTGGAGGTGCTGCCTGTGCTGCTGCGGCTCTCCTGGCTCCAGTCCATTGTCCCCTTGGCTTCACTGCTTGGCTCCTGCCCATTTTATCCCAGCCAAGTTTGCAGGCCAGCCTGGAGACGAGTCCCTGTGCAGTGCAGATGGTTGAAACCCCACTGAATGAGATGTTTAGAAATGGACGGGATGTCACAGCCAAGGAATTGAGCCTGACACATCACCATGGAGGTGCCCAGTGACCCCAAATTCTCTCTTTGAATCCCAGTCAAGAGTGCTGTGATTCAGCAGCTGTGATCTGCTGCTTGAAGGATTAAAAGGCTGCTTGGGTCTTGCTGAAAGGATTTTGTCCATTTTGTTGTCATATCTTCGCACTCCAGACTTGCAAATGTGCTTTCTTTCCCCTAGAAGAGATACCAGCCCCACTGGGGATGAGACCAGGGAGCCTGGGCAAGCTGTCAGGCCTCCCTGGCAGGCCATGGCAGAGCAGAGAGTGACCCCTCTTATCCAAAATCCCAGAGCCTGTTTCCATCAGTAACATCTCTGGTCTTCCAACCTCTTCCAGCTACTTCTTACATGGAGCTCATCAGGGGTTTTGCGTGATTGAATTGCAGGGTCAAAGGTGGGGCTTGAGCAAGTCCATGAGATGTTTGGTTTTTTTTCCTTCTGTGGTGTTGGGTCTCCTGAAGGTCCACATTTGGTGAGGTGCTTTAATGGAGGAATGACATCTTGGGGGTCAGCTAAGCAATCTACAGTCTTGAAGGGGAGGTGGTGGACCGGCTCTTGTCAGTCCTTAGGTATCAATTACTGAAGTGAAAGGTTTTGTTCTCCCTCTTTGTTTTGATCAATTGTTGATAAATAGCTCAGTGCTTGTGATGGATGTTGTGATCAGAAGTTTGAACTAGCCCCAGGCCTGTCAAATTTGATGTATCTCAGATGTCTGCACTAATTTATACAAATGCTTTGCAGTGCTAGAAGAAATCAAAACCTTGGAAGCACAAGAGTCTGCCCAAAAGAGGAGCCACTTTTCTTTCTTGTCCCCAAAGACCTTGTGTTATTTCAGGTAAATGTTAAGTTAATGCCTAGGGACCCCAGCCCCAGCTGGGGTCCTGCAGCCCAGCTGTTGTATCCAAGTCAGAGTCTTTCTTTAAGAAAGCTGATTTCAAAATAAACACAGGTCTTGAAGAGGAAAAAGGGAAATATCACAGTACCATGACTTGCATAAGGGCATGCAGGTGGTTGATAGTGTGGCCATGAGTGTAACCTGGTCACCTGCGGCTTTGTCTTCGCTAATCTGCTGCTTTCATTTCCCAGGCTGGCATTTCAAGCAGGTTAAACACAGAAACCAAAAAAGCAGCTCTTGCTAAATTCCCTAAATAAAAACATTTTGTGGTTTAGCCTATTTATAGCTGGCTGAGTGAAGGCAGCACTCAGTGAGAGGGACATCAGGAGGTTAATATGCGTGCAGCTGGTTTGGCCAATTGATTTTTGTGACCATTAAATTCCACTTCTGAGAGCCTTGCATACACATTTCAGTTGATCCATCTTGGACAGCAGAGTGCTCCAAAGAGTGCTGGAAGCTTTGTTTTACCTGCTTTACAGGAAATAAGGTATTGCTGGTGAAAGGTGCTGCAGATAAACTCACAAGGGTTCGGTGTTTCTTTTTTTTGTTATTTTTGTGTTTTAATTGGCTGGCAATTCTCCCCATGTCTCCCCCCAGCCAGTCCTTATTTAGTTCAGCGTGTAATTCCGCACACAATGCGCACACGCTGAGGTGTGGTTTCAAGGTCTTTGCGTGTTTAGCAAATATTTCAGCCGAAACGATCTGTTCAGCTGTTACATTGATTGCCAAGATTACAGCACGACAACAAACATTATTTGGGGGATCGGAGACGAAATTACAGCCCACTCCCGGCGGCGTCTGCAGCGAGGAGCAGATGCACCGTTAATTTGGTGCTGCAATGGCCATTACCCGGCACGGCAGTGTGGGACGCAGCAGCATCCAGCCAGCTGTGCCCGCCGGCGCTGCCACCGGGCTGCAAACCCCGCAAGGATCCGCGCCACGCCAGCGCCTTCTCTGCCGACCGAGGGCTGTGGTGGTGCAGGCCAAAGCAGAACAGGTGGTAGAGGCTGGCAGAGTTGTGTTGGGTGGTTGGGATGCAGAGAGTGGCTCTTGAAACGGTGACAGATCCGCAGCCGGTCTGTGGTGGTGCTGGCCACGGCGCAGGCTGAGTTTTTCCATTAGAGTCTTGGACCGATGGAATGATGGCATGACCATAAACCTGTTTATTTTGGAAGGAGTGGAGATGGCCAAATGGGGTGTTTGCTCCAGAAGCTGGCACAGGGTCCCCTTTGGACAGGATGGGGCACAGTTGTGTTAGTTTGGGACTCAAACTTTTGCTGTAACCCAAATACATTGGCTTGCAGATTGCCTGTGACTCAAATTGGTGGAGGAATTGGGCTTTGGCTTGTGGGTTCCATCTCTGCAGGATGTGTGAGTGCTGCTGGCACATGACCTTGGGAGATGAGCTGGAAGCAGCACCGAAGGCAGCAGGAACCCATCTGCTGTGACCCAGGCTGCCTCAGTTTCCCCATCTGTACAGTGGGGAGCGTCACGCAGGTGTGCAAGGGGAGCTCCATGGAATAGTAGCACATTGTGACATTAGGGCTTGGGGATGTGCTGGCACCCACAGCGCCAGGGAGGGACCACCTGTGAGGGTGAGGAGAAGGCAGCAGGGTCCTGCCCCACGTCCTCCTCCCTGTGAGCCCCCCCCATGCAGCTGAGCAGGCTGTGGAGAAGGAGGATGCTTCCTTCATGGGAAGAAAATGTGACTTCTGTGCCGTCCTTCCCCACGGCTCTCACTGTGGTGCCTCCCCTCAACACACGCTTTTCACCTCACATCTGCAAAGAGTAAAATATCTGCTCTAACGTGGGAAGCTGGTGCATGCAGAATGAGGTCACTGCACTTGATCTCATCATGAACATCTTTTTTATTATGGTTGAAAGGTGAATATCAACTGTGTAGCGGCCACCAAGGAGCTCAAAGGAAGGACATGCAGCCTGATACATGGCACTGCCTTGAAGTTTGGGGCTGGGGCTCTGCAGTCCCAAGAACAAGGCTGGTTGAGGACTCTCTGACCTTGAACGTGCTGCTCTGTCCTGCCTGATGCTCCCAGGAGATTTCTGGCAGAGGAAAACAGCCCAGCCAGTGAAGCTGATTGAATGACTTTTCTGTCCTGATGCTGGCTACGGGGTCACCCTTCTTATTAAAGTTAGGGTTATTGATAGCTCTTCAGGAGTCTGTATAGAGTTAATAAGTGGTTAGCAGATGTTAGAAGCATATTGCAGATATTAGTGGTAGATTGGGATAAATCCATCAGTGGATGAAGCTGCTGGTGGCTACGGACATGAGCCGAGCACTGCCTCATCGGCTGAATATTCAGCAATCCATTACCTGCTAACTATTTGCCCTTATTAAGCCTTGTTTAACTCCTTGTTAACCAGCCAGAGCCCGTCTCTGGGAAATGTGGCCTGAAATAGCACCAAGTACACAAATCTCTTGACATCTCTGCCAAAAGCTTGGCTAGCGAGTAATTTGTACATCTGATTTCCGCCTTTGCTTTGAATCCCTCTCAGATCAGCCTCCTCAGCCCATTTCTCCAATTTATTAAGCCACTTTGTCCTTGGAGTGGTAGAGTCACAAAAAGGTGCTCAAAGAGGAGGTGGAAGATCAAATATTAAATTTCTGAATGTTTTCTGCTAAGTGACAGCGAGGGAGCCAGGAATTGAGTGTCCAATATTGCCACTTCCAATGGCTTTCTCTTCCAAATGTCACCACGTAAAAATAAAATTGAAGGGAAAGGGAAAAGCCAAACAGCAAGAGGGACACATCACAGCTAAATGACACACACCCCGAATGCTGGAGTGGTTTCAGTGGCTTTTATGGGAGCTGCTCCCATCTCGGCAAAGTTAATGAGTAGCCAGTTTTCACTGCCTGCTGGGTAATGTCAGGTCTAAAATACAGCAAAGCCTGTCTGAGGCAGCCACTCAAGGGAGCAACAAATACAGGTTGCAGGCAGAGATGACTCTGAATTACTCTCCATGGCCCTGGTTCTCTGCAGTGACCAAGGAGCTTGTCTGCTGAATGGGGACAAATGACAAAAGTGGTGTGGAGCCGTGTCCTTTGCTAGCCAGGGAGGTGTTTCTGCTTTTCCCTGGTTGCCTCTGGCTCCTGGTGGCCCTGTCCCTCCATCCTAGTGGAGATCAGTGTGAGGGTGTCCCTCACTGGTTTTGCTCTGCATTGTCAAAATCTTCAGGCATTTAAACGCCTCAGTTTAGCCTTGATTTGGGATTTTCAAAGGGTAGGAAGCCAGGGAAAAATTCTGCTGTAAAATTATTATCTGAAATTGTTATGCAATTATTATAGACCTGCTACTGACATTTCTGATTTTCTTTGTCTCCTACCAAGCTGGCTTGTGTGACCTGGTCTGCAGCTCAAATTTCTGCTCTATTGTCAGTCTTATCTCTGATTAAGCCAATCATGTGCAGATGAACCAGCATGACCCACACGGTCCCATCATTTCCCAGGGCACTCCTGGATCCTGTGCTGTGTCTCAGTGTTAACCCTCCTGAATCACTGGTGGCTGTGGGCTCTAATTACCTCTGGTGTGGCCAGTTGAGATGTATTTGGGAAATTGATACATGATGATGAATAATTCTTGCAACTGCGTGAAGGTGAGATGAGTTACAGGTCAGTCCCTCTCCCTGCTCAGGGAGGAGACTGTACATGGATGGGATTGGGCTCAACTTTCAGGAGAGGAGCATCTTTGTTCCACAGCTGTTTTGGTAATCCTGCCTGGGATTTTTGGCATCTCTGTGCAATGTGGGAGTCCTTTGCACCATGGGGATGTGTCGCCATTGAGTTAGGAACGGCTGATACGGCGGCAGTAGAGACTCCAAACATACAGAAGGTAAAGAAGCATTTATTAAGAAAAAACTCATCCTTTTATAGATGAGTTGGATTCATGTTGGTTGTAGCAAGTGATAACCCTCAGCCCATTGGTGCAAGAAGAAAAACAACTTCCTGAAAACATCTTTCACAAACACCAAGTGCAAGATATTGCTTTTAATTCTTTCTCTGCCACTCTCCCACAGCCTTCCCAGCCTGTGAAACTTGTGAGTTTTTTCTCTATGACCAGGCTCTCAGCAGCCACAAGGATGTGCTCCCTTGCACCTGCATGCAGGATTTTGGGTCCCAGCAGAGAAGAATATCTAGAGGAGAGCCTGCAGGTGGCATTCAGTGATGTGTCCTGGTGGGCTGGCATGGGCTGGGAAATGTTCCCAGGGGACAAAACCCAGACAGTGGCTACTGACACCCCGGTGCTCATACAGCAGAGTTGAGAGCAGAGGTTTGCTGAACGTTGCCCATCCTTCACCCAGGAGGACGAGGCTTCCTCTGGGCCAGCTGCTGGTCCATCTGCATTTCTGCTGAGGAGCAGAGTTGGCATGGGGGAGCGTGGGTGGTGGAATGCTGCCCGTTTCCATGGCACCTGAGTGCTGCTGCAATGCTCCAGCTCGGGAAATGGGTCCATGTTATTATTCCCATTAGAGAGACGGGAAACTGAGGTGTGGACAAGTCAGGAACCCAGTTGGGCTTAGTGATGCTGTCACTGTTTTGGGGACACACATCTCTCAATGAGGGATGTGGTGCTTTGCAGTGGGGGATCAAAAAAGCCAGGGATGTGCTTTTCCCATTTGAAACAGGCACTGAAGTTCAGATAGGAACTTTCAGAAATGTTTTCAGGACTGCAGTTGTTTATAATAACTGCACTGGCCTTCTCTGGCTTTTTAAGCCATGTTGTGCCTCTTGTGTTTGCTTTCATTTGTTTATTTATTTATTTTGATAATCCCCACTTCACAGAAGGGATCTGCAGTAAAGGAATTAGTGGCCTGTCAAGGCAATTTCTCACCCTCTTCACCCAGGACATCTGGTTAGTTTACATTAGGGATACTTCAAAAAATAATTGTTTGGAGCCCACAATTCATTTATTATTCACTTCAAAACATTTGTGTATGACTTTGCCTCTTTTGAGTTTTCTCAAGTCTTAGGCAGTTGACATTTACTGGAATTATTTTGTCCCTAATTACCTCTATTTTTGATGAAAGAGAATTAAAAGCGTAATCAACATCCCCAAGGTATCTGAAGCCAGACAATTGCAGAATGGGCTCATTCCTACCAATCCTATATATCATAAAGACAGCTTTTTTTAATCTTCCTATTTCTTTATTGTTTATTTATACAAAGCTCATTGTATATTTTACTCTAGCATTTTGTATACATATTTCATCTGTTTCTCTACCACATTCGGGATGTTTATATTGAATTTCATGCTCACTTATGCCCAAGCATAGTTTTTGCTTAACTGACTGACACAGCTTTAAGAACCATGGATGGTTGCATATTGTGTTTCCAATTTCACTTGGTTTTTTTATTATTATTTTGAGCCATTTCCAGTTATTGTAGCACGCCACCAGAGTATTGCACAGACACTATTCAAAATACCCGTGTCTTGTTAAAAATAATAAAGGTTTAAAGTGTTTTTCTTGCAGTATCTTTAGCTGGTAATGACCTTTCTATTGCCGAGCACTGAGGTAAAGGAAAGATACCGTGGTTCTTTATTACCAGAGGAGCCTAACTAAGCTGCAATTGCCAGTGTCAAATTGCTTGCGAGCTGTTTGACCTCCTATTTACTTCTAATTTCTGCAAGCTGTTAGTAAGAGCTGCACTAAATCAACCTGTCATTTGATTTCGCCTTTTGCAACCCTCACTGAAAGATTTTATACTTATGAGCATCGCAGAGGAACTGCCTGAAACAGCTTAAGAGGGAGTGTTGGAGTTTGCAATGAATGTGGGAATGTTTGAGGATATAAAGGGTAGAAATTATAGGGTGAGGCCTATGGGAGGAGAGAGGAGCTGGTGCTTCTTTCACAGGAGACGTGTGGGGAGCAGCGAGGGAAAGCATGGGCACAAAGCAAGATGTCACCTGATGGGATTCCACATTTATTCTTACTCCGTGGTTCCGATTACGGATTTACACAATTTGTTCTTTCCCCCTAAGTGCTGGAGCTGCAAAATCAAGCTGCATTCACCCTGCTTCTTAGCTCATCACTAGTAATAAAGATCCTTCACCGGGAGTGGAGTTGACAGTTGTGCTGAGGACAGTCATCGCAGGGGCCGCACCGCGAGCGAGGACACGTTATTGTTCGGCGTGAACTGCTGTTCCCACACTGTACAGCTCCTTCAAAGGCTCTCAGAACGCTGCTCAGTTGTTCAGCTCCTCAATATCTCTGTTTGGGAGCCGGTGTTCAAGGTTTCCTGCAGCGGGGAAAACGAGAGGCAAAGGGAGGATGAAAAGGGAGATGGGAAACAAAGAGGTGATCGCGATTCCTGTCTCCCAGTGGGGTGTTGGGACTTGCTCCATAGGAGACTTCATCCCAAGCTCTGCTGTTGAAAGTGTCTTGATTCCCCTCTTTTGCAGCAGAAATGTGAGTCTGAGGAGTGCTCGTGTGTTCTGGTGTGTGGCTGCTGGGTAATGGCACCAGCAGCTTCTCCTGAGCAGCTTTTCCTGAGCATTTTTAAGAGCCTGATGCTGCACTGATATATCTGCACTTGCAAAATAGCAGCAAAAGGTGTTGTACAGAAAACTGCCTCTATTACAGTATTTACTGATCTATGTATGTGTAAAACCACTGCAGAAGGCAAAGCTATAACAGGCCTCTTTAACAGGTATTTATGGCCAGGTCCTGCTGTAGTGTTGTTCCCATTCCTCTTCCTGTCTCCCAGGAGTGTTTTGCACACACTGTTCTCCTTGGAAAAACAACCCAGGGAGCAGCGTGCTTCATCTTGGCTGGATTTTGGGTGCAGGGTTTGTCTGCTCCCATAGGAAGAAAATAAGTACTTTTGGGAAACCTCTGTGTGCAAGGTCTGCTTCTTTCACAGCATCAAAAGAAGGAGACCAACAAAAGGCAGAGCTGAATAGCAGATAAAGCTGGGAAGAATAATTCCTGACCTGTTCCATTGTGAAGCTAAGCGACATATAAAAGTGGGTCCATATTTAAGTCTGAGGGAGAATTGGTTTCCAGGGATAAGGCCATGCTCTGGCCAGCACCTACTGAGGTGTTGCTGTCTCCCCTAATTGGGCTGTTAAACCCTAGGGGAGCAAAAATGTGGTAATGACCTTCGTGGGAACAAAGCTGGAGAGAGGAGGAAAGACGGGGAAATGTCTTAGCAATCTCTGACCGAGTGCTTAGCACCAGGTGCTTGGATGTGGGGAAGCTGAGGGTGAGATCTGTCTCCAAAGAGATGGCAGCGTTGTGAAAACACACTGAAGTAAATCACTGCTCCCTAAGCAGAGCCAGCCCCCATAAATCAACAATAATATCTCAGCCCTCGCTGAGCGCACGTCTGAGACACTGCACTCAGCTCCAGTCACCGCCTTACGAAGGAGGAAATTACAGAATAAGAGAAGGTGAGAATTAGGGCAATAGGACCAGAGCTCTGTGAATATCAGATTTTTTTTTCATAGTACTTCTGGACAATTGGGGTCAGATTGGTTTTGATTTTTTCTATCAAATCAAAGTAACACCCAAAATGAAATATCAGACAGTAGGGGGGAAAAAAGTGACAAAATAGTTTGGGAAAAAAAAAAAAATCTCGCCCTTCTCCAGGCGTCCTTTTTATTTTTCTAGAAGTCAAAACCCATTCAGTGGGCTTGGCATAATTTCACTCAGAGTTTCAGCAGAGCCAGAGTCAGATTTCTGGTGGTGCCAGTTCTCCCTGGCTTGGACTCCAAAATACATTGGAAAAAGGGCAATGGGTGGAGGATCAGACAAACCTGAACCTTCTCTGTGTAAGATGAAAAGGGAGAGAACAGCTGCTGAGTGCTGTGGCAGAGGAGAGCAGAGTTGGCTGCTGCTTTGGTGGGAGTATCTTCACAGGAAGAGCTGGTTTGGACTGCAAGAGGGTCACACAAGGCAAGGGGGAAGGAAAATATTAAAAGTTGATTTGATGCACATAGCTGGTCATGACTTTCAAGTAAGAGACAAAGACATTAAGTAAAACATGAAGTGCTGGAGTTTGTCCAAAGAACAGAGCTGGAGAAGGGTCTGGAACACAAGTCCTGTGAGGAGATGCTGAGGGAGCTGGGAAGGCTCAGGGGAAACTTCCTCAATCTCAACAACTACCCAAGGGAGGCTGGAGCCAGGTGGGGATTGATTTATTTTCCCAACTAACAAATGAAAGAGCAAGAGTAGATGGCCTTGAGAGGAGGTTTAGATTTGGTATCAGGGAAGATGGCTTCACCAAAAGGGCTGTCAAGCACTGAGCAGTCTGCCCAGGGAGGTGGTGGAGCCCCATCCCTGGAGGGATTTAGGAGATGTGGATGTGGCTTGGGGATGTGATTTAGTGGTGGCCCTTGCAGTACTGGGGTAACAGTTGGACTCTGTGACCTCAGAGCTTTTTTCCAAACCTAAATGGTTCTATGATGAGCATTTGTTAGGAAGACAGATGTGCCCCAGGGGTTTTCCATGGGGCAGCTCACCTCCCTGGCCATATTTAGCCTGGATGAGTGGCAGCCAAACCCAAACCCTGCTGCTCTGGGGTGCTGTGGCTTTCTTAGCAGCGAAGGTGGGCAAGGCTCTACCACTGAGTGATCTATTCATAATAAGGTTCTGTTATTAATGCTCAGTAATGACCTTGCTGGGGCACAGTTGAGTGCCTTGTCATCTGTCCTGATCTTATTAGAGGCGTCGGCGGGATTCGATGTGTGCCGGGCTCCTCTTCATCTCGCTGCTATCAATACCGCGTGCAGCCACGAGGGCCCCGTTCCCAAGGGCCTCCAATATGTCTAAAACCCTCTTTGTGCCTTGCTATTTTAAGAGGCACATTTATAAGAAAAAACCAGACAGTTACAGTAGACCAACAATGTCTTTCCTATCACCAGCAGATATATCAGAGATAAAGTACCCTGGCTCCTTCCTTCTGCTGGTGCCATGGAAGGGGAGAAATCCTGGTGATTCATGGGCTGGTGGTGGCTGTTGGCTCCAAGGCCTACTAATCACAGGTATTAATGGAGCCAACTGGAGAAGTGGGTCAGTGCTCAGCCTGAGTTAGGAGCAGAGAGTATCACCAGGAAGAAAAATGAGGGGAAAGCTCAGAGATGATGTTAGCAGAAGGATTTCTGCAGTCAGAGCTTGGGAGAGAACCAAGAGGAGAAAAGACTCTGATATCTCCAGGGCAGATATGAGCAAACATCTTGTGCTGTTGTAAATGGGAGAGTGAATTGCTTGCTTGATTGTAAATTTAAAAAGATAGTGTGTTTCTATCAATAACCGGAGGCTTAAATAATAGACTTTGGTCTGACTACCAATCTCCTTTCCCCATTTAGGGAGAAAGTCTCTTAGAGCAGCGGGGAGAGTCTCCACGCAACGTCTTGTAGCTCTATCTATCACTTACCTTATCAGTGGGTGTACTACAACTTCTTGTTCCAAGTCAGTTTTTTCTTTGTCTCTTCAACCTCTTTTCGACTTCTATTTGTGGTTTTTAAAATGTTATTTCCAGGCAGGCAACATGATGGCTCAGCCCAAAGCGTTGCTCAGATCCAGCCATTGCAAAGGAGCTGGAAGCAATGCCGTGGGTGTTTGTGTGTGTGGTGAGCAGGATCCACAGCTGTGTCCATCCCAGCGTGGCTCTGGGAGGTTCTGGGGGTCTAATAACGCTGAGTCTTTCTCCTTTGAGCCACTCCTTTGTCAAAAAGGGCTTGGTAGCATTCCCAGCATTTTACCTGCAGAATGTTTTGTGTCCCATCACCGGCTTTCTGCTGAATTTGTTGAAGTGAGGGAAACCCATATGGTGGGGCCTTGCTGCACACTTGGAAAATGGGATTCCAACCAGGAGCCCTCCCGTTGCTGCCTCAGCCGAGCTATTTTGTGCCCTGCTGCCGCACTATTAAAATAAGCACGAATTGAGAATTAGTGCAGTGCAGTGGAAGGGACAGGCAAAACAAGTCCGAGGCTCCAAACAACAAATTATTCTTGAATCAAACATCTCATTAATGGCTGCAGTGTCGCCACTCTGCTTTGCATAATTAAGTTTCATGGGGCGTTACAATTAACAGTTGTGCCGCAATGTAGGTAGGAACAATCTCCCGTTTATTTACCCTGGCTGTATCTGAAAGTGCTGTGTGGTGAATAAGACGCATTTACAAGTAGATTAGGGTGCATTCTGGGTCATAAATTGAGTAAGGCTGTAATTGCTTTCCAACAAAAGAGAGCTGCAAATAAGACAGGCCGCCTCTTTTTTTTTTTCCCCCTCCTGAAACCCCTTTTTTCCTGTTGATGTGTCTGAAAATTCCCATCCCCAGCTAAATAACACAGTTATGGCATTGAAAACCTTGTAGAAGCTTTTTCAACTTGACAGCTCCTACTCTGTAATATTTCAAGGCATATTTTCCCCCTTCTTCTTCTCCCTTCTTGAGTCTGTGCTGCAGAGGCTTGTTTTAAAAACCACATATTCTGGCTTTGTATATTATCAGTCAAATATCCGCATGTGCATCCACGATGGGGGGGGAGAGAGGGGAGATGCTTTGGGTTTCAGGCACTTGGAATTAACTGGGAAAGAAGCCAAAATGTCATTAGAAGCACTCGGATACGGCAGAATGCGAAGCACCTCCAGTCTATATTCAGATACGAAGGCAGGCCCAGGAATTAAACATTTATCAAGGCTGGGGGATTAAAGCCTGACCACAAATACTCTTCTTGGTGAAGGGCTTTCCCTGCGAGGAAGGAAGGATCCGGAGCGTTAGCAATGCCGATTGCAGGCTGTTGAGGAGCAAGAGAAGCTCTCGCCGCCTAGAAACTCTCTAGGCCAAATGAGCTTTTCTTGCTTCAAATATTTCTTAATCGTACTTTCTTATAGGATTATGAAGAGACTGGTGGAGAATGTTTTTAAAAAAAGAAAAAAAAAAGGGTTTTTTTTTTCAGCCTCACGAGTATTTCTCGGGTGGTTGGTAAGACTTGGAGCCGGAGTAGCTCAAAAAAGGGAGAGAAAGATTCAGCTCCCAACCAGATCTGTTCATCGTTATACACTTAAGGAAAAGCTGCCATTTCCTGCTAAAAACCCATTTGTCTTGCAAATTTCTATAATGAGCAGATTTTGGAATAAATACCATGTAATCTGCAGTGACAGTTCTCTCATTTCTTTTTTATTAGTTCAATCTTCTCAGCATCTGAAACACGTAGCAGAGGAGTCTCAGAAGAGGTTTAGGCAGCTCTGTGGGAGTTTTTTTAACACCTTGGCACACAACTCTGCCACTCACTCTCCCATGGCATCGCTCCCCTCTCCGTTACCTTCCATTTATTTATTCAATTGTGTGTTTTAGCAGCATCTTGTCCATAGCCCCAGGCACCCTTTAAGTCATTTAGAGTACACACAGCCGTGCATTAGCCAGACATGCCCCGTCCCATCATCCTCAAATCCTACAACAGCCTATGGAGCAACAGCTGGATGGGTACAGCCTCCTTGTTTGGATTTCCATGCTTCCAGATGCCTGTGGAATAAAGGGAAGGGCTTCTCATTTATCTCCAATTAATATTTATTGTATCCATGAGGTAGATTTTTTTATTGGAGTTGGCAAAGATAGAATTTCTTTGTCCTAGAGAAGGTCAAACTCGTCTTTCTGGAGGGAAAGGATGAATAGTTGTTTTTGTCCCACGTCAGTGGTCTTCCTGGGGGGGCTGGAGATCAGGTAGGACATCCCCACCTGGAAGGATGAATTGCTGCAGCTAGAGCTTGGGAAAGATGGATCCTGAGCAGATTTCCCCATGGAGCATGGAATCAGGGCTAATGTTGGAAATATTTGATGGCACTGCCTATTTGGGACTGCAGAGATGGAAAGGTTGGTGTCAGACCTTGACCAAGGATGGGTAATTTTACTGTTGGGAAAAAAAAAAAAAACAATGTAAGAAAGAGCAGGAAGCACTTCTCTGTAGGGATTTAAATTTTGGGATGGGAAGAGGCAGCTCTTGCCTCTGGAACTGTTCTATAGGCTTGGATAGGGGGGCTGGAAAAAGCTGAGACTGTGAAAAGCAAATAAGAAAACAAAGAGCTCATAGGATGGCCTTGTGACCCTGTGCCATTCAAGCTGACCTTTGTAAAAGTGCATTAATACCTGGAGTTTTCCCCTTTGTATTTCCTCCAGCCTACATGGGAATTACAAATTCCATCACTTTTAAAATGCGTCACGTTAAAATACTTGGTGAACTTTAACTTTTTCTTCTTTTTCCTCCTAGGTAAGTGGCATTTACTTAATGTTGAAGTACTTGAAGGTCCAGAGCGGGGATGTAAAACATCCTTGCCCAGCTGAAGGTGACTTGTCAGGTAAACCCAAATCTTCTCCTTCCTTTTTTCACCCCGTGTCCAACCCAAGCTGTTTCCTCTCTCTTCTGATGTTACTGAGGCAGGCTGATAAGCAGGGGAAGGGTGCGAAGGTGTGTGAGCTTCATTTCCAGTTCAGTGCTTTGAGGAGCTGTGCTACAGTTTGGATTGGCAGCTCTGGCTGTCTCCCTCAGGGTTGAGCATCGCAGTGCAGCAAGGTGTGAGGTTCAAAATCCCCTGAAAGGTGATGGTGAGCCACGCTGTGCTCCATGCAGCCAAGTATTTCAGCAGCGCTGGAAACTGTCACGGAGCCTGTTGCCATCACACAGTTTTGGAAAGCTTCAGAGCCCTGTTTCCAGGAAAATGATGCTTGTGTTTGCTCTCACCTCTCTCTGACCTTTCAAAGCATGGTGCCTGCCTCTGCAAAAAAAACTGTCACGTGCCTGACTTTGAAATATTTTTCTCGTACGATGATTTTCACACTCAGTAGCAATTCAGAGCGATTTTTCTCCCTCAAACCCTTTCAGCCCCAAGCCCGCTGCGAGCTGGTATTTTCTTTGCTCCAAGCATACCCCTTGTTTCCTACAGAGCCTCAAAAAGCCTGGGTGAGCCACAGCAAGAGCCACCCAGGGTTGGAAGCGATGTGCTGAGCCAGGTCTCATGGTGCCGTATAACTCCTGGCAGCTCATTCCCTGTGTGTCACTTTTCCTGAGGTCGCTGTATTATCTCACCCTGGCAGATGCAGCGAGGTAGAAATACAAGGCTATTTGCAAAGCAGTTTATTAAGACATGTTTTAGAGGTGGTTTGAGGGAGCACTGGCTGGAAATGTTAATCATCATCTCTGACAATGTATTGACCTGCCTTCTGCCTTACCCCGCTGCCTCGGGAGCCGGGGGGAGTGCGGGCTGGGATATCGGTGTGCTCCAGCCGTGCCTCCCCACCCCCTCCTGCACCGCCTCTCCTGTGCCGAGCGGGGAACATCACTGCTGGCACACGGAGGAGAAACTTTCTACCTGTTGAAAAGCAGCTCGTGGGTGGGGAAGGCAAAGGAAAACAAGCTTTTTTCTTTTTTATTTTTATTTTTTTCTTATTTGTGCGGATAGTTTTCTTGCTGGGAAGAGGGAGTAATCCGGCTTCTGTGGAAACAAATGATATTGCACGACTGCCTTGCTGCCTTCTCCTGCTCCGCCAGAAAAGGTGTCATTATTTTTCCCCTTTTGTTTTAGACTTCTGTGAACCAAAAGGGCTTGAGGATTTTAATGGTCTATCTCAAAGATTGAGAGGCCCTTTATATGTCAAGCCACAATCCCATCCTAGGCTGTACTGGCCTCTTTTTGATTTTATGAAGCTTATTTTGGATAGATGGTATTTTTATAGCTCCTGCCTTGCTTCACCGATGGCCATATTGATGTAGCGCTACAGGACAGGGCTAATAAATAGTTTATAAAACTGTAGGTTCATTCTCCCAAGTGATGTAGGGCTGTGTCTGAGCAGACTGCAAATCACCATCCCGGCCATGCCGAGCCTCCGCACGGCGCTGGGTGCACGGTGGGGAGGGAGGGTTTAAAGCAAAGCACAGCTTCCTCCAGCTGGAACTGCTCCAAACTTCCCCTCACAGTGCTGCTCTGCCCCAGCAGTGCACGGTGGAGCAGCCAACTCAGTGCTACCTTCAGCAGCAGGAGCATCCCTGCCTTCATCCTGCCTGTGGGCCCTGTGAGGATGCCATTACTTGGGGAAACTTTTCCTGAGGCTCCTTGGTTGCATGATGGGACATTGCTATCAACAAAATTTGGCTGGCAGTGCCTCCCTTCCTGTATGGACCTTCCTGAGTCTTCGGGGGAAATGCCCTGAGTGATGCCAGTCTGAAGTGCAAGATCACATCAATGACCTGTGTGTGACCACGGTGTCAGTGAGATGCCTGTGGGCTTGGTAGGAGCTGCCTCAGACCCAAGTGGAGCCCTTGGGAAACTCCTACCCTGCTGTTTTACTCCTAAATGCTCATTAAGTTACCTTTGAGTCTCTTTTTAAGTGCTGAGGTCTGGTGTCTGCTTGGACTGTTCTTCCTTCTCCAGAACTGTCTTTTCCCTTGTCCCTGGAAGCAGTGTGTGTGTGAAAACCCTCATCTGGCTGCTGGCATCAAAGACTTTCTCCTGTTGCTTCCTTTTGGTATTAGAAATATCAGCTTCCCTCATTTCTCCCACTTTTCCAGTCTTACAATGCTTAGGATGAAAAGTCAGTGAAGTTTACTCTGCATGGATGTTGGCATACCCAGTAATGGAATCCTAAAGTAGACAGGAGGCATCATTTTTAGTCCATGTGGAAGCTGGGTTTGGTTTCTAGAAACACAGGAATTGATTCAAAAAAGGGAAGGGAAGCAGTGAGGATGTGAGATGTACCTACACACTTAGACATTTATTTTTGCCACGCCTCCTCTTCATGGTCTGGGCTTGCTTTGGAGGGGTCTCTGGGCAGTAACTATTCAAAAGAGCTGTTCTCTCACCACTAAGGACTTTATTCACTTGCAGATACAGCTCAGAAGGAGGAAGAAAGCAAACCCAACCCACAGCCTTCCCCGCACCCACTGTCCACACCCTGCCAGCATTTGGCAAATGAGAAAATATTAAAGCCATATATTTTCCTGCTGTGCTCAGTTACCATGTTGTCCTTTTCTTTGGAAGGGAAATGCAGTTGGGAAGACATATGGAGGTGCTTGTTCTTCTTGTTGCCATGGGTATGTCTGTGGTGTCTTCAGACATGCAGTTCTGGGTGCCCAGTTTTGGCTTGGTCCCCTCAGCTCCACCACTGCCAGATGCTTGTCAGGGGGTTTAGATCCACATTGCCAATTCCCTCCTTCTCTAAGATACCTCTTGTACTATTTTAGAATCGTTTTTCCTGTCAGCTCTGTAATTTGAAGGTTAATTTGGATATTAATATTCTATTCCTACTGCTCTGAGGTTCCTGTGTGGGCTACTACGATCACTCCAGCAACTGGTGTGTCTGTAGGTGCCACAAGCCTGGCTTAGGGACACTAAGCTGCCTTACCCAGGGTGACCTTAAAGCACCCATAATCTCCAAAAATATGAGGGAATGACCAGGCAAGAAGAAGAGCAACTCTGCAGAGGCCATGCATCCAAAACTGAGATCTCCTGAAGGACCTCTTGGAGTGAGTTTTGGCCTTTTGGGGAATAACTGTGAGTGGGTGATATACAGTCACATGCAAGGATGTATCGTGTTTGATGCCAGCTTGCACAAGGAAAGGTGGAAAAAGACCCATGGGGCTGTCATGTCTTTTAATTTGTTCCTTGAACCAGTCTAGGACAAATTGTCATGTTGGTGTAGGAAACCTGAGGCTGTCCCTGCTTGTTTTGTTCCTCATTATAAGTACCTTACAGTTAACTTTAAAAGACTTCATTCTCCAGATAGCTCAGCTGAATGGCTTTTTTTTCCTTTAGTACTGAGCATAAAAGAGAAGTGCAGCCCTTCAAGCTCCACAGTGGAGTTCAATGAGAGAGAGAGATTGGGAGTCGATGCATTTATTAGAACCATTAGGGCAGAGGAATGTGCACGGATACGTCGCCAGCTCCACGCTTGGAACTGGCATTTTTTCCCCTGGATTTAGATTGTTCTCAGCCTTCCTGTGCTGATACAGGAAAGTCCCAGCATGGGATGATGAGATCAAGTGCGCACTGGTAGCAAATGCAATTTGTAAAGCGTTGGTTGGATAAATGACATTGTGTATAAAAGAAATGTTGCAACACAGCCATACTAATGCAGCCATGTGACACCAATTTAATGCATTTTCCCCATTAAGCTGCTTGTTCAAGACATCTTTTGACCATTTTGAGTGCAGCAGTGGTGTGTAAGGCCTCTATTTTCTGAGTATTACTCATTTTGCAACTAACAGATGTCAGTGTCTATTTGTCCCTTATGGAAAAGTCCCTTTAAAGTTCAATAGGGATTAAATTTGTCAGGCTCTATAGAAACATAACAGGATTCTATGGAAATTACTCTGCAATCCTATAGAATGTAATAGATAATCTCCTCGTCTCTGGAGGTATTTTAACTCTTGCATAATTGCAGACCAGAATAGAAAATCTCCATTAAATTCAACGAGATGGTTCACAAAAATCCTATAGGAAAATGATAATTTTCTATTAAAATCAGTAGGACTTTTTCATCAGCACGTTGGTATTCATAGGGAGGTTTTATTCATTTGCCAATCCTACTAAAAAGTGTTTTGTCAGGAGGCTGATACTTGCTTTGTTCTAGGGAACAGTGATTTGTGCATAAACGATGCTTATGTCCAATGCTCGTATAATTTATGGCAAGGCACTAAATTCCCTTTCAGAATAACTGGAGCAGGATGAGGCTTTAAGCCCTGCAGGGAGGGAAAAAAAGGAGATGTTGCCAGGGATTTGGAGAAGGGGTCTGCCCGTGAGGACCATCCTGCTATTGTGTTACACAGGTCTCCAAAACCCACAGCGGGCCCAGGCAGGGTGTTGTGATCACGCACGCATGTGCCACAGTCACAAGCTTGTCCCTGTCATCTCCCTGGCTCCGGCACTCCTTATCTAAAGTGTTCAGCCCAGGATGCTGCAAATTAATGTTGGATTGAAGCTCTGTTTCTGTGAAACTGCCCGTGGCTGGTTTGAATGGCTCTGCTGCCTCCCGCATCCGCAGGCTGGTTTTTCATGGCGTGGCCCGGGTGGTGGGGAGCAGCGGCTCCGCCAAAATCCAGGGCTTTGCTCCTGGAGGTCACTGCCTCTGCCGTGTGGCTGGTGGAGCTCAGCCAAGACACGGCTGGAGCAGTTAATTATGGAGAGAAAGCTCTGCTTGGCTGCGGGGGGTGCGGAAAGCCACCCCTTGAAAGGATCAGCCTCCTTTTCTCCAGCCTTGGAAGGTGCTGCTGTGCATGTTGATGAAGGCAAAGCACCCAGGTCAGCAGCAAAATGCTGCCTGCAGATGGATCATCCTCTCTGTGCAGGTGGCACGGCTTGAGACGCACACAGGGGCCACCCCATGAGGGAGTTCGCTCAGAGGAGGGGACACGGGGGTGGGTGATGCTGTGGGGAGCAGGTGGGGCTGTGCCCATACCCTCTCTGGGGGCCGGTGCAGGCGGGCGAGCGCCGGCTCTGCAGCGCTGACACGGCAGCGTGATTGCTCTTCTCGCCGTCCCTTGTGTAGGAGGATGAGTCATCTTGGAGAAGGGAATTGCTAACTCCTTGGGGGGGTATTTACAGAGGATAATTCTTCGAGAAAGGTTGCTTTGTTTTGGCAAGACGTGCTTAGAAGGACTTTCTTACAAGGATGGTGAATTAACTCCTCAGCTGAACATCAGCTCCCTTGGTGGCATTGCAGGGGACACAGTGTCCTGTCCTGTCGTTGTGGTAGCCTCAGCAAAGCACAGCTAGCCCTGGGTTAGTGCAGGTCTGAGTTTCATTCTGAGGGCTTGCACTCAGTATGCATCTAGCAAAACTTTGGAGCAGATCCCGAGGTTTTGGTCCACGGGTGAAGCACAGCACAGGTGCCTCCCTCCCTGCAGTGGGGAACAGCTCAGGGAGAAGGTCTGCATAGCAGGGATGGGATCAGCTGATAGAGATGAGGAGGTCCACGGGAAGGGGAAATTTAATGTCACAGGGTAAAGGTCAGGATGTGCCTCAGGATGGGGTGATGCCAGGAGAAGCCAGGAGCCGGCTCCGACTTCCAGCCTGGGTTCCTTTGCACTTCCCCAGTGCCAATGCTCACAGCTCAGACTATAAAAATCAATTGACACAACATATGTAATGGTCTCATTTACTGGCGAATAGAAATGTGTGTAAATCTGGCATTAAACATGAGTTTACACAGTTCCCCTTCTTGGGAGAGCAGTGATTGACGGCGCTGTGTAAATGACAGGAATATGCCGGTAGAAGCTGGGAAACATTTACCCTTCAGAGAGCCATGTGTACATTGGAGGATTGCCTCGCCTCGCCGGGCGTTAAACACATCTGGAGGGATCTCTTCTTGCACGCTTCCTTGCTGTTGCTTACAATTAATACCTTCTGTGGCAAGAAGCAGTGTGTGGAGAAGCAGCCCTGCCTTCCATAAATTATTCCTGGTGTTTCTGTCCCTCCTGAGCCGTGCTGTTCCCTCCCAAAAGGTGCTGGAGCAAAAGCTCCTGCAAAGCCCTCGTGTGACAGCAGGTATTCCAACCCCAGAGGCTGGGAGGCTGCCCGGGTGAGCAGGGGCTAGCTTCTCTTGCTGTGCCCGCCAGCCAGCTAGTCCGAGAGAAAATTCAATAACAGCCATTTGAGATTAAATTCTGAGCACTTGAGCAATCTAAAGCCAGCGAGGAGTCGGTGTCTCAGCAGTCAGTCAAATGGTCTGGGCTGTCATCTTATTAGAGGGAAAGAGAAACTTTGATTTAACCCCAGACCCTTAATTTTCAATAATGTTTCCCGATTCCCCCTAGCTGTTACCATTTCACAAAATCTTTGGATTCTAAAATTTGTGATTTGTCGTCAGGGTTTGGACTTCCCAGGGAATTTTCTTTGACAGGAGGATCCGTACAAATCAATTAATGGAAGTAGGGGTGGAGAGCAGTGGGTTGTGTGGGCGTTGGAAGGGATACTGGAGCAAACTCCCTGGGATGAAAGACAAAAGAGTTGCCATTTGCAGTGTCTGTGGATAATGGTGTAGAAAGGGGGAAAAAAAACAACCTAACCCTCAGACCTTGATAAAAAACCTGACTAAAGTTCTTCCCAGCTCCGTGGGTTTTACAGCTTTGAGTCCTGGTGTGGATTTAACTTCCTGGGTGTCCCTGTCCCTTTCTGCTCCTCCTGTGCTGTGTTCAACTGCTGCCATCTGATCACAGCCTTCCAAAATGCTTGGAAATTAATTGCAAGCCTAAATACTACCTTGGCCTTTAACTCTGCTCCAGACTGAGTGAAGTAAAGGTTTTATCTCATCAGAAAGACATCTTCCTAAAGAAGGGGAAGTTGTTCTTTTTTCCGCTGGAATCCATTTTGCTTTTAATTGCGCAAAGCCCCGGCCCCTTGCCAAACCTGAAAATCAGCCATGAGCCTTTTATTTATGTAACTATGCATTTATTTATATTATTGCAACTTCCCACCTTCTGGCTGAGGATGGTTTCTACCCTTGGAGGCGAGCTAGAGAAGTAATCCTGGGTGCTCTCTCCAGGATTCTCCCGCGCTTGGGAGCCGCACGGGCAGGCAGTGCAGAGGTGTGAATTAGATTTCAGTGTCGTGGTGCAGGAGCTCTGGTTATGCCACCTTCCCCCTTCAATCCAATCCCTCCCCAGCTCCTCTCACCTCCTTCCCTGCTATTCTTCCTGCATTTATTGCCTTCATTTCCATAGCACGTCAGGGGCTGCATTCTCCTAGCCTGCTCCCCTGTAATGTGTGACCCAGATAGCGCTTTCTTTTTGGACAAAGCCATAAAAAATGGCTTCCCTGACAATGTGCTGGGCTGCTGCTCTGCGCTGAGTGGGGCTTGGACTCAGCATTAGGGAAATACTCTCTCAAAACCAGATTATCTCAGGTACTCCATGCCCTCTATTACCATAGGATCTGAGTGCCTTTCTTGCTTATTTTGGTGTTAACGCTGTGGCTTTATCCTTTTTCATAAAAGGCCAGGGGCTGAATCATCAGTTGCGTAAGGAAAGCTCTGGGCACGGGGTCTGGAGTGGCTTTTTTTGGTAGGATTGCATTGATTTTTGGATACTTAAGCTGAGTTGAATTACAGAGGCGTCTGGGCTGAGCGAGGTGCTGTGGAGTGCTAACATCAGGACTACTTCGTGCTGTGCCCCTGCCATCATTTTCCCTTCACTAAGAAAAGCTGATATTCCCTCTCCAGCTGGTGGAAATCAATGGAGCTCAGCTCCATGCAATTGCCCCGTGTCTGTGAAAATCTGAGACCTTTCAGAAGCTCCAGAGTCCCTTAAAACACGTTCTCCTTCCTGATGGGCAATGACCATCTCCTTGTTGGTCCCATGCACTGGAGACGTGCTTCCCCCACCTTTGCAGGGACAATAATTTACAGTACCATGCTGCTTCCTTTATCTCCATTTATACTCTCTTAATGTGGTTGGGAATCCACAAATTCCCTTTTACGCTGTTCAGAACGTAACCTACTAAACCTTAATCATGGTTTGGGGAGTAGTAATTCTTTCTTTTATATGGCTCTCTTTTATTTTCTCTTATATAATTTTTTCCTTTAAGAAAAGATCATTAATCCATGTTTCTGAGCCTTCCCATCAATCTATAATTGAATCGTATAAAAAAGACTTGATTTTACATCCATATAAGAAAGAATTCAATTCTCCCTAATGCCTGTAGATTTATAGGTCTAAATTTCCAGATTTCTCTTAATTTTATTTTACTTTTAATAACCCAGCTTGTCTGGACTTATCTAAATTATTAGTGAACCTGAATATGCTGTGATCTGAGGAGATCAGTTATCTTTTCTGTAGAGGAAGAGCCAAAAGCTGAACAGGCCCATCTCTCTGGGAAAACAAAACCACTTCTGAGAGCTGCCTAACCTTGGTGTGTCGGGAAGTCCCTCTCACCGGCGCCTTCAAAAGGTGCTCGCTTAATTGTTGCATTTTTAACACCGTACTGCCCTGCAGGGCTTTCCCCTCTCAAGTCTCGTCTCTGCTGTCACCTCTCCCTTTAAAGCACAGAGGGAGCAGCACAAAGGGAGCACGTCGTGCCTTGCTGGCTTGTGGGGCTGGGAGGAGGAACTCTGTCACCAGAGTCGCTTTTAAACCTGGCCTGAGTTATTGCTGTTGCCTCGTTCAAGGCATCTTCTCTGTTTAATGCAGCCTTGGATGGGTTATATCTGCTAGGAGTGCTGCTCCCAGTCCAGATTTTGGATTAATGCAGCTTTCAACACAGTTTTAGCACATTCACAGGGATCTGTTTTGTGCCTGTGCTGATGGGAAAGGGAGAGGGTGACCAGCTAACTTCACTGTAAGTCTTGGAGTCCTGTGCCAGACTCCTCTGAGCTGCAAAACACCACTGGGCTTTTTATTGTGATGTTGGGGTGCAGCTGGGCTTTTTATTGTGGTGTTGGGGTTCAGCTGGAGTGTCTGGGAGTGTAAGGCCTGCAGGGAGGCAATGGGCCTTGCTAATTTCATAATGCTCCTAAAAAATATGGGGCTTGGATTGATGGAAAACCTCTGGTGCTGTCAGGTTTGTATCCTGATAGCTCAGGTGGCCCTGCTTTTAAAGCTGAATGGTGTCAACTAAAATATGATGGACTTCAATGATCCTTGTGGGTGTCTTCCAACTCATGATATTCTGTGATTCCAAAGCAGATTTGCCCTCACAGAGATCCCATCTCGGAGTTGCTCAGGCATCCTGTAGGTCTGGCTGCTTCACCTTCTCCTTCCTCCTCCTCCTCTCAGCAGCAGAGGAGAAGACAAAGGCAGGAATTGTACTCTCTCTGCACACAGCAAATTCCACCTGGGGTGTCCATTTTAAGCACTGCTTGGAGCCTTGACAGTGACATGTGTGTGGGAAATTGCTCTGAATTCCTCCAGCCTCCACTGTGTTTAACTCCTGGAACAGGTGTTTGGAAAAGCAACGCATCTGATATTTGCTCTGGGTTTCTTGTGCTGGGAAGAGAAGCAAATCCCAGGTTTTGCTGTCCGTGCATTTACCAGCCTCCATCCCTGCCTTTCCTTGCAGCCTCCCAGTCCCATCTGTTCGAGCTTTCTTGCACTGATGTGCTTTTTCTCTATTTTCCTGCCATGCTTGTGCTGCAGATTCCCCCTCCTTAAATGAGACTCGGGATCTGTTCTCTGCTCTCCTGCTGCATCTCCTCGCCGTCCATCGCTCCTCCCAGACATCCCCGCTCCCTTTCCCTCCCTCTGTGCATTCCCTCCCTTCCCTCCTTGGCCAGCAAGGGAGGGTTGGTGCTGAAAGAAGGGATTTTGGGGTGTTCAAGAGATGGAAGGATCAGAGGTCAGTATTGGGGTAGGTCAGCCATCTGGAACCTCCTTAAAACGGAGCTCCATTAAAATCCTGGGTGAATTTCCTCTCAGCCTGACCCTTCCTGGTGCTGGTGTGCTGGTTATGTGATTTCCAAAATGTCCTAAGGATCTCCTGGCTCCCAGTATTGTGTTACTAGGAAATCTCCTGGGTCTGTTGAAGCACTTGAAGGTAAAACTGCTGCTTGGAACGGCTGCAGACAGATTTGTGCTCCTTTTCATTTTATTCATTGCTTTTTCTTCCTCCATTCTCCTCGTTGCTTTCTGAGTTTCAGATGGATTATCCAGATTGCAGAGCCCAAACCTTGCCTGCCTGCCAGGTCCTTCTGTTCCCTTCCAGTTCATTTCTTACAGCCAGTGTTGCAACCCCTTCTTTTCATGGGGTCCGAAGGTGCAGGAGCAGCTCTGTACACCCAGCTACTGCTGGGTCAGGGCTGTGGTCACCTCCAGGACACCAGTTTGTCCCTCTGAGGCCTCTGCTGGTGGGGAAGGGTTTGTTTGGCTGCAGAAAGAGGCCAAGGCTTTGCAGAAGGCTTCTTGGGAGGGGTGCCTGGTGCAGGGATGTCTGTGCTGCTTCCCCCAGCACGGCCTCAGGGTTTCTCCCTCCTGGTGGGCCCTTCCAGGGTTGGCCTTGGAATGTTTCTGCCTGCAGCCATTCCTGAGCTTGCTTTCCACATTCTCTCTGGAGAGCTCTAGGAAACAAGCTGGCTTTGGATGGTGTCTGTAAAGGTAGAAAAGGAAGGGAATAAAGGGGTAAATCTGTCCCAGAGTAACTTTATATGCTCTTGTCCATCCAGATGCCAAACTGCTCCTGGAGTCAGGACACCCCTGGGACATCGGAGTCTCATCAGGGCTGGGGCCAGGCTCTTCCCATGAGTAATTTCTCCTGGATGTCACTTTGAAAATTACAGTTTGAGAGACACTGAGTGATGTGGCAGTGAGGGGAAAAGGAAAAAAAAAACCAGAAGAGAGTATTTTTTCTTCCCTTCATTTTGAAAGTAGGCTCAGGAGTCTGGGAACGTGATTCCTCCCTTGAGGAGTTCACTATCCATCTCTCTCCTTTGACTTTAGCACGCAGGGGATGTTTTCTTTCCTTGGAAGAGAACAGACATAACCATTTTCTTTCTGTATTGATTAAAACCAACAAACATCCTTGAGTGATTTTGTGCTTCCTTAGGTGGGGGGAGAGAACAAAACCCAGGTCTTTGTTTGCTTATCAGCATCGTGAGGCTTTGCTCTGGCTGCCTGCAGTGCTGGGAGGGAAGAGCATTTCATCCCTGCTGCCACTGGGGCCCACCAAAAAGGACCAAAGAGGGTCTACCTGTGTTATAAAAAAATAAGATTACTTTCCTGGCTGGGATCAGAGGGGTCAAAAAGGCACTGCCTGTGCCCAGTCTGGGGATATAAGATCGGTTTTTCAGTCCCAGAACACTGAGCAGGTCTCTTTGCTCTTGGCCTGCCTCGTTTTCCCCCTCAGCAAACCTTGGCGTGCTCATCCCAGCACTTAACCTTGTTCTTTGTACCTGGGGATGAATCTGCTTATAAAATGCACCTGAAATGCATAATAGGGAGAATGGGTGTGAATTAGAGAACAGCAGCTCTTCACTCTCTGCATCTCCAGCTCAAGGTGATGTCCCTGGGGACTTTACCATGGCTCTGAGCCAGGTTTGGGGTCCCAGCCCACGAGATGCCCTTTGGGACCCCATGTAGATGAACACAGGTGTTAAAGACTTCCTGTGATCCCACAGCCCTGGCTCGCTGGTGTTTCTGGGGATGATGGATGACTCCTGGACAGCTGAGATCCTTTGAAATGTTCTGCTGGCTGTCAAGCCCTGTCTCTTTCCCTGCCTATCCATCTCCTCAAATAACTGTGTTATGCAGCTCTGCACACACGTGTTCTGCTGCTCCGTGGGGAGATCCTGGAGTGGGATAACTGCAGGACTGCAAGGATTAAGTTATTAAAAGCGGCATTTGTGATGTTTTTTCCTCCTGAGGGTCTCAGAGCAATTTGCTAAGGTCTCTTTTACACATGGGGAAAGCAAGGCAGAGCCCAAAATTGTGCAGCGAGTCAGGAGCAATTTGGAAATGGAAGCCAACCATTCTTCTGGCCAGGGTTGTGCTCCTTTCTAGGGCTCAGAAGAGCAAAATGTGCTTCAGAGTTCAGTAAAGAGGCATGTGGTGGGCCCTGGGGGGAGGCTGGAAGCTGCAAGATGACAGAATCAGTCATCATGTCTGAGCACTGATTCTGCCTCCATCCTCCTCCTCTTGCTGAGTTTCTCTCGTTTGTGCTATCCCTCTGGGAGTCCAGCTAAGGATGGAAGAAATTGCCTGGAAAAGCCATCAGCCCACGTCTAATTCCCTTCTGAATTGATGTTTCAGGCTCTGAGAGTTTGTATTAAGCCTGCAACTTTTGAATAACAATTTTGTTTTCCGTCAGGAGTTGGTTCTCCCAGCTCACAAGGCTCTTGTGGCACACCTAGGAACATATCCCAGATTTCTGCTTGGTTTCCCTGCTCTGGTTGTCTGGAGAAACTTTTTTAGGTGTTGAGACATGGGGTTGTCCTCTCCTGCCAGGCTTTGCTTTCCTGGCACCTCTCAGGAGCAGTTCCTGGTGGGCAGCAGCATTATCTGCTGCTGAGGTGAAAGCACAAAAGGGATCAGTGCTCCTCTTCTCTTCTCCACACAAGTCCCTCAAGATATTTACCTGCCCCACAAATGTAACAAATCAACTGGAAGTGTTAATATTAAATATGATGAGGAAAGTACCAGCCTGGGTTTCACCAACAACTAGGTACTTTTATTTTAATTATAGGCTGAGTGCTTTGATTTGTGTATTATTTAGGCAACTTTACATGAGCAAAGTTGGGCAAGAGAGTTTCTCTTTGCTGTCGTTTATTTGCCAACAATCCTGAGTATGTGGAGCTTGTAGAAATCATTATTCTCCCTTGGAAATTCTGGTTTTTTTACTGGTTTGGAATAGCTGGGGTTACAGCCAGGACAGAGCTGGGGATCTGCAGCATCCTCCATCACCTTTTCTTGCTCTTTCAGCCGGAGCTGTTGAGCCTCCCCTTCCTCGCTCGGGGTGATGTCTGCACTTTAATTAGCAACTGCCACTTCCCTTGCAGGAAAGTCCTGGAGAGTTTCATGGCAATGATACTAATGAACGTCTGTGGAAGTTGTTCCCGAAACATATGGCAATGAATATTTCTGTTGGGTTTGTGTTGCTGTCCCACCGAATGCTGTGCCGGGGAGATGCTTCCCCGGTTTGCTTTGAAAGTCAAACACTTGTGCAGTCTGTAATGTCTGCAGGATTTTTCCATAAAGATCAAAGGTGTGAAGGAAAAGAAAAATGATTATCATGCTTAATTTTTGTTTAGTTTTAATGACAGAAGTCTTGGGCACCAAAGAACAAAGTTTTTGCCTTCTGCTGCCTCTCTACCCTTTCTTACAAGAATTTGGGGTCTCCTGTCATTTTCAGAGCTCCCATGAGCCCCATGGATTATCCCAAACCCAGAGATAACCCAAACCAGCATCAGTTTGGCCCCATTGTGGTGTAGCTTTTGGAGTGAATCATTCCCTGTGCCATCTGTCCTTCCCTTTCCCCCCAGAGCCCAGTGCTGAGTGGAGCCCCCAGTGCAGCAGGGTTTTCCCTGTTGTGGTGGCACGGGAAGAGCTCTTTCCAAGGAAACAGCCACCATCCCCTGGCATTGCTGTTGTGATCTTTTGTCCAGGAGTTAAACTGCAGGGTTTTGCTGCATCACAATCAGGGTCCAACCCAAACCTTGGGGACACCAAGGGGTCCTGCAGAGGCAGTGCCTGGGAGTGAGTGTGGGAGGGATACCTGGGAGCCATGTCCCACAAATTTGCACAATCCCAGGTCTCACTGTGGGTAGAGCCACATCCCTGGTGGTCTTGTGTTGCAAATCCAAAGGAAACGGATTTTCTGTGCCTTTTTGGGCTGGTGAGCAGTGGAGAGCCTCATTTGGAAACACTGTGATGGGAAGTTTATTCCAGAGGCTTGAGTTTCTCCTGAGCTGCTGCAAAACACTTGGGTCCCAGGAGCATAAGCACGAGTCTGTGTGACACTAACCAGGCTGCTGGCCTCTAGATCCCAAATATTTAACTTTCCTGCAGCCCACAGCACTTTCCTGCGAGTCAAAAACTCCTTTACCCATGGCTTAAGGTCCATCATCTGTTGGCTGAGGAGCCCTGTGTGCATCACAGGATGCAGTGGGCATATTCAGACTTGTAATTGCAGCCTCTGGTGGGATCCTCTCACTCCTCCTTCCTTTATTTGGGATCTCTCTGTGCTGACGTCCCCAGCCTGCATAAAAATTTAGCAGGGAAAAAGCTGTTCCATGTGCACCAAGCCTACTTCTGAAAGATGTTGTGTAAGCGACTTGGCGAGCAAGTAACTTTTGCATTTAGACTGTAATTGGCTTTAAATTCCAAAGGTCCATTGCTAATGATATTCAGAGCACTTTAATTAAAGGGACACTGTCAAGTACTTCCTTTATAGTTTTCCTTTCGCGCGTGCTCTCGGTTGTAATACCAATTTTTTTTTTTCCTGTAAGCTTGAAGGTAATAATTAAAATAATTCTCTGCTGATTTTGTCCTTTTCTATTTGGCAAACTTTGATCCATTATTATTTTTCAATGGAGATGAGATTAACACGGCCACTTTTGTTCCGCGATCGTTACGGTTCAATACGGCCCCGGATTGTGCTGGGATCTCACCGCCCTCGTGCCGGTGGCATCGCTTGGTGGTGACATTGATGCTGCTTTGGGGAGGGCAGTGACATTGATGCAGCTTTGAGGGAGCTGCTGAGGCAGCTGCAGGAGCTCGTGCTCCACCTTAAAGAGTCTCTGAGCTGTCTGATCCACTGTCGGGAAGAACCCGAATCTTTGGTGAAAGGTGGGGTTTAGAATTGCTCAAAGTGAAATGAAGATAACCTTCTCCCTCGTTAGGAAAGCCCATCTTTTGTATATGTAACAGTATTTTCTGATGGAAAAAAAATGTATTTGCAAGGTGTCGGCTCATAAAAGAAGTCATCTCATGATTTAAGTTACAAAGACACTCAGCTCTGAGCTGTCTCTTCAGTTTTCAACTCCAGACTTAAATTGGGGATGAATAATTTGTCTAGGACTTCAAACTCCCTGGTTTCCCTGCTTGTTAAAGGGGAATAAACAGGGCTAGAGGGATGGCAGCTGCCTGGCCTACACTCAGGGGCTGCTGCAGCAGCTCCTCCTGCTCCCTGCTCTTCCCTCTCCACGCATCTCCTCTGTCACAGAGCGGGGGATGCTCGTCCTGCCCGTGGCCTTTTCCAAGAAAGTGTTGCCTCGAGCAAAACTGTGCCTGTGGTGTGAACATGAGCCCACTCACATGGGTGGGATGGAGCAGGAATGTTTTGCCTGTTCCAGGCAGTGATGTGCCTCTCATTAGCCTTGGAACCCTGTGAGATGGGTCAGGAGGGAAACACTGACCGACCAAAAATCCTCTGCATTCACCGGCCGCTCTTTAGTCTTCCCTGGAGCAGCCAAGTGTGGAGAGGGCTATTTAGATCTGAGAGGATAAGGCAATAACCATTTTAAGAAAGATATTCGCAGTGGGTCAAATTTTAAACAATGAGAGTGTTTCCACATGGCAGCCTCTGCCAATTATTGCTTGTAATTGCTTTCCCTCCGATGCTGCCTTTGCCCTTTCTCTTTTACAGGAGCTGCCATCCCCTGTCCACGCCACGTAGCTTTCTCCCACCTCCTGCTGGGTTGGAGCATTTTTGCAAGTTTTTCCAGACACTGTAAACGGCTCTATTGCATCTAGAGGGATAAAGGGTTCCTGCTTTTCCTGCATCCTTGGTTATTTTTCAGCTGGTTACTGCAGCACTGAGTGAATTCAGTCAAGGTTCATGTTGAGGAGTGGCTGAGGTCTGAGTTGAGGGAACCAGCAGCTTGTTTTCTCCAGGCAGGGACTGAAGGAGCCAGCTGATGTGTCTGAGGGGGTCAGGCTTTCTGGAGAGCCCTGTGGCACCGTGGATAGGAACAGTATTGGGTGTTGTGGGGGTGCGGGTGAGCACGCAGATCCTCGCTGTGGTCATGCCAGAGGAGTATTTATGACAAGGAGAGCACGTGAACCTACACCAGCACAAGCCAGCTGGGCTTTGGATTGGGCTGTGAACACCCAGAGCCCCCTCTCTGAATCCAGCACTGTGAGGTTTGGGAATGCTTCCCTTGGTGGCTGAAGTGACAACCTGCCTCTGTCCTCTGCTGAGCCACCAGCCCTTGAGGCCACAGTCCCATTTAGCTTATTAAAACTGGCTCTCGTTTTCCCTGCTGAATCAATTTCTAAGTCTTTAAATTGTACCTTCCTTGTGCTAATCATACAATAGGACTACTAATGAATGTCTCAATTATTTAATGTTTGAATCGAGCAATTATTTTCTTGAGGTAGCAAATTGAAGTTTTCAGGAGGAAAAATACCATCTCACCCCCCCTTTTTTTTTTTACTGCTACATAATTAAGTAATTGTATAGCCAGTGATTTAATAGCTACAAGATCAGGAGTGACATATTTTATTCATTTTAAGCAGGACTGTTTCTCATTTCTCCTCTTTCTGCCTGGGAGCAGCCCTTATCAGCCTCTGGGAAGGCTGGGGAAAAGCTGCAAAGCTTTACCCTTGCCTCTGTCGCGTTTCTTTCTGTGTTTAAAGATTTTTCTCCTCTGTGCTGAGCTGCCTCTGCCATTGGCTACCAGTGAGTGCTTTCCTGGGAGTCCACAGAGGGTTGTTTTGGAGGATGGATTTGCTGCCTGTCACCACCATCAGCTCGTGCCCCGCTCTCCCCATGTGCCGCGTCTGATGCACTTGGGTGCTCCCGTGTTTTTTGGGGCCATATTTGGAGGGAGGAGAAGAGCTGAGGCACTGACTGTGGTTTAACTGGGAGCTGTTGCTGCACCAGTGATGGCAGGAGGCCCCCAGGGAGTGCCCTGGCCAGGGGATTTGCCTCCCTTTGGAGCAGACACCCAGCCCTGGCGCAGAGCGGTTGTCACACATCATCCCCGTCGCGCTGTCGGAGAGACACGCGGAGTGACAGTCGCGCTGGTGGAAACCTCTCTGCTTGTTTTAAATAAATAAAGAAGTTAATCACTAGGGAATTACCGTGCTCAGATGTTGAGACATCCTGGGGATGAAAAGAAGTGTCTAAGGAACAAGAATATTCAGTGTCGACTGAGCGTCTACCTGAATTCCCCTTATTTGTGTGCGTGTCAGCTGTACAGGGATATCAGTGCTGGAGAGCAGAGGGGCTGGGTGGTTGTCTGGACAAATAATTCATCTTTCTTGCTTGTTTTTCATCCAGTAGTGGACAGACTGTGATTCCTTCCGAGCCAGTTTCTGTGGATGGGTAATTTCTGCTAGTGGGACTCATCTGTAGCTTGTTTGTAGGTACCTGCTTGGGAGCAGAGACTTCTGTAGCCATAAAATGCCCTGATAAAAAATGGATGATGTGTGATATCCTTGTTCTCCTGCCAGAGCCGGCATCGCGGGCAGGCTGTGATTGCTCCCTCCTTGGATGAATGCAGCGTTAAGCTGTGCTCCTGGCGTGAGCCTTCATGACCGTGAAGCCGAAATGGGCCTTCCTTGGCAGAATCCCCCGGATTTCAGACAAGTTCCCAACAGCACGGGTTGCTGAGAGCGCTGGCAGGGAGGGAGCACAAATGTGCTGTGAATAGGCATCCGCGGGAATTCATTAGCAGGACCTAATTAGCAAATTCTAAGTGGCAGCGCTCGGCTGCGGAGCGGGGCTGGACCGATCGCGTCTCGGTGAGCATCCCATCAGCCAGGCGGGGTGAGGTGGGGACGCGCACCCAGGAGCGGGCACCGAGCCCTCTGGAAAAAGCCACTTCGGGAGGAATGAGGTGTGACCTGCCGCGCCGCATCCCCCGCCCGGCCGTGCCGCTGCCGGCAGTGACAGAGCCGCTGTCTCCCGTGGCAGGGTTAAACTCTTGTGACGGTGAGTGATTACTCGCCAGATGACAAACGAGCCGAGGGCTGCCGTGGCATTGCAAGTAGTTTTTCAAGGGCTCGGTCT
The DNA here is from genome assembly GCA_013400175.1 of Phainopepla nitens. Lineage (NCBI taxonomy): Eukaryota > Metazoa > Chordata > Aves > Passeriformes > Bombycillidae > Phainopepla > Phainopepla nitens. The sequence goes on along the minus strand of VXBQ01001639.1, from coordinate 845,735 downwards.
TTTGTTAAAGAAATAGTGACTTGTAATTATTTAGTTAAAACTTTGTGTCAGGGGCTGCTGCTTCTGCAGCATCACGTGTCTCTGTCCAGCGTCACTTTTCCCATTCTTCTTGAAGCCCCCTAAGATCAGCCTTGGTGGCCTCACCACAAAGCCCTGGGGGTGACACAGCCCTGAGAGGTGGTGGCCACCCTTAAACCTCAGCAGGAGAGGTGGTGATGTCTTCACAGCCTTTCCCAGGTAGTTTCAGCTGCCGCTTTCTGGTGTCCTTATGCAACACGCACACTGTAATTAAGAATTTCCTGTACTCCTCTGGGGCTCACGAGAAATTTGAGAGCTGGAGGGGTTCGTATGTTATGTTAACATGCTTGTTAAAAGGAGAGGTCTCCTCAGTGCAGCTGAATGGAGCCCAGACGCCAGCTGGGACAGCTGAAATGTTGGAGAACCTTTGGGAAACACAAATGCGGGATGGATTTGTATGTGCAGGAGTAACTGCCGGTGGAAAAGGAGGTGGGAAGGTCAGGATCCTTCACTTTGTGTCTGAGGAGTGAGCTCAGGTGGCCACAACCAGCATGTGGGTTGCCTTTACCCCATGTCATTGAGCAGGGTGGGTCGCCTTCATGGTTGGCACTGAATTTGGGGAGACCTGATGGATGCTGAATGTCCTGGCTCTCCACTCCTGGTTACCCTGGACCACTGGGTTGCATGCACAGCAAACCTTCCCATAAAAACCATGGAAATCATTCTGCAGCCTGGGTGTGGCTCTGTGCTCCCCTACCTGAAGGAGTTTTTCTGGTCAGTTTGGTGGCTGTGGGCATGGCCACAGCCCCACACTGATGGCCTTGGCTTCCCAAAGCCTCCTGAGAGGTTTGTGGCTGGGGATTCAGCCCATCCATGTGGCTCTTGTGAGTTCTGTGGCCCTGAGGACTCCTGAGCTGTGGAGTTTTGGAGCCTGGCCAGGAGGGCGCAAATGTCCTGCTGGGCCAGGCACTGTGCTGGTGGCCTGGGGCCTTCCTTTAGCTGGAAACATTCAGGGTCAGTCACCACAGGCAGATGTGGAATCACAGAATTGGTCAGATTGGAACAGACCTTTGAGATCGTCAAGTCCAACCACCACCAAGTTTGCCATTAAACCATGTCCTCAAGTGCCAAATCCATTTTTTTTTTAACACTTCCAGGGACGTTGACTCCACCACTTCCCTGGGCAACCTGTTCCAATTTTACGACCCTTTCTGTCAAGAAATTTTCCTAACAACCAGTGTAAACCTCCCTCGATGCAGCTTGAGGCCTTGTCTGTCACTTGTTACCTGGGAGCAAAGCCCCACACCCACCTAGCTCCACCTCCTTTCAGGAAGATGTAGAGAGTAATAAGATCTCCCCTGATCCTCCTTTTCTCCGGGCTAAATTTCAGCTGAAATCTCAGCACAATGCTGATGTTTGGGCAGAGGAAGGGGCTGTTTTTTCCCTGAAGTATCAGCTTGCCTAGGTTTTATTTTTCCTTTCTGTTTAGTTCAGCTTTCCACAGCAGTTATTGACAGTGTTAGGAGCTACCCAGGGATCAGGTAGGAAAGAGAACTGTGGTGAGGCTCCACTGGGAGCAGTCTGCCCTTCCCCTGGTGGTTCTGCTGCTGCTGTTTTGTGCAGCTGTGTGCAGCTGCGCTTCTGCACCGCAGCCCCACGACCCCGCTGTGCTCCCAGCAGGGTTTCTCCCACAGCTGTGCTGCCACGGTGACAAAGCCTGGATTTATGCGTTGTGACTTCCCCTGACCTCTTCTGCAACTGGTTCTTGCCTCCTGGCTGTGGGTGACCTCGTCCCCAACACCTCCCTGAGCGCCTCCGCTGCCGCCAGCGCCAGGCGAGTTCCAGAGTGTCCCCGGCCATAACCATTAGCAGAGGTTTACACGTTTGGAGGTGCCCTCACCAGGGCTCCATCTCTCCTGCCTCATTTCATAAGGAGCAATCGTGTTTTTCAAAGTTCACTCCACTCCCTGCATCCCTCTGTGGCCTCACTGTGCCGTGTGCTCTCATAGTCCTGTGGTGGGGCACTGCAGGTGCACTGGGAGCCTCCAGCTGCGCTGGGAGAGCCCAGCTGTGCTCATTGCCTCTGTTTTGGGGGTCTAGTGCTGGGAACTGTCAGAGGGAGGCTGTTACAAACCCTCAGCCCGTGCAGTGACTTTGCCCCCATGCTCCATGGGGAGGTGCCTGCGGTGACAGCACCGGGCACAACGGGCAGTGTCTGGGTGGAGAGAGGTGACCAGTTTGCAGGGAGAGAGGTGACCAGTTTGCAGGGAAGGGACAGCCTGGAAATCCACTCTTGACTCCACCACAAAAGCAACACATGTTTTTGAACATTCCCCACATGCAAGGCTTTTGCTTGCCTGTGTCGCAGTGATCTCAATTTAAACCCTAAATAGATGTGAGTTAAATAAATTCTTGGAGTTGTCATTAAAGGCTCCTTCTCAGGTTTGTTTCTGTTTCTCCCTGAAGGTGAAAGCTGCAGGAGTCCCCAGTTGTCTTAATTTCACCTTGAGTGTTTTTGGCTGCAAACTTGTGGTGTTTGGCTTCTCAGGGATGATAAAATCTAAGATTTCACTTGTGAAGGCTTCACTCTGCTGAAAATCCCTGTTGGATGAGGAGTGTGGGATCAGACCCCTCATTTAGATCAATGGTTCAGGAAGGAAAAAAAGAGAGATGAACTTGAAGCCTGTGAAGAAAACCTGGTTGGGGGAGAAGGGAGGAGGGAGAGAGCTGAGTTAATGGAAGAGAGATATTTCCAGCCTGGAAATGGATGAAGGGAAAGGGAACGTATCTCGCTTCGTCCTCCTGGGATTAATTTTGAATATCAAACGCTTGATCTCGAGCCGTTCCTCAGGCAGCCGGTCATGTTTCTGTGAAAGCTGTATTTTGAAAAGAGTTTTTCTGATGCTTTAAAACAGAGGAAAGCAAAGCAAATGACCTTATCCTGCTTTGCATTATGTCACACTCGATGATATTCTTTTGCAGTACTTGCAGATAGCTTGACACATCGAGGCAGACAGCCCCTTATTATTAAATCTGTTTGCAAATGTGCTCAGATTGCCCTTCACATCCACCCCTGGTTATGAGCGGTGGCAGCCCGTGGCTGCAAATCCCAGGTCCCCACAAACACCCACCTTCTCCCCGCCTCCCCACCGAGCTTGACAACACTTTGGGAATTAATAAAGTGTCCTACGAGAAAAGGAAAGGGCTTTCCTCCCCCGCCTGGCCGGGATGAAGGGTAATGCCTCCTCCGCGGCTCTCTGGGCTCCACACGGAGCTGCTGACCTTAGGAATGTTGCTGTGAGTGGCACGGAGGGACCCGGTCCCTGTTCAGCTGTGTCATGCCTCCCCCCGGGTCACATCAGGCCAGCGCCGCTGCTCGCTGCGCTCGGTGAAAGCTGAATCAAGAGTGCCTCACGCTGCTGAGCCGGGCTATTGCTGCAGCCCATCCTCTCCGCGTGCTGCAAGGACCCTGCTTCCCGCCTTCTGATTTCTGGCGTTTCCTCGCTAAATCCTCCTTGCAAAGCACCCCCGTGGTCAGCATCGCCTGATTTGCCCCCAGCAGCAGCCGTGGCAGGGATACAGGGGCGTGTGGTTTCCTCGGGAGCTTAGGGGAAAAGTCGTCCCGAAAGAAAACTGGGGGAAAATTTTCTTCCCTGAATACAAGCCCTTGGTAATTGGCCTCAAACCTCTATAGGGAGCTGTCGTTAAATAAATACCAGGCTGGCCAAAGCCACAAATGGGTCAGAGTCCCAGAGGGTTTGGTTTGGCCTCCATTCGGATCCTAATGGATTTTTATCCTACAAAGAGGTCTTTGGGATTTGACATTTGTGTTCACATCTGATGCTATTGCAACGCACCTGATAATCCCTGTGATCTGTGGAATTGCTCCCTGCACCTCTGGGAGCTCCCAGGGCAGTTTGGGCATTTCTGCTGAGGCACTCACTGTCTGTCTCTTCCAGATTTGTTGGCTTTCAGTGTCAGTGAATTTGTGCTTGTCATGGGAGGATGAATAAAAGGCACCACGTCATGTTTTTTTTGTTTTGAAATGTTTTTCTCCTTTCTCATTCTGCTCTTGAATGATCCACCCACAACTTTTTCATTAGGTATGGAAATGTGTTTAAGACCACGTTTTTTCATTGTTATTTTCCTATTCTTACACATCCCTGTCTTTCCAATGCTGAAGGTGATACTGCAAGCTGAAAATGCTGTTTTCTTCTATGAAAGCACCACAATATTTTCATGTACTGTTCTCTCTCCCTTTCTCTCCATGCCTTGCTTTCTTGGCCACCACTGTCTGTTGATCGGATGTTTTTGTTAAGTTGTCCAGAGTGATGTGTGGGTTTTTTCCCTTCCCCTGAGTGGTTACAATTAAGTTAGAATCCATCAATGTGTATGAGTTGTTGGCAATGTTGCTTTTGATAGGCATTACCTTGTACTTGTCTGTATTAAATTTCAGCTGTCATTGTTTTCTTAATTGCCTGTGTTAGATAATGTTGAATTTCCCATAGTCCTCTTCTGCTGACTAAAATGAATAGCATTTGTATCACAAATGCTTCAAACTTGACACCTTTTTTCCCCCATGCCATTTAAAACTTCACCTTGGCTTGGCTGATTTAATTTGCTATCAATTTCTCATATTTTGAGGCATTCTTTTCTTTCCTTTCCCTCTCTCTGTCCCTCTGCTGCCCTGTCAGCTTTGAGGGAGTTTCCTCCATGGTAGGAGGTGCACATCTTGGATTTAGCCAGGGTGGGGAAGGAAAGTTCTGCTTTCCTGAGGATGAAGGGGTGAAGATGCAGCACAGGTGATATAATCCTTCAGGAGCTCTGGGATATGGGTTTGGGTTGTTAAACCAGGATTTTCTCAGCCGTGGTGACTCAAATCCAGCTAATCTGTGTGGGGTCTCGTGTCCTGCTGGCCATATCAATGTCATTTTTGGGATCTGCCTGGTACAGGAGCAGGAGAGCCATGGTTCAGGAGAGCTGGCTTTTATTTTTCACTCTCCCACATCCCTGCTTTGTATGGATCTTGACAAGCTGCTGTTCTTCTCCAGCTGCTGTTCAGTTTGTGTACTTCCCTTGTTCAAATGACATCCCTTCACAAGGCATCTGCAGGAAGATGGTTTTCATCTTCGGAGCCTGCTGCTTCTTCAGGGGTACCAGTTATTATTAATTAAGACATTTTTGAAGGTCTAATAAATAATAACAGCTTTTCTTGAAAGTATTGTTGCCTCTCTCAAAGGACTCTGATAGATTAGAGAGCAGACACTTTATTTTCTAACAGCCACACTGTGCTGCATCCCGTTCATCTAGATAGTTTATTATAACTTTCAAACTCCTAATTTAATAAGTTTACTTACTGCTGAAGTAAGCCTTTGAAGTCTGGAATTATCTGTTCACTTCGAAAGCATGGAATGATCATTTCCATGCCAGCAAAAATTACTGAGTGAAATTGGGTGATAATTTTAGTCTTAATTTGGTTTTCAATCTATGAAAGTTTCTCGATATTTTTAAATTATGTGAAAGGATCTCCTCTATTCAGTGTTGCCCAAAATAGAGTACTGCAGCAAATTAAAGCATTTGGTAATTTGGCCTTTATGAGAACCCCGTATGGCTTTTCTCCCTTTGTAACACCTCTTTGAGGAAGAACTGGATGCCACATTAACAGGTTGGCAGACCAGGCCTTCAGAAGGGGCTGAAGGACCATAAAGAGGTGGAGAGACCTCTGGCATTGCTCCCGAGGCAGATGAAAGGCACAGAGAGAGTTTATGAACCCATCTGCAGGAGGAAGGCAGCAAACTTGCCAGTTCAGCGAGCTCAGTTGAATCCTTCCCAGTCAGGGTAGATCCAAAGTTAACCGCTCAGAGGTCTGTTGGTATTTTTATCCCTGCATTTATATTTTATGGAACCATCTGGTCCCATTAAAGCTTTCAAAGTCAGCTCAGATTGAATTGAGTTTCCCGGGAACTGAGAAGAGGAGGAGTGAGAGTAGGTGAGGCGTGGGGATGAAGGAGGTCTCATTGCAGAGCGAGCACTGACAAACAGAGGGTCAGGGGGAGAGGTGAGAGCAATTTGGCATTTAACCCCTGAGCGGTGACGGGGCTCCCTGCTGTGCCTGCCCTGGAGGTACCTGGTTTTCCAGCTGGCACCTTCCTGTTCTCTGAAACACCGCCAGCATCTTTTGCTCTGTGGTTACGGGGAGAGAAAGGGACCTTGTAACTCTTTCTTACTCTTGTAACTCTGTGAAAGCAGTGGTGACAACTTGAAAAATGGCTTCACCAGCAGCGAGTGCCCTTCTGGGGCAGGAGCTGGGGAGAGTCGCTCCAGGACATTAAAGTCTCCAGCTGGATCCCGTGGACCGTGTCAGCCTGGTGCTGTGCACAGAGTGGTCCAGGGCCTCGTTCCCACATTTCCACCCCTCTCTCAACAGCTTTGCAAAGGTGGGGAGTGAACTGCCCTCAGGAGAGGAGCTGCAGGCCTGGCAGGGACTGCTCCATGCTCGGGCCATTGCTCCTGTGCTCCAGGGGTGCCAATCCTGACAGCGGAGCAGCTGCTGAGCCATCCACACTTGGAGCTTTCCCCTCCTCGTTTCAGTGCTTGCTCACTTGGAGCCTGCCTGTCCCTTCCCCATCCTGCACATTGCCTTTCCAGGGCTATGGCCTGGAAAAAGGGAACAGAGGGGCGTGCAGGGAATCATTTACCTTCTGTTCACCAGCACTGGTGGCTCTCCCAGCTCACACCGAGCTTCGGTGGCACCCCTGGAGGGTTTGGCTGGGACACAGCTCTGCTGTGCCACTTGGGATGTGAATGGTTACCATGCAAATAATCTGCTTTTCAGTGTGTTCCCAACCTGTTTGGAGATGGGAAAGGAATTTGTGAGTGTTCTGGATTTTAGGAGCACCTCATGTGTCACAGAAATTTGGGGATAGAAACCTTTTCCTTTCAGCTGCAAACAAAACTGGCTCTCGTTAGCTGAAGCTGATGGCTGCCTACAAAGGCATGAGCCACCACTTTTATTGATCTCCTCCAGAGAATAACTTGCATTTGCTCTGTAAATGCTCCTACAGTGATTTTTTCAAACACCCCTAACCTGAATCCATCCCTTGCTGCTGCCTAACGATCTCACAGCCCCATGAGATGGCAACTCCTTGCTCTCAAAAGGATTGGAATGAGTGCCTGAAAAGCCCCTTGAGATGCAGAAGAAGGTGCTTGCAAAGGAACCTGCTGTCTCTTGGGCAGAGGGAGACTTTTGCAAACCCAGGGCACCTCCTGTTTGCAGTAAGGGATATTTCATGGTATAACTTGGCCCAGCTTATCGTGGTCAAAATTTTTCCTCTTGCCCCCAAATACCTCAGAGCTGCTGATAATGCTGTGGCTTTGGGACAGCTGCTCTTGAGTGTGTTAGATTTGTGTGAAATATTCATGGAAGCAATTTATTCATTGAATTCATCAGTCTCAGGCTTGGGGTATGTCTGCTGGGCAAGTTGTTATTTCCTTCAATTTATTAGTTGTGGAGTAATATGCCAATATACATTGAGGCTTCTGTGTCAGAAAACATTTGTAATTCAGAAATCAGCGCTGGCTGGTGAGCTCAGAGGGGCAGATGAGGAATGAGGTCCTCCCCAGGAGGCTGCCCTGAGTTTTTTGGGGAAAACATCCTTTAGAAAAGTCTTTGCTGATCCACCCAGCTCACACAGCCCTGCTCTGTTGGATGTGAGGGGCTCTGGGTTTGGGAGGCAGAGGGGCTGAAGCTGTTAATAGCCTTAAACCAGTGTGTGCACAGGGCTTTTCATTCACCCTCTGCTCCTCAAGGGCTGGGGGAATTGGAGCTCCTGTTATTATTTAAGTGGCTCTCCAGCTGCTCCTTCTCATCCTGTCGTCTCCCTGCCTGTCTTTGATTAATGACTGGACCATCCATTCCAGTGCTTCCCTATCTTCTTCACTTAATTCCCTATTTTTTTCCCCTCCTTTCCCCTCCATTTCTATTTTTTTCCTCACACAAACTGCTGATCTAAATGTTCAAAATAAATTATGCTGAATAATGGATGAAGGCAGCTGCATAATTTATGGTGCCACAGGGTGAGGCGAAGCCCTGTGTGCTCTTCCTCTGCTTCTTGCCCCCTGTGCCATCCCATGCCCTTTCTCTGGGCAAGCTGAGGTGGTGGTGGCACCAGCTTTGCTGGTGGCTGCTCTTCAGATCCCCCTTTCAGTCAGAGAAGGGATTTAATACTGCAGGATTAGGCACTCAGGAGTGTTGTGACCATGGGAGATGAGAGGTGCTGACGTTCAGCCCATCAAAGGTCATCCCTGCCTGCTGGGGCAGAGATAATGGGTTTAATTAGTCACCCCATGACGTTCCCCTCCTGCCTTCCTGCAGCAGGATGGTGCTGCTGGAAAAGGCTTTAAAATCAGGTGGAAAGGGTGGGTTTCTTCCTTTTGAGGTCTTGCTTTGCCCCAAGTGTAAGTATATGAGAAAGTCTGGTTTGGTTAGCATGATTCATTCTGGCAGGCTGAGGCAATTTCTTCTGACTTTTATATTATATTCAGAATTTCTCTCCATAAGGATATCAGATATAATTATAATATGTTGAAATGAAGTACTTCAACCTTATCAAAAATAACATTTTGATAATTTTTCGCTGAAAATGTCAACACAATCAATAGGTTCTTGCAAATGTTTTCATTTCATTAAACTCAGCAGATTGTTCTGCTGGCATGTTTTAACCCACACTAAATATCCTTTTTTCCATATTGGGATGAACTTAGATAATAAGGTTACCTTTACAAAGCCACATGGTGATGAAGTAGAGCTTTTTAGCAGCAGCCCTCCATGTTCCTTATAAAAGGATGAAAGAATGGCAGAGATGACTGAGACAGTGGGGGAAAGAAAAAAGGAGAGGCAGAGAGACATAATTTTTCCCTCTCCAAGTTTATTATCCCATCCATTTGCCTCTGTCTTTCTCTGATGTCTTGTCCGTCAGCCGCTAAAACCTAATTCTGTGAGAAATGAATACAACTTGAGTAAATTAAGTGAAAAGATTGCACAGAACCCAATTACTCTCTGTCCTCTGGACACTTGGGAACAGAGTTCATTTCCCTGTAATGAACGATGTGCTGAGTGACAGCCTGGCAAAATGAGCCGTGGATTCATCCAGGGGCAAATGTGGGGATATGGAGTAGTTAGGGAGGGTTCTGCCCATGGAGGTGGAGATGTGGGGATGTAGGAGCCTTCCCCTGGGAAACTCCAGCTCCTCTGTCTGGCCTCCCAAGAGAGATCACCTTTGTGGAAACCATTTGTTGCTAAAACTGGGAGCAGCAGAGGTGGTTAAACGTGCCCCAGTGTTTCCTTTCAGTCTCCTGGTTTCATTTGCTCGAAGGTCTCAGTGTTGTGCAGGCAGAGCCATCCCCTGCCAGGAGAGAAGTTCAGGAGGACCACAGCAGGCACAGAGCACTGCCTGGCAGGCTCTGGAAGGAGTTCAAAAAGAGGTAAACCCAAATGTATGTGGGATCTGTAAAGTGGTGAGGCTGAGGAATTAACCTGGGGCTCAGGACTCAGCCCTGCTCTGCCGCAGCCCTGACTGTGTGACCTTCAGCAAATGGCTTTACAGTCTGCCTCTCTCTTCCCCAGCAGCACATCATTTTGTTCACTCCTCTCGTCTGATTGCAGGCAGCTTTGGTAAAAGATTTTGTTCCTCTGTGTGTGTATTGAACTTGGCACAAAAGCTGCTCGTTCCAGCTGTTGCTGTAATACGTGTGGGGAGCTTTGTGAGGAGTGCTGGAGTAGGGCAGGAGGGAGCCTGGGCTGCAACCTCCACTTGGTTTTTCTTCTGTGCTTGTAGGACTAAAACCAGGAGCTTAAGTCAACAGAAGTGAGAGTGTGTGTTGGCATTAAGATTTTATGGGGCAGTGGATGGGGTGCCAGTCTCATGTGACACAGGGATCAGTGTGGTTGCTGTGACACTGCTGGTGCAGAGCTGTCTGTTGTTACTGTAAATGAAGATGAGCAAATTTTGCCCATTCCCTTTGCCTCTTTGCATGCACAGACTCCTTCACACAGCTTCCTGGATGCTCCTGTGGCTGACAGGGATTACCAGGATACTGGACTGGGAGGGCCATCGCTCTGCATGGCCCTGCTGGGTGCTTGTTTTAAGTTGGGGCTGCCCGTGGCAAGGCTGAATCAGCACAGCTCGTTTGCAGGAGCTTCTGTGGTGCAGTGGCAACGACTGCTCGGGAGAAGGAACTTGCAGTGCTTTATTATGCAGAATATCCAGGCAGTGAAAGACAGCTGCTGCTGCTCTGTGCAGTGTTCTACCCCCGTAATCAATATCGGGGAGGAGGAACGGCTGGGCAACCTGTTCCCTATTATGGCACTTCAGCAATGCTTGGGTTGACAAAGAACCTTGTACCAACTGCAGGCAGCACATGTTCAACATGCTCCTCATATATCAGGGAGCGATCCAGCCAAAAGCCCAGATGCTCTTGACAGCTAACTTTGGAGAGGAGCTGGTGACAAAGCAGCCTTTTAACCACGGGAACCTCCTTTTCCTCTAGATACTTGGGAATCAGCTTTGCCTGGGCCTCAAAACCTGGAGCAGGGAGGCTGATGGTGGTGGTGTGCAATTAAGTCCCTAAATATCACCCCAAGCAGGCGGCTGGAGCACTGAGATCTGGTGTCAGGTGTGAAGGACCTGGAGCCAGAGCTGCTGGGCTGTTTCTCTGGTGCTGCCACTGATTCATTTTGACTTTGAGCAAGTCATTTAATCGCTCAGTAATTAATGCTATTCATACAGTTAGATTGAGTACTGCTAGGTACGTGAGCTCTCGCTGCAGGCACACTGTGGCCATTCAAAAAAATCACAGCAACACCTAGAATAGAAGAGAAGGTGTTTGATTTCAAAGCGTCCTGGGCTGCCACTTGAATCCTTCTCATCATGTACCTAAAAAGGGCCTGTGGCAGATCTCTGAAAGGCTCCACTTCCTTACTGCAGGAAGGAGTGATACCCATGGGCCAGAGGTGGGAAATCCATCACCTACCTCAGCAAATAAGTGTTAATGAAGTTCACAGGGAGTCTGGGAGGGATGGTAGTAGGAAACAGCAGATGATTCCTGCTGTTTTAGCACTGATCTCCTCCCTGACCTGTCGGTTTGAAGCTGGCACAGCAGCCCCACGACCTTGGAGCCCCTCTGCCGTGACCTCCTGCTCTCCTGGTCCCTGCCTGTTTAACCGAGGAGCTGCCGGAGTCAATCAGAGCCAAGTGTTGGCAAGCAGGGCCGGTGTCTGGTGCTGAGTGTTTTTATTAGCTCAGTACAAACTGCAGCAGAGCACTTATTGATTCCTGTGATCCACTGCCCTCAGTAACATCATTTGTAAACTTTTGGGGAAGCGGGAGTGGTAGCAAAGGCTGCTGCATGTTCCCGGTCACTGGGGCATTCAAATTCTCTTTAGTGAGGGGAGTATTTGCTGTCTAAGACTCAACTCCAGGCTTGGCTGGTGGGTCAGGAAGGGCTTGGAAAGCAGTGAGTGAGTACAAAGGGCTGCAAACTGTGTCTTTGCCCACAACCTAAGACACGTGGCTCTGCCCAGGGGCTGGAGGCCATGTGCATGCTGCTTAACCTCTGTGTTACAAGGCAAAATGAGAGAGCTCTTGTGTTTTCATCTGCCCTGCCTTGAACTAACACTGCCTGGAGAGGCCTTCTTGTGCTCACAATAAGTAAAATGAAAGATCTTTGGACCTTTAGCTGCAGGGCTTTGCTCAAATTCCCCTGTACTTATTCTTGCTCCTGGCAGACCCCTGTAATTGCACTGCGTCTCTCTGTATTTATGCAGATATATTATATATCAATCTGCTACCAAGTGCATCAATTTCTTGACTAAACCTGCTGTTTGGGAGTCCATTAAGGACGTTTTGTTGACCAGATGTGGCCCTGAAAGGGAAGAATTCCTCCTTTTCAGCTGTTATGGGTGTGGGTGAGGGATGTGAGTGAGCGGGGATGGAAATATCTGCGGTTCTGCATGCACACAAAATGACTTCTGGGAAGCTGGGATAAGCATCTTGTTCCTTCAGCTTTTGAAAATGACAGATCTCTATCACTCAGAGGAGTTTTTCACCTAAATAGTGGCAGTAGATCCACGGGGTCCTCTGGGGGAGCAATGGACTTACTGCAAAGTCAGGACAGTTTAACTGGAATTTACAAACCCGCTCGGGACTTTGGGTCCGTGTGTCGTTTGAATGGGAATATAATATCCCATGTTCCCCAGATGGCTTAGAAAATTTTGCTGTGTATTTTCCAAAAGGAGGTTTTACAAAAACGTGGAAAACCACCAGTAAAATGTGTTTTGCCACAAAAAACCCAGAGAATTTTGGATGGCTGCCTTTTTAACTTATTAGCAGCTATGGGATGTTGTGGCCCAACAGAGGAAATAAAGCTCCAGTTATCCTCTTCAGTGCAACTTTTACCTTCTAAAGAGGTGTCAAATTGTCCAGTGCAATTTAGGAACACATAAATCCATGTGTATTTTTTTTTTTCCTTGCTACATCTGCACTAAAACTGTTTAGATGGTGGGACAATATGCACTTTTAGAGTTGCTAAATTGCATTTAGAGGGAGGAGTTAGGGAAAGGAAGAAGGGGAAAGGTAGTAGCAGAGATAGAGCCTGTGAATTAGCCGGGCTGGAGAGAATGATCCGGGCTCCTGACTCATCCTTATTGCCCACACATCAACTTTCTGTCCCCAAGGCCACACTGCCAAGCCATTTCCATAATGTTTTCTTCAAATATACCTTCCTGTGCCTCCAGTCTCTCCCCTGGCTGGAGGTGTTGATGTCTGGAGGAGTAATTACTCCGGGGATAGTGCCGGACTCCGAGATGGACTGGGAGCCACCTGACACTATCTTGCCTCTGGTCCTGCCCTCCATGGGGAAATTTTAAGCGTGTCGGAGTGATGGCTTTGCACAAATTCCCAGCTGATGGGACGCGTGTTTGGGCTGCCTGGCTGGTCAGGAATTCATTAGGAACTTTTGTGTTTGCAGCTGTCTCTTGGATTATATCTTTATTGATCCTGCCTGCCCATGGCCAATGGGAAATATGTGGAAATGATGAAGCTCTTCTGAAGGGGAGTTCATAATCTTGCTCAAACAAAGCCAGGCCCCCAGAGAGAGGGATGAATGGCCTGTGTGTAGCCTATTTTGAGATGATATGGCTATCACATCTTGTTCCCCTTGTTTTACTGGGATAACATTCAATTACCCCTGCCAACAGCAGCTTCCCATAAGGGTTGTTGAGACAGCTAATTGTTTGCCCCACTTACTCCAGATGAGAAATACAAGGCAGCTCTGAGGCTGTGTGGGGCCAAGAGGATCACTGGGAATGGCACTGTTTTTAGGACTGCACAGGTCCCCTAAAGACCTGGGGTCCTGAGGAGGTTGTGGAGCTGGAGATCAACCTTGAGCCCAGCTCTGCCATGGCTTTGCTGCTTGACTGCAGGAAATTCACCCTTTGTGAATTTTGAAATGTTGTGGCAGGGTCTGAGAGAGAGGCCATGGATGCAGTCTGGGAGATCAGGGGGATGCCAACTTAAGCTGGAGTTTGTGCTCCCTAAGCAAGCAGTGGGTGGCTCTTCCTGGGTCTTGCTCTGGGGACACATGGGAGGGTGAGATGGTGGCTCTGTGGAGTACAGAGGATTATTTGGGCTCTGCTGCCCCCCCTGCCAGGGCTGCACAGCCTGTGCCAGTGTCAGCATCTTCAGCAGGGAAGCTTCTCCGCAGCCCACGTTGTTCTGAGCGAGCCTGGGCAGAGCTGCCAGCAGGTAACAGCTTTCACTCACTGTTTTGTGCTGCCCCCCAGAGAGGCAGAGCCCGAGCAGCCCTGTATCAATTCCTGACAGCACCTTCCTGCTTGCACACCCGAGCAAAGAGACAACTTGTGAGACAACTGCACTTAGCCCCTGCCAAAGCCAAGCACTGGAGAACTCCCTGATGTATTTAGAGAAACACACTGTCTTGCTGTGTCTGCTTTGGAGAAACCTTGCTAATCCTTCCTGAAAAGCCCAAAGGGGGATCCAAAGCAGCTTTTCATTAGCCAGACAAGCCCTACAAGTTCCCCAGCAAAGTACGTACGAGGGAGGGATGCTGCCGCAGGTGGAGTGACAGAGGGGAGGGGAGGAATATGTTGGGCAGGGAGAGGAATGCAAGTGTCAGCATCATATTGGGAAAGGATTGGGAGCTTTAGAAGAAGCCTGGAGGCTTTGGGAAGGATGGAGAGCTTTGCTTTGCATTTTTCGGGTGAGAAAAAGTGGAGTTCCTCCCTGGGATTGCACCGTCTTTTTGGTTTCCCCTGGGGCTGCAAACCTCAGCCAGAGGTGCCTGCTCTTTTCCCACTGGAGGAAGGCTCGTTCCAAGCCTCCCTATTAACGGATAGCCCTCGCTGCTGCCTGCAGCCAGGGCTGCCTGGCGTGTTTCTCTGTGTCTGTGCAAACAAGCTATCCCTGACACAGCGCCTTCATGGCAGAACGACTCCATCCCTCGTGCTGGGCTCTGCTGTTTCTTGCTGAGCCAGTACAGCTCGTACAGGAACTGCGTGTAAACAAGCCCAGAATGTGTGGAAAGCACTTATTTAGACTTCCTGCTGCATTAGAGAAGGGATGGGAGTTCATTTCTCAGTGGGGCTGGCTGATCCAGCAAGGATGGGGGTCTACAGTCAGGACCTGGAATAAGTGCAAACTGCAAGGTCATTAATGCTGCTGTGCACATGTAAATATTCTGCTGCTGCTTTGCCTCGTTCCTGCTGAGCATCCATCCCTGAGCTGCTGTCTCTGCCTTCCCCTGTCTCTCCCAGCTCAGAGCCCTGAGCTGCAGTGGGTTGGATCCCACCCGGGATCAGGCTAATGCGTGGTGCTAACAGGTTGTCAGCTCTGGGGCTCTAAGGGGATGCGTTTCCCAGGCTGTGGGAGCTAAATCCAGGTGGACGTGACTTGCATGTCCACAATTCCCCTCTTGAGTTGCGAGACTTGCAGGAGCTGAGAGTGCTCTGGTGATATCTGCAGGCATGGCAGAAAATCGTTTGCGGTGGTGGAAAGTGACTTTGCTGTATGGATAAAAATCTTGTGAAATTACTCTGGGCTAAGAACAATTTGTTTCAGTCTCCATCTCCCAAGATACTGATGTTGGAAATGTCCAGATTTGCCAGACCTTCTGTCTGTGCACCCATTTTGAATGCTGGATTTGAGTGTTTTTCTGTTGTTTTGGCTTGGGCGTGCTTGTGGCCTTGGGGACAGGAGTTCCACTAAAGCAGATAAAGAACTTTAAATAATAAACACCTGCTAAGGTGTCAGGAGAATACCTGGGTGAAATTAAACTCCTGCTGAAGAAATGGGTGCATAAGTGTATGTATGAGAGCATATAGATATGTGCAATATATGAGAGCATATGGTGACGTGCAAATGTTCAGACCTGCCCTTCATATGCAGAGGGGTTTGCTGAGAGTCCCCACTGACACAGGCAGAGGAACTCAGGAGCAATATTAATTTAGATGGCTCTCCTTCCCATTCCAGGCCTGTTGTTATGGTGCTGTTGGTGTGTAATAAAAAACCTTTCAGTGCTGGGGGAAATCAAATAATCCTACGCAAATGTGAAGGCATTTGGACGGTGATTGTCCTAATGAAATTGGTGATTCAGCTCTGGCTCTGTGTCCCACCTTTCCTCCTCTTAAGGTGCTCTTTTCCAGCCTGTGGATTGATAGATTGATGCCTGAGTGCCTTTGTTATCAGGAGCTTGTCATTAAGGGTTTGTGCATTGCTTAGAATTGAGACTAACCTGGGCTTTTCTGGCTGGGGGATATTTTGGGAAAGATTTATGAATTTTGTGAGATGGACTTAAGTAGTAGATAGTGAAGGCTTTGGGATGGTAAAAGAGTATTTATCTTGAAAAATAGGAAAATATTATGAACCTTGACATCTCTTTCACTCCAGAGGCAGCCTGTGAACTCTTAGAGCTGGAAAATTATTTGGAGAATGTGCCACGGGCAGTGTTTTCTATACTGTTGTGCCTCCTCCTGTCTTACACCCTCTCCTGGCTTGACAGGGCAGTAAAGCCTGTGAAAGGAGAGCAAAATGAATTTTCTGAGCTAAGGGAGCTCCAGCTCTCCTTCCCTCCTTCCCACCAGCCCTGCCTGTGTCGGCGTCCTTGGCCCAGGCAGTGGGGTGGGGATGCTCTGGCAGCCCTGGGCTCTGGGATACTGGTCCATTCAGGTGTACCCGATGGTTCCCAGTCCTAGATATTTGGGAGACAGGTGCCCAGGACCTGGGATGATCCTTGTCTGGGAAGGGTTTTGTCTGCACATCTCAGTCATGGACTCGTGTGCCAAAGCAGAAGGGTTTAGAGCCCCGCCACGTTTTGATCTCTCTTAGTATAACGAGGAGCTTCCTCGTGGGTCTCCTCCACCTCTGATTTCTGTGAAGCCCCATTTCAGCTCCTCTGTCATCACAGAGC
The DNA here is from genome assembly GCA_013400175.1 of Phainopepla nitens. NCBI lineage: Eukaryota > Metazoa > Chordata > Aves > Passeriformes > Bombycillidae > Phainopepla > Phainopepla nitens. Next base: position 829,235 of record VXBQ01001639.1, on the reverse strand, counting down.
TCCAACCAGCCTTGTCAGAGGCAAGGGGGATAAAGAGCCACAGACCTCTCTTGTTAGAGACATGCTTCCCTGGCTTTCCTGAGGGCTCGGGGACTGCATTACCAACACTCTCCGAGAAGCAAATGCACTTTGTACAAACCGTTTAACCTCTCCTTGCCTCTGTTTACCCTTTTAAAAAGGTGTAATACCCACAGAGATGCCGTGAGGATCAATTACTGTTTCTGTATTCTGAGATCCCTGGATAAAAGGGGAGAGAATTATCCTTGCCAGTCTGCCTCAAATATTGTTTTCATTAAGATTAACACTCTTCAGTAAACAGAACAGTTAAAGCTGTATTAGGTGTTTAATAAGTAATATGGAGTTGTTATCCATCACTGTGTCTTTTCTGAGGGAGCTGCTGGGGAATGCACAGGGCTGAGGAAGTGAAGCATCCTGCTCTAATTGCTCGTTTGATTAGCAGCACTTAGGGTTACCTGAGCATGATTGGCTGGACCTCATCAAAATTCCTCGTCTCAAGGGCACGGAAGCAACAGGAGACACAGGAAGGACATCAGCAAGTCTGGGGATTGTTGAGATTTGGATAAAGAAACTCCTCTCAAACTTGCAGGCAGCCTCCAAAATCTGGGGAGAGACAGCTCAGGGCAGCTGGGGGTGGGAGGAGGGGCAGATGGCTGCAAATCCTGCTAAATCTTGGCATCTGAAAAAAAATAAATTAATTAATCAGGTGTTTTCCCATTGCCTGTGCACCTCTGCACCTCTATACTATTGCCTGTGTACCTCTGCATCCTTGGCATGTGGTTATGAAATCAGAGCTGCTTTACAAGGAGCACTTGGGCTTCAGCAGAAATGGGGAGTCTGGTGGAGCTGCACTCCCACTCCCCAATCCTGAACTCTGTGGGGATGGCAGAGTTCACAAAAGGAAGATTTCCTGCCCTGAGGTATCAACTACTCTTTAAATTTCTCCTTTTTAGCTGTGTCACCTGCTCCCAGAGCCTTCTAGGCTGGGACCTCTCAAATCTCCTCCTCACCTTTGGTCACCATCCTTGCAGCCCTGGCCATGGGAACAGGGCTCTGTCTCTCCCCATATTTTTGGCTTTTTTTTTTGTCCAGACTTTGCTGGCAGGAGCTGGAGAGCTGAAGAAAAATAGAGTTTTTAAAGCCAACAGCCAGAACTGGGTCCTCAGCTGTGTCAAGTGCTGCACTGATTTACACTGGCTGAGGTTCTGGCCCATAATCTTTTGTGCTCTATCATAAATATTACGTTGATTTAAAATGAACAGATCTGTCTCAAACCTGGCTGAGCCTTCAGTGTAAATAATGCAACCTTTGGAAGTCCACTTCCATGTTGTCCTTGCTGCCCGTGAGGGCATCACTCTATCTCAACGCTTTGGTAACAGAAGGGATTTTCCTTGTTTGCAACTTTGCTCAAATTTGGAGGAATATTTTTCCGGTGGGCTCGACTGGGAGGCAAGCAGATCCATGGCTTGGTGCATCCAGCTTTTGATGCTGTCTTATTCTCTTAGCTCAGGAAAAAGCAGTGCTAGAGCTTCGTGGTCAGTTGTGCTGGGGCACAAGTTGTTCACAGTTGCTGATGGCAAATATTGGATAATGATTTTGTTGTGTGCAAGCCTGGAAGTGATGGGAACATCACAGCTTTGATTCCCAGGGAGTTATCCACCTCAGAAACTTGGACAGCTTTTAGCCAAGACTGACATGTGAATAATGCATATGAAAACCAGTTGAGTTTGTGAGGAATTACCTTAGTCTGAAAGCATGCCCTGACCCAGTTTGGGTGCAGCAGGCCTGTCTGTGGCTTGAACAGTGGATGGCATTCCCAATCCTTTCAGAGCCACCTCTGCTGCGCTCCAAGGCAGGCGTGAAATGACAGTGCCTGTAAGCCCTTGGCTTCGCGTCTCTTCCCCGGGGAGGTGCGTTCTGAGCTCTCAGTGCCTCGGAGTGCTGCTCCCTGCTAAGTCCCGAGGAAATCCCATTCTGCCCAGCAGCCAGAAAAGGAGTCTGCAGGATTTCTAGCAGCCTGGAAATAATGGGAGAGTAACACCAATTAAGAGGACAGGCTCAGTCCGTCTCCTGCTGCTCCGCGGAGGAGATCAAGGCGGGTGTGTCGCCGTTTGAAGAGTGGCCTTTGAGGAAATTGTCAGTGATGATGTTCTGAAAGCGCTCCAAACGCTGTAAGTTGCTGCTGCTCGGATACATAGCGGGAGAGTGGAGTCTCCTCTGAAGAGGAGCTGGCGGGGAGTCTGGGGAAGGCGGCAGAGCCAGACCCCCATGGGAGGCCAGCAGGAACTGACTCCCAGGATGATGTGCCAGGATGAGAGGGTTAAAGCTGGTGAGAGCAGAGATGAAGAGGGAAGAGCTTGAAGCAGGAGTTTGTGGGACCAGAGCAGGAAGAGCAAGGCTGCTCTTTGCCTTGAGCTGGGGTTGAAAAGAGAAGGGCAGTGTCCCCTAGGATTGTCTCCTTCCTTATTACCCCCATCTTCCAGAGTAGGGTGAAGGGTGAGGACAGGCAATGGGATGATACAGGTGCTCAGACAGATTTGCCCCAGGCTGGTAGTCCACTACAGAGCCAGAATTAAGCTGGGGCATTGCATGGTGAAAGCTCTCTGGGAAGAGAGGAGAGGTGTAGGAACATTTCCTCACATCGCTCCCTCTTCAGTGAGGGTCCCAGAGCAGTGTTGGCTTTTGGGCTGACAGCAGCCTGGCACAGAGTCCTTAGCTGGGCCTCTCCAGTACTAGGTTGAGGGATGGAGCATGTGAGTGAAACCACAGGGTTTTGTCCATGACACAGAGACCCAGCAGGCACAGCTGTCCCTGGGCCACCAAGCCATCTTCCCACCTTCTCCATCACCCAGGCTGTGAGGTTCCAGCAAGCAGCTCCTTGGGCTGAGTGTCAACCTGCAGCCCCTGTGGTTTGCAGCCTTCTGGCTTGGATGGGGCTGCCCGAAGCTCCTCGGGTTCAGCAGACTTTTAACAGTCTGTTTTCTGCCTCTGCAGTGCCAGAGCAGCTTGATCTTCCAGCAAACTCCTGCCAGCCCCTGGGGAGCAAAGAGCCCGTGTCCTCCAACCCAGGACCTGGCACTAATTCCCCCCAGGATTTGTCTGCTCCAAACAAAGCTGTGCATCTCACAGGCAGCTTTATCTGAGCTCCCTTTGATGCTAACCAGGCTGCACCAGGTTAAGCTATAGAACTGCCTGTGTCAACTCCTGGCCCTGGGATCTGGCACAGGGAATGCTCACAGAGGGCAAGAGCAATGGCCATTGCTTGCAGTCCCTGTGCATCAGTGTCTGCACCTCTGACCCAGGGATTTATTTAAATCCTTGTTATGGAGGAGGCCAAGCCCAAAATACGGCTCCAGCCCTCTGCAGGACTGAATTAAACATGTGCCATTGCTTCTTGCAGGCTCTTGCTAATTTTTGTGCAGGGAGGGAGGAGGGAGGGCTCAAACAGATGGCCCAAGTATCACTCTCGCTGTCTCCTACCTCCTTCCTAAATAAATGAGTGGTTCACAGAGAAGTTTGGAGGATGTAATGTGCTTTCAGGGAGGACTCTTTCCAGGCAAGGCTGAGGCTCAGGCTGCTGGGGTCAGTGTGGATGCTGCTCTTACACCCTCTTGTCTTGAGACACCAGTTAATTTATGCAGCACTTGATCAGACTCTCATTACTGGAGATTCAGCAGGGACAGCTAGCATGGTATTATTTTATTTCCTTGCTCCATGTTCATTTAGTTCAGTAATTTCTTTCCCCCAGGAAAGTGTGGCTCAGATGAAGCATCTGGATTTTCAATAAGGTCGATCTTTATTTTAAGGTGGCAACAGGCATTTGGTTTTCCTGTGAAAAACAACCCCATCACTGCCCATTTTTAAGGACAGGGTGGTTTGGTTTTTTTAATATAGTGGAGCTGGATTTTGGTGCTGAGAGCAATATGTGGGAAAAGACCAGGATCAGAGGGAGCCTCTACCTTGTTGGGAAGGTGTTCAAAAGTGTTTCCCATCGAACAGGTCCATGACCCAGGAACATCGGTGGCCCTGCCCTGGGGTGGCCGATGGGTGTAACCACCATATCCAGGGGTGGTGGCAGAGCACAGGAGGTCAGGCTTGGTCAATCCCATGGAGATCTCTTTGGATGGGGCCTGGCTGGGTCCCTCCTGGCCATCCCTCCTGCCTGGAGCCCACTGGATTGTCCAGAGGTGGTGCAGGGAGGGACAGCAGCCTCCGGTGGAAAACGCTGACATAAATTAATCAAACGAGGCATCTCACAAGATTGAATTAGATCCTGATTTATGACTGCAGTGCTGCTGCTTCTGCAGTTCCGATGCTCCATGCTGATTCCTCACCCCCTGATTTATGGGGAGGCTCCTGCTGGGAAGGGGCCCCTGTGGAAGGGATGGATGGATGGGTGGATGGGTGGATGGATGGATGGTGTTACCAGCTGAGCTAATACCAGCCATCACATCCTGCTGCTCTTCAGGACTTCACCTATTCAACTGCTGTATCAGCTCGTTTTTGAGGTGTTTTGGATGCAGCTGTTGAAAGGATGATGCCTGGAACAGGAGGGAGCCTTTGATCCTGCATTTTGTTCATCCTCCACCTCCTCAGCACACCAAGAAAACCCCTACCCTGCATCTTCCTGTGACCTGAAAGGTCTTTCCAACCCCTTCAGGTTGGGTTGGCTTGTGAGTGAGGCTGGTTAATCATCAGAGAGATGTTTCTACTGCCTGGGATGCCAATCCCTTCATTTCTGTTCCACTTGGAGAGCTCCTGTAGCTGCTGGCTCCCTTGTCGAGCCTGTCGAGGGGAGCCTGATTTGTCTGGACGTGTCCAATACGTTCCCACGCTGCACAAGCAGCAGGTTGGCAGAGCATGAAGTGGCTGAGCACAAGTCACTCCTCAGCCTGTGCAGAGGAGCCTGAGTAGCTGTGAGGGAACCTGGTGCCAAGGTGGCTTCAGAGGGACTTCTGGGGACCTCACCCCCAACGTGGAGGGAGCAAGAGAAGATAAAGGGAACAGGTGAAACTTGAGGGTGTTGACAATGAGCAGCTCCGAGCAGAAAGTTGATGAGATTGCTGATGAGCAGGGAAGGGGAATCCCATGGTCAGCAGGGAAAATAGGAACGTGTAGGTTGTGTGGGATGATTTAGAGGAGGAGTCTGAGGAGAGAAATTTGGAGAATTTGGAAAGAAATTAGTATAGTCCTCCCTTCCTTAGGGCTGTCTTTTTTTGCCTACCACCCATACAGGACTCATTCAGCTTCATCCATGTAGGGAAAGTATTTTCCAAAGAGCCAACCCCTTCTCTGGCAGTGAGCATTTCCCTCTCTGTGATGACTGGGGTGGGGAATTGGAGGACTTGGTTTGAGCAGGAGGGCACTAGCCCCCAGCCTCGTTTGCAGTGATGTTCCCTGGGTACCTGGCATCAGAGATGGAGAACAGAAACAGATCTTCTGTCTTCCTGCAGCGTATTGATTTTTTGCTCCCTGCTCTGGCCTTTTGCTCATCCTTTTCAGCAGCTGGCAGTGAAATGAAATATAAGGTTTGAAAAACTAAAAATACAAAATGTGACAGCTTCATTGCTCCGAGTGATGGTGTTTTGAGGGGACTCGTGACCTGAAAAAAATGGAGGCGATGCCGTCCCGGCCTCCCTCCACTCACGTGGTGAGGAAGAGAGCAGTGGAAAGGAAGGATTTGGGGCTTGGCTGTGCAGGTGTATCACTGTTGTGCTTGGGAGCGACCCTGCCCCTTCTGCAGAGGCACCTCTGGAAACGGGAAGGGATGGCTGCAGTCCCAGGACATGGAATGTGCCATTTTTATCCCTGCCACACGTTTACACGGGCCACATCATCCTGCTGTGCTGGTGTCCGGTCTGTGGGACCCTGGGGTGATGGGAACCGGGATAAACCTGGGAGCGGGGATAAACCTGGGAGCGAGGATAAACCTAACAGCCCATCGCTGTCGGTACTCGGAGCGTGTTTTAGGGCTATTTACAGGCTTTTGAGTGGTTACTAATTAGCAAGTGCTGCAGCTCACTGCGACACACGGCAGCCGCCTTCATCGGAGAGTGCCCAGCAGGGTTTAAATTACTTGTCATTTGCCTTGTTTTGCTTGGCCATTTGAATGCTTGACTCTCTCCTAATTGGCATCGTAACCGCTGGGGTGACACGCTCAGAGGCTCTTGATTGGATTCCTTATTTTTTTGGGAGGGGGGGAAGCCTGGGAGATGCCGCAGAAATTAAGCAATAGGGTTTAATTCTTCTGTGTTGTTCGAGAGACACGCGATGCAGAAGGGAGAAATCCCTTGGGTTTGCCATGTTAGCGTGAACTCAGCGTGGGATTTGGATGGTGCAGATAGGGTTTAAGCAAGGAGAGTTCATCCCTTCCCTTCTCCCTTGGTGCTGTGGGCTCCTGGGCTTTGGGAGGGCTCTGCAGAGGTGGAGGGCAGGAGGCACAGCTTGCAGGCTTGGGTTATACCAGCAGAGATGGATAATTCTGGAAGGTGTTCCAGGGTGGTGGATGGGTTAATCTGTGTGTGCCTACAGGGAATTACCCAACCCAAAGCCCAGGGCGAGCATAAAAACTGCCCCAGTACCACAGTGAACATCACGAGGGCTGTGGGGCTGGAACTGGAGTGTAGAATCCCGGAATGGTTTGGGTTGGATGGGACCTTAAAGACCATCTAATTCCAACCTCTCTGCCAGGATCTTTAAGGTCCCTTCCGAGCCATTCAGTGACTCTGTGACTGGAGGGGAGGGCTACTGAGCCCCTGGCCCATCTCCTGCCTCTGGCTTTGCTGTGAGCTCACAAACCCCACCCAGGGCTTTGGGATCGCCGTGCTCCTGGGCAGTTTCTGTGCTCACTGCAGAGCCGGGCTCGGCGCTGCACTGTTGTGGTTATTAAATCCGATGGCGATGAATGGGACATGACACCTGTGTATATGATTCAAATCGAGTCATCCCATTACACGGTGTAAATCAATAAACAAAATGTAGCCGCTGACAGCATTTACAGTTCCCCCTATTACTGCCAACCAGCCCATTTTCTGTGCATGAAGGAGGCATTTACACCCCATTTAACTGTGCTTTGATGCGGGATCCTGTTCCCGGGAAGAGGGGAGGCTTTGACAGGTGGCATTAGGAGAAGGGGAGATCTACAGCGCTCATTTGCAGAGACCCGAGCCGAGGGTTGTGAAACACATCTTCACCTGTTTGTGCTGTCCATCACCCTAATTGATGATGTGCGGGGTTGGCGAATAGAGCTTGGACAGGGGAGAGGTGATGCTGGTGGTGTTGGAATACAGCTGTGCTGGCCTTTCCTGATGGATCAGGAGAGAGGGGATGTTGTTTTCCCTTCTGTCCTAGCTGGGGAATGGTCTTTCTCTCAAGCTGAGTTTCAGGGACAGAAAGGATGAGGGAGAAGCAGGCTGGGACACGCTCTGAGGGACGTCGATCTTGGAACACCTCAACTGTCCAACTTGATTTTATTTAATGGGCTTTGCAATCTGGTGATTAATCTGGTAATCAGAGCAAATGTTACAGTCACGGCTGGCAATAAAAATATAACCTAAAGTAGATAAAACCCCTCTTTTTCTTCTCTTTTCCTTTTTTTTTCCCCCGCTGAGAAATTGTCAGATGACATCTCTCCCCTTTATAAGAGGCGGCAGGAGGGAGAGGGAGATGCATGTGATGGGAAAACCTGATCCCTGCTGCATCTCTGCGGGGCTCAGAAAACTTCCAGCTCCTTGCTGGTGCACAGGGGCTCAGCTGTTCCCCCACCCTGAATTTAGGCAAAGTGATTTTTGGGGGAGGCGTGGGCAGGGATCAGACCGGCTGCCCTTGGAACTGCAAATTGATAGTTTTGTCTCGTTTCCTGGAACTCCACCAAATCGCTGGATTACTCCAAAAAGCACAAGAAAGGCCTGTCTTTCCCTCTGCCTGCCTTTGTTGTTGCTTGATTTTGTTGGTGTTTTGCCACTGCAATTGGCTACGTGGATGAAAAGGGCAGTTTTGTGACCAAGAGGGAGAGACGTGGTTAGAAAACAGCAAACTGGAGCAGGGATTTTACAAAATGTACTGCTTGAACATCCTTTTGTCAGCATAGAGACATAAATCCAGGCACATTTTTCACATTCCTCATCACGTTTTCCTGCAGATTTCCACCCAAAATGTCCCTTAAGCCCCAAAACGCAGCTTGGCAGGAGACAGAGCTGGTGTTGATTCTGGAGGAACAGCATTCCCATATGCTTTGCTTAGTCCAGATCTGCTTCCAGTAAATATCCTCAGCAGCCAGGATTGAAGTTCGATTCTCTGCCAGTCATCCTCATCTAAGACTTGCATTTGTTTATCTTTTATCATTCCCTTGGCCAGTGTCCGGCGTGACTTCAGCCCTTCCTTTCCCCCGCTCCTCGAGCTTTTATTGTAACTCTCGTGGGAATGGTGAGGTGAGGAGCCTGTGTGTCCTGGTGCGGAGGGATGTAGGGCATGGGGATGGCATTTCCAGACTGACTCGATGCCAGACCTGCAGGCTGGAGCCCGTGGAGATGACAGGGAGAGGGCTGGCAGAGAGGGAGCAACGCTGGAACTCCTGGAAGAAATGGGAAAGGGGACGTTTCAGTGCAACTTCTCATTAGAAAAGGTTAAATATATCAACCCAAGATGTTTCTTCTTATTAAAAGGGTTGGGTTTGATGCTTCCTTTCTAATTAGGAGCAAGTCAAGAAAGATTTTGAAACCTTTTGTGTGATTGTGTTTGAGCTGTTTCCCCGCGGACTCGGGAGCAGTTGGCGTTTGCGTGGAAGGGCCCTGGGGCTCTGCGTGGGAGCAGGGCCATGTCCTGTCCTGGGGAGGCCAGCAGCAAAAAACAGCCTTGGACTTGATGAGTTCCAAGCTAAAAAAGCTTTATGTGGGCCAGACTGCGCCTCCAGACTCATTAGAGCTCAGGGAAGGTGACCTGGCTCCCCTGCAGCCGGCTGGGAGGGGACTGCAGGTGTGTTTACCTGCAGGCACAGGGAGTTTTGCACCCTCTGGCACCGAGCTGCATCATTAGTGTTGCCTGATTTCCCTTTGCCACCTTGAGAAAGATAGTTTTTAATGCCTCAGTGTCCTGTGTGCCCTCCTGTGCCCTTCCTCAGGCTGCTGAGCACCATCTTTTAACTTCGAAGGAATTGTCACCCTTCTTATGCATCTTCCCCATCTTCCCTTGGCTGTCTGTCACCTTTTGCTGCCAAATTTTCTGGACTGTGAAATGAAGCTTTTATTATCTTCTGAGAAGGGGGGGCAGAAATTAAATTAGTGAAATTAAAAAGATGATGATGATGACGACTGTAACCTGACTTCAACCCTTTTCATTCCGCCTCACATAGCGAGGGAGCCGGCTCTGTTCTGGGGCTTCTGCTTGGATTGCTGGAAAGAACTGAACTTTTACTTTCAAATTAACCTGCCAAATCATATATTTATAAGGGAATTGAAGGCAGGAGAATGAGGGTCCCGGATATTCCCACGCATCAATTAGGGGGAAAATTAATTACAATTTACTGGCATTACCACATTAGAGCTCCTTTGATTAGAGAGCAACTTGCTCTGTGCTCTGGAAAAAGTTAAATTAAGGAGTTTGGAGGGAGGAGGTCCTGGGCTGGTTCTGTGGGCAGAAGCTCCAAGAGCAGATACTTGGATTTGGTATCTGCTCAGAAAAGCTGTTTTGGGATGTGAGTGCATTGGACACTCCAGAAATTGTTTGTTTGACCTTGGCAGAGAGCTTGGTTTGGGGCTGGGTGATCTCCAACTGAGGCAGAGAAAAGCTGATTCTCCTTGTCCTCGTCAGCACATCTCACCCCATCCTGGTGCTGTGTCCTTGGGCTGATGAGATCCCTGCTTGATCCCACTGCCAGGGAGTCCCAGAGAGTCCACCAGATCTTCTGTGGGGTTATTCTGGGGGTCACTGAATATTTCATGGGCCTAAATTAGTGCTGGAAGGAACCCTCGGGCCGTGGTTCCCCCGGTGTCCCTTGTGTGGCTGCTAAACAGAGAGACCTGGAGAAATGGGACCTGGGGGAATGGCTACAAAGCTGCTTTTCCATGGGAAAGCCAATCTCATTCCTGCTCCAAACAGCCAGGCCATTAACAATTTGCTGCTGCAATAAAAGGTTGTGGCCCAGGCAGAAGCCACAGGGTGAGGTGAGGCACAGCCGGGGCCCTGCCACGGGAATTCCCTCCAGTCCCAATCCCTTTTCCCTGCACCCGAGGGCAGCTCTGTGCCGTGGAGGCAGCAGCTGTGCAGGGAGAAGGTCAGAGAAGGCTTTGGTGGGGTCTGGGGAGGAGGGGAGGCAGATTGTGTGCTGCAGGGAGAGGGAGGATTTTCACAAAACTTTGAGGAGTTTGGGAACAGATGAACCTGGCACACAGCCACGTTCCAAAGCCTGTTGTGGGCTGTGTTTTTTTTTAATATCCCTGGCATCACCCACCAGCAGAGATGAAGTTCATAGGCTCAGAAAGCCCGGATTCAGAGGTCAAACTCAGGCAGTGATGTGTCAAATGCAGAGTGGGAATGGAATTGTGGTCCTGGAGATCACCCTGGGACAGAGTTAGCATCCCTGGAGCTGGGAGCAGTGTGCCTGCAGGGCTTTGTCCTGTGTGGGACCGCCTCTTCTCAGCAGCTGGGACTGGGATATTCAATATTTGCCCTGGAAAGGTGAGATTGGGAGCTTGGTCCAGCTACTTGGATGAGTCCCAGACTCCTCATTTGTCAATCCCTCACAGAACAAGGCTGGTTTATGGCCGGGGTGTGCCACCTCTTATCAAGGACACTGCAGCTGTGGCAGGAGGTGCCAGGGATGGTGTGAGAAGGAGGGAGAGCCCAGGGCTGTGCTCTCCTTCCCTGTGTGCCCGTGCCAGGCACAGCAGGATCCAGCCTCGGAGCTGCTGCTGTGCCTGGGGCCGTGCAGGCTGGGGTGGATACACTGCTGGAGGGTGCTGTGCCCCCTCCATGGGGCTGTCTTGGCCAGACTGTGTGTTTCTGGGGTTGTCCCCTCTGTGGATGTCCCCACATTGGTGACTGGCACTTGCTGCTGCCAGTGAGACCAGCCCTGAGCCTGCCTGAGCTGTCAGGAGAGCTCTCAGCAGCAGCTCCAGGTGGATTTACACCAGGGAAGCATCCAGCCCTCCTCAGGAGCTGAGGGTGGGAGAGACACCGGGGTTAGGGACCCCGAAAGCACAAACATCCTTGTGACAAGCTGTTTGAAGCTGAGCTGATCAGAGAAGGTGACAGCCCTGCCACATCTGGGAACAGTTTCTGTGTCCTCCTTGCTGACAGGAGGAGTTTGATTCCTTTAATATTTGATGTGTTCTGTCTTTTCCAATGTTTGTTTTTGGTGTGTGTGTTTTGACTTGTTTTATTTTTTTTTTTTTTAACTATGCTGCTCCTCAGAACCAGCTGCCCATTTGCCATGGGGATGGAAGTTCTGCAGGAGCCAGGGGAAGGACAGGCAGTGTGACAGCAAATGTGACATCTGAGGGGGCTGGAATCTCTGCCTGACCTGGGAGATTCCCGCTGCTTCTCCCCATCCACCTTTCCAGCTGGAGTTAGGGCTTGCATTCTTCCTAAGTGCAAGGATAAAGGACACAATTGCAACTTTTCATCCTCCTGCTGCTCTCCACGTCACTCTGCTTGAAGCTGAGGGTGGCAGCAGGGAGGTGACCTCCTAGGAAACTCTTGGGCCATCTTGGCTCAAACCCCTTCCTCCCACCCTGGTCCTCTGCTTAGTCCCATTCCTGTTGCAGATGGGCAACACAAATTTGCCTGAAGAGCAAATTTCCTGCAGCTGGGATAACTTCTGCTCTCCTGGTGGCTTTTTCCCCTCTCCTGGGACATCCCTGCAGAGGAAAACCTTCACATGTCTTGAAGTGCTGAGCTCAGGGTCTGGGAGGAGAGGGCAAGAAGTGTGTGCTGAAGTCACCTGGGGGGATTTTGGGAGTCTCTGTCAGAGAAACAATCGTGGAGGGTCTGGAGACACTCTGCAGGCAGCAGGACAGGGGGGCTGTGCATTTTGGGTGGGCTCCTGGAGCAGGACGGAGCTGGGGAACCTGTTCCCCTCTGACAGGGAGCTTTGCTTGGTGACGTGCTGCCCACATTCCCGGCGGGAAGGCAGGAGCAAGACCCCAGAGAGGATGAGCAGAGGCTGTCCCGGGCTTGGTGCTGGCAGGGCGAGCTCTCTGCCACGCAAAGGCTTCCCCCGTTGACATAAATGTGAGTGGGTGCCACAATTACTGCAGGCTCTGACATCTGAAAGGAGCAGAGCCACCCTTGCTGTAATTCACTGCCACTCTGATTGCAGGGCAGAGCAGGGGAAAGTCAAATTACCCAACAAAGCAAAAAGAGGAAGCGAGAAAGCCGTGCTTCACTGGTGGAGGTCGGGGTGGTGTGGGACAGGACGGGAGGCAGAGCTGCTCTCCTGCCCTTGCTGTGCCCAGGCAATGTTGTCCAAGCTCTGGTTTGGAGGTCTTGCCTTGGCCATGGTGGGATGGGGAGGTTCATCCTCGCAGGATTTGGAGGTGTGGGTGCTGGTGTGAGCCAGACCAGAGCAGAACAAATCCAGGATGCTTGCTCGTGGGCATTTGCTTGGGCAAATTCCTTCTAAGTGGTTTGTGAAGGAGTGGGGCTGACATGGGAGTTAGCTGGGCTGGGTGGAGATTACTGCTGCTTGGCTCGTGGTCAGGCAGACAAATCCTGCTTTCTGGTTGCTTTCCAAAAGCCCAGCATGACGTGCCTGACAGCAGAGCTGTGGCTTGAGCCTCCTAAGCTGAGGAGCATGAATTTCCCCATTTCCCACTCCAAGTGTCAGCCATCTCTGCCCGAGGGTGCTGGACAACCTAACTCCAGCTCCAACTCGCTATCAGTGCTTTTGAGACTCTCTGCCTGCATTTCATGGGGATTTTGCTCCTGCCCAACAGCTAGGAGGAGAAGGAAAGCTCTGCCACACATTTGACTGCTGCTTTGCAGCCACTGCATCTGCCCAGATCCCCCTGGCGTGTGTGAGGAGGGATCCTGGGTAGGCACCGCTCCTCTCCTGCTTTTCCCTCCCTCCTCCTTTTCCTTCTTTCAAGGTGCATTTCTGCATCTGTCGGGTGCAGCAGCGTGCCAGCTCGGTTAATTACAGTCTGCTTACCTGAATTCTCCCGTGGAATTCCAGCTGGATAACGGTATCCTTCACTGGTGAGCCTTAAAGCATCACGGGCAGCCAGACCCCTCTGCCTTTGGGTGTAAATGTGGATTTCTGGTGCTCAGGGCTCCCCCAGGGCAGAGCAGGGTTATCCCTAAAGGCTTGTGAGCTGGTGTCTGGCCTGATCACTCTGGGACTGGCACCTGTCTGTCAGCAGAGCAGCCAGCAGGGATGGTGGCAAATATGGTCCATGGGAACAGAGCTGGAAGCCACGGGGCTCGCAGGAGGTGGATGAAAACACTTCGAGCTGCTCTAACGCTTAAGTGGACAAGATAATGGGATACTTTTTTTCCCTTATTGGCCCACAAGATAAGTCGTTAATGCAGGCGATTTCCAGCGGCGCCTGTGATTTGCATGGATACAAAAGAGCGAGATTTTCATTATTTGGTGGGGCGCTGCTTGATCAAGGGCTGCAGAGAGGAACTCGGGGCTGATTTGGTGCACTATTTATGGTCCTTCATTAGCAGCCGGCCGGGAGCTTTGTCCCGCCTCGGCTCCGTGTGTCTCGAGTGTATCGTTAGCACAAGAGAAGCATTTCGCCCGAGTCTTACTGGATGATAGAGTTATCAGCATTCACAGTTACTTTGCTGCAGCTGTGGGCCCCGGATCAGATGTTTTTGGAGGCAGCGAATGTGATTTGTGTTCAAAAAAGCGCTCATCTACCACAAAATGATGAAAGGTGAGGTTGATGTCTGGAGAAGAGCAGCTTAGGAGGTGCTGTCATGGGAATTCCTCTCTCCATCACTCCCTGCTCCATCTCTGGCTCATTCCAGGCCAGCCAGGCAGAGGAAGGACACCCTGAACTCCCCAAATCTCTCGCTCATTCCATGCAGGCCTCCAGCTCTGCATTCTCCCTGAATTCTCATCCCCTCTTCCCTGGGGAAGCAGCGTGCTCCTGCAGACCCTGCTTAGCTTGTACTCTAAAGCAGCTTTTCTTTGCTCTGACTGATTTTTCTGCACTCTCTCTCAGGAAGACGATGTAATCTCTCTCCTTATTGACACTCTGGGCAGATCCTTGTGGAGAATACAGTCTGGAGGTGACGCTGCAGCTCGGGAGCTGGGCAGTCAGGTCACTGAGACCCCATTATTTGGGATTGCAATTCCTGCCTCCTCAGACGGGTGAGAGCAGCGTCCTGGGACCACAGCCAGGGTCCTTGGCAATGCAAATTACTCAGGAAGGGTTTCCCATGCTCTGGCATCCCAAATCTATAAACAGCAGAGGCTTTAGTGAGCTTCTGTTGGGGAATCCATCCTTTCCACCCCACTCACCAGAGCTTTGGGGTTCAGGGCTGCTGGCAAGAGGGAGGATTTGCTATTCAAAGCACAGGGGCAGGAAAGCATAGCCTGAAAGGTGTCAGTGCAATCTCACTGGCCTTTGTGCCTTTATTTATCTGAAATCCCACAGAGCTGTCCTTCACTGCGGCTTGGATCAAAATTCGTCTGATTGTGGTGTGGGTTTTGCAAGGTGTTTTTTTTTTCCTTAAAGCCCTAGTTCCTGTGACAGTGCAGGAATCTCAGTCTGCCTTCTCCTTCTAATAAGAAAGTCTGAGTATTTGGAGGTGAAGCAGAGCTTTCCTAGGGCAAGGAAGCTGTGCTTCCAGGCAGGATTTTATTGCCCATAAGCAGCTGGCTTTCTCCTGTGCCACTGAGCTTGTCCGTGAGCTGCTCTGAGCCAAATCCAGCCCTGGTTATTGTGCAGAGTAATCACAGAGGTGTCTCATTTAAACTAGAAGTGAACTGGGGCCAAGAAATAACTCTCCAAAGAATCAGCCACATCTTCTCCATCTGCCTCTCCTCACCCCATAATCTGCCTTGGGAAGCTTGAGGGAGTGCAATACCTGATCTGCAACCCTCAGGAGGCAGGACCTGCTGTGCAAAGGGTGCAGGCTGGAGGCTGCCCAGGAGCCCCAACCTCCTTTTGGCCACTTTGCCTCAGACAGAGATAAGGTGGGCTCTGGAAAGGCTTGCAGGCTCTCAGCAGGGGAGGGAGCAGGCTTGGGTCTGGGCAGGGCCGAGCCGAGGAGGCAGGGTCGTGCGACAGCTCTCGGGGCCGGCCGGCCCTTGGCATATGGAGCCGTCGTGCTTGGGTGCTTCGTTTTAAAGAATTTTCAAAGAGCCCGTCCATCTGGGCCCCCTCGCTGCCGCCGGCGCGGCGGGGCGCCGAGCAGATGGTTTGCAAACAAAACAGCTTCGGCTCAGGAGGGGAAGGAGACCTGTCCAAAGTGGCTGGAGCTCAGCCCCGGCACCGCGAGCGGGGCTCTGACAGCAGCGTTTCCCGGGGACAGGCAGGTGTGTGGCTGTGAGAAGGCAGGCTCTGCGGCTCTTGGGGGTGTTGGTGCCCCTGCAAACCAGCTGGTGGCTGCACTGTGAGGGCTTTGATCCCAAATCCTGCCCTGGAGAGCTGGCTGGGAGCTGCTTGTTCTCTCTGCCTCGCGTCCCTGTTCTCGCACACAAACGCCGCACGCGCTCCTGAATGTGGGATCGCTTTGCAGAGGTCGGTGCTGAGCAGTTTAGGGAATGGCTGATCTGCTGCTCACATTACCTGAGCTTTCCTTGAAAATCCTTCAGCCATCCAGCCACTGACCCTGAGATGTGACAAGCTCACAGCTCTTGCCAATAAAACAGCGACTCGGTTTGAATAATATCTGACAATTACGTGCTGAGCCCCAGCATTATGCAATATTTATGCATGTGTCTGGACTGTAAAACAGTGATTATCTAAAAGGAGTAATTGTTTGCAGTCTTATACTGAATTTCTTTTCTTCTTTGGCCTTGGAGAGCCACACTGTTAATCAGTAGCACATATGCCACTCGTTAAACACTTCCACTGAAACCAGCCCCACCATTAGCCCAGCAGGGCTCTGAGCAGTGTCTTGGTGCAGTGGCACGAGGTTCTGTGCTAAGAGCTTTATTTTAGTGCCTCAGGCTGGTGGGTCGCTCATGCCTGGGGAACCAGGAGGGTGAAGAGAGTCCAGCACCCACCCCTGCTGACTGAGCTTGCATGCGAAGATGGCTTTGATGAGAACAGAGAGCTGCTTGGGCAGAAGGGCCGAGCCCAGGCACCCAACAAAGCTTTTCACCCTCCCTTTCTCTCCCGGACGCTCAACTGTGCTCTCGTGCCCTTGGAGTGGAGCAGTGATTGAAATCTCTCTTTGTTCCTCACTCCCTCCACCACAGCAGCTGCCCTTTAGTTTTTTTTCTCCCCTTCTCTTCTTTTTCCAAGTGTTGTTGGCTGTCAACCTGGGCCGAGGAGGAAGTCAAAGCTGAAGAGACAAATGTGGGCTGTCACATCGCAGGGGTGGGGTGGGACAGAGAGGGCAGCCTGGCCTCCTGCCCCGTGGCCAGCAGGAGGAGGGACTGCCCTGCACATGGGAGCCCCCGGCATGCTGGGGCCGTGGGGGTGATGCTTGTTTCTGCAGCACAGAAGAAAAGCCTCTATTTTGAGGAGAAAAAAAGCTTTTCCATCCTTTTGGTGCTCCGCAGAGGTGGCAGCAGGGCAGCAAAATGTTTTCCAGCTTGCACTCCGCTGACAGCGTGGTCACAGTGTTTGGCATGGGATATATCCCAGTTTAATTCCTGCAGGAGGCTGGGATTCGAAGTGGGGAAAGGCTCAGGGGACCATGCAGTGGAGACAAACAATGTGCCTGGTCAGCAGAACAGGCAGTGGAGCTGGAGAGGCCAGGATTACTGCTGCCACAGCTTGTTAACATAAACTAATACAGGCTGCTGTGTTGGACGCAGGGAGATAGGAGGGAGAAAAATGGGAAGCGTGTGCAGGAATAAGGGCCCAGATAATGAACCTGGCAATGAGAATGCAAAGCAAAACAAAACAGGAAGAAATGCTGTTGTTGCAGAGTCCAGGCTCTATCTGCTCCAGCTTCTTGCTGCTTCTCAAAGACTTTATTCGTGGCTTGGATGGTGCTCTCCACAATGCTAGAGTCTCTGCTTCACCCCTAGAGCTGTGGGCAGAGAGGATGAATGTCCTTTTTAAGGCCTCAGTGGCACTAACATTGACTGAGCCAGGGTGTCCCACTGCCACAGAGGGGTGTGAGCAGGGTGGTGCTTCCCAGCCCCTCCTGGGACGGGATCTTACAGCAGGAGGCACGTTAGCCATGAGCAGGATGGGTTGCGTGCCCTTCCCAGCCCATGCAGGAGTAGTTCCCCGCTGCTGAAGAGGAAGAGCCAGCAGTGAAATGGCTTTTACCAGTGGCTTTTTGGGCTCCTGCAGCAAAAAGCAGAGCAAGGGCTGTAAATATTCCTGAGAAATTTGGGATGAGAGGGCTCCTTGCACATCCTGGCAATATGAGGTGCAGGCATCTCTCTGGGATGCGCTGTGGCAGAGATCACCACGCTGAGCTGTTGTGTTGCAAGAGGGCAGGGGATCTCCAGCCCTCTTTTTTGGGTGTGAAAAGCACGGAGAGGAGTTTGCTGCAGCATGTGGCACCAGACACCCACCCTGGCAGCACGGGGCCAGCCCTGCTGAAAGGCAGCACTGGTTTTATGAGGTGTGCTGCCTTCTTGCCTAGATGGTCCTTCCTTCTCACAGGTCCCTGAGCCGTGGACAATTCATCTGGTTTTATGGTGATGACGGAAGAATCCAATCTGCAGCCTGTAGCTGGAAAGTTCAGAGCCACGCAAGGCTGGCTGGGGAGGAGAGCAGATTTTATTGATGGCCTGGGCTCCTGGATGTTGTGTGGGAGGAATCTTGTTAATGGGTCCCTTGGGCCATTGAGTCCTGACTCTGCCATATCTCCTCATTCACCTGCCCCGCCTCCAATGGTGTCTTTTTTTATTTTGCCTTTTTTTTTTTCTTAATTTTTTTGCCTTTTTCCTGTTCTCTTTTGCTGTTGCAAGGGCTTTTAAAAATGCAGCAGGAGGGAAGGATGTGGGGCTGACCAAGACACCTGCCAGTTCTTTCCCATCCCTCGTGGCATGTCCTTCAGCATCAGAGATTGCCACAAAAGATGTCCTGGGCTCTGTGATGTGGCTCTGACAACACAGAGCGATGGCCTTGGCTCCAAGGTGACCAGGCAGCTGCTGATGGGCTGCAGCCCCATCAGTCTCTTGTGTCGGTTAAAGGGGTGAAAGGATGATCACTCACTGCTCTCCTTCCTGAAATCATCCCGTGGCTGCAGCCGGAATTGCGCATCCCCACGGGAGCAGCGGCGCCGCTGGAGCCTCCTGATTGGTGTCACAGGGCGTGTGGATCAGGCTGCACTTTCTGGCCCACTTTTGATAATTAATTGATCGTTGAAAATGTTTGACAAACAAACAGCAAACAGGAATCAAACCCGCTCACGTGCGCATTAACATTTCATGGCGCCCTTCTTGTTTGTTTGCTTTTAAATCACAAAACGCTGTGATACATTTTTAATCGAAAGCACTATTGGCTGTTGCCATCACTGTTCCAATAACTTCCGTGATGAAAAAGAAGTTCAATGCAGAAATGTAATGGGATCTTCTAGGAGGTGGGCGATGGGTTCGTGACAACCGTTTTCACTTCTACAAAGAGCGTTTTTGTCAGGGAGAAATATATTTAAAAACACTCTTATTTGAAGAAACTCTCAGAGCTCTCTGGATGCTCTTTGATGGCTCTCATGGCAGGGCAGCACATGATGGGCTGTGTGTGGTGGGAAGGTGGGGGGTGATGACTGATTGTGTTTAGTGTTCCCAGGGCAGGGTCCTCAGCCCCTTGAGGGGTTGTTTCCTTGCAATCATGTTTTTAAACCCTCCTTAAGGTGCTCTCAGAAGAAAATCCTCCCTCCTGGCTAAACCCAGTGACTTGCAGACAACAGCCTTATCTTGAAAGCTCAACTAAGGTTTTTTCCCCCCTCCTACGAAGGCAGGAGATGAAAGGCATTTGTTTGTGTGCATCTGTGTGGGAATGCAGCACAGTAAATAGTGGGTAGGAAATATTAATACAGGACTAAACCCATCCCTGGCATGAATCACAGGGAGGACATATGTTGCGACAACTTTCCTAAGGGGGTTCTGGCCAAGGTAGATACCGAGTGTTCCCCAGAGGGAAGGAGGAGGGAATGACAGCTCTTTTCTTTCCAAGACTGATGTAATTAAAGAGTTATAATGTCCTTTAACTTCGCTGCCCTTGGCACTCTTGCACACTGGCAAATTTATTTATTTTTTTTTAGCACCGATGAGTGACTAGTAGGGTTTATGTGAAGAGGTAGGAGGCCCTGAAATACAGTTCAGCATTGTGTAGAGAGAATGTGGTTTTATTTCCCTGGGACTGAGCATCCATCCATCCATCCATCCATCCATCCATCCTCCATCCATCCATCCATCCATCCATCCATCCATCCATCCATCTTCCCTGAGCGTGAGGTTAAACCCTTTGTCCTTCCCACTGTCGCTTAACACACCGAACTTTGTCAAGAGAAGCTTATTTTAACTTAATAGAAAAATGCATTATACATAATGCTCCTCATAATTTTCCCTCTGATCTGAAGGAGAATCTTCTGGTCTACCCAGCCCAGCCCAATACCTGCGGATTTCTGGCTGTGTGGTTTAAATAATAACAATAACAATACCAGTAGCAATAATATCCTTTGCTGCTGTCCTTGAGTGACAAAGATGATGGAAAATGAAGTTGTAGATAGCTGGAGATGACAATGTGAGTATGCTCTACCCATCTTCCAGGTTATTAGCAGGTGTCAGTCACTGGAAGGAATCTAATCATTTCCAGACGCACTGGTGTCTCCAAACGTCAGCCGTGCTGCTGTGGCTGCAGAAAGCAAATGGTTTTATGGGCCCAATTCCCTTTTCTGCTCAGTCTTGTTGTTAGAGAGGCTGTAAAGGTGCAGTGTCCGTGGCCACGTGGCATTGTCCACTGCAGAAGGTCCCGACCTGCCACTCGTGGGTGTCACCATGTCACACAGACAGTGCCTGCTGTCACACCTATGGCTGCTGTGGAGTCACACCACCCATCCCTTCCCACCTTGCCCTGCTAATGGCCCTTACCCAGTTATCCATCCTGGATTCATCTGGGGAGGGTGATGATGGTGAGGCTGAGAAAGGGGGAGCACAACAGAGGGTCTGTTCACCCCTCTCCCCGTCCCCATGGATGTGTTGTGCATTTCCTGAGCTCTTGTGGAGCAAGCCATGAAGAGACAAATTGCTCCCTTGGACAAACTGCTCCCTGGACAAATTGCTCCCTTGGAATCAACACCCTGATGAGAGTGGTATAAACACACACTGATAATTACTTTTGCAGTGAACACGACATGCACCGTGGGTGCCAAGGCTGGCTGCCCTGGGGAGGGCTGCTCCCACATGCCTTTCCTGAATGGTCCGGCCACTCGGAAGGAGACAGGGAGCCACAGGAGTTCATTGTTTCCCAAGCAGGTGGTGCTTTGCGAGCTTGAAGTGAGCACCAGATGGGCAGAGATGATGAAAGAGGCATTGGCGTGAAAGGCTTCCCTCTAGGGTGTTAAATATTACATTCCTCGAGCCCGCTGAACTGTTGAAACCAATAGAACTAATTAGGGAGCCGGTGCTGGGGAAGGACGCGCTGTGGCTGGCGGCTGGAAGCGGTGCCAGATCCCACAGAACCCTCCCTTGTCTGCCCAGAGCCTTGTGTGAGCGTGGCAGACAGGGCATGCCATCCTTTGGGGGACAGCCCTGTCCCAGGGCCACCTTCAGGCATGGATGAGGGCTGGGAAGCAGAGGGGACAGTGCTGACTCCGCTGCAGCAGGGTTGGTTTCCCCCCATTTTCATCTGCTGAGCGGACTGAGAAGATCTCAGGGCTGTTTGCACAGCTTTGGAGAGCTGTCCTGTGGTCATGGTGAGCTCTGCCAGGAGTTTGCAGGGGAAGAGAGTAGAGCAGGGCTGGGTGGGTTATAGAGAGAGTGTTACAGTCACCGTCACTGTGTGCCTGCTCCTCTTCTCCGGTGACAAGCCTGGCTCTGCAAGCAGAGCACCCCAGTGACCCCATCAGCAGCACAGGCTGACCTGAGGGTTTGGCTGGATGTGAGACCTTGACGCCTGACCATCATGTGGTGCTCCCCAGCACTGCCCTCCCCTCAACAGAGAGCCAGCAGTGCACCTCAGCTCCCCAAAATCCACCTTTCCCTGGATTTCTGTCTCTGCTGGTGGAACTCCTGCCCCTGCTCCTACCCATGAGTAAGGGCAAATCCATCCCTGTGCCCTGGCCAGTGTAGGGTCTTGTTCTCTCAATGAGCTTGTTCGGCCCATGTGCCAGCAACTGCCCTGGAAGAGGGCAGGATTATCCAAACCAGCCCATGCCATCTGTGCCCTTAGCCAGAGCTGCTTTGTCTCTGTGCTGCATGGGCCCCTCTCCCTTTCCCTCCCTGGAAAAAAAACAATAATAATAATAATAATAGCAATAATAATAGCAATAATAACAACAATAAAAAGAAAAGGAATTAAGACAAGCAAACATAAAGATGAGTTGTTGCATGGCTCCTGTGCCGATTCTGATCTCAATGTCAAGGGAGCATCATTCCAGCCTAATGGTATCTTCCCGTGGAAGTGCTCTGTAGCAGTCATAAATAAACATTGCCAGGTGAAAGGCATGATAACAAAAAAATGGAAACTGAGGCGCCCAGGATCTTTATTATTGAGCGGACAAAGCATTTGTGATTAGTAGGAACAGGGGAGAGGAGAGGGTAAAAATAAAAGGCGGCCGATTGTGTTGCTGCCTTGTCCGTGTCAAGAGAGGATCTGGCTGTGGTAGGTTGACAGGTTGTCTGGATAAATAGTTTGGGGGCAGAACACACATTTCTGATGGAACTTTCTTTTTTACAGCCGAGATCGGGAGCTCCAGAGGTACTGTCAAGGACGGACGAAGCTCTATAAATCAGGACAGGCTTTTTTGTCTGTCTGAAAAGTCTTATCTCGGAGTTCGTCCAGGCAATTTTTTGAGGTCTCTCTGGCTTCCTCCCTTCTCCTTATCAGAGCGCCACAGCTTTAAATGCAGATAGATACCCTCTAATGGAAGCACAAGCCAGAGCCCTCACTCCTTGTAAGTGCCAGCTCGTAATTTAGTTGTGTGCCCTTTGGCACCGGCGCATCCATCACGGCCAGCGGAGGCAGCGTCACCTCCCGGTGCCGCCCCGGGGACCGAGGGGACTCAGCAGCGATGGGACCCCAGCTCCTGCCCTCCCCGCTCAGTGTGGGACGAGCCACCTGTGAAATGGGCTGAGACCAGTGGGTTTTTTCACTCTGGTTGCGTTGAGAGGATTAGGGAACAATAAAGAAGCCCTGCCTGGTGTCGGAGGCAGCAGGGTGGGGATGGGCGGGGTGAAGAGCAGCCGCTTCTCTGAATTTTTTAGTTTTTCTCTTGCCGTGTCTTTCCCCCTCAGCCACTTTTTGTATTTAAACCCAATGAGTCGGGAAGGAAGGGCTGGTTTTTGGCTGGCCGGGATCCAGGGGGATGTCATGCGCCCGGAATCAGAGCTCAGCGGGATGAAAACCGACACGGGGTTTGATGGGGGAAGCTGTCAAGCCACCCCTCGGCTGTGGAGCCCTACCCAAACCTCCTCGAACCTTTTGAAAATCACTTGTCACCTTCTCTAACAAACAGTGCACAGCTAATGGCGACACTTCACCATTCCCGACAGCTCCAGATTGTTAATTCGCCCTGTTTTTCCCCCTGAATGGCGTTTTGCCTTCTGGCTAAAGCAGCGTGGCCGCATCAGCCCGTGAGCTCTTCACCTGTGGACATGTGAAGGGGGTTTAATAGGTTTTTTCTCTTTGCCCCACTGGGCTGTGACCGGGAGGGGAGACAGAGCTGCCTGAGTCACTAATTGCTTTGGCCCTGCAACTCCCGAATGATGGAAAAGATTAAGAGGGAAGGAAAACAGCCATTCTATCTCTTTCTTGAAAAAACTTGCAGCATGAAAGGCTCATTAACATCATTAATGTTTCATTAACCTCTAGCCAGACAAATAAGCTGGAGGTAATTTAACAGTACGGGGGAAAAAGAAGGAAAATTAAAAATTACCCAGGTGTAGGTGACATTCTCCCGTTTACCTTGGCTGTGCATTTTGGAGAGGTGCGGGCTCCTCTGCCTCCCCGCCCGGCGCTTGGAGCTCTGCCAGCGGCGCCGCCGGCTCCGGAGGGCTGCAGGTAATAACGAGCGGGGAAAGTCATTGATTGTGACAAAATGGGATTCATTTGAACACAGCAACATCTGAAATCTTGCAAAGGAACAGCGCTCCGCACAATGCTGTCTCTAGGGAAAAAAAAAAAAAAAAACAAAACTGAAAAAAATTTTAAAAAAGGGGGGGGAATCGGTGGCTGCAAAATGACTTTCTTTGTTTGAGTAAAAGGCTTTCTCCCCTTGTTAATTTTGGTGGGGTTTTATTTGATTTTTATCTCTGCCCAAGTTTACATGCTCCACCTCCACCCTGCTCATCCCAAGTCCGTGTGGGTGTGTACACACCGGGAGAGATGTATTTATACACATGTTAACACTGGTGCTTTGTAAGCCCACTTGTAACTCACTGCTTCCCTCTCAATCGCCTTCCCTCGGGCAAGATCTCTGGTAGGAAAGAAACATTGTTAGTTCCTCTCCAAAATCTGAAGGTGGGTTGAAAATGTAAAAAAATAGCAGTATTTTTTGGCTCTTTGCTGTGGTACAGTCTGAGAGCATCCAGAATTGTCTCATTTAGCTGGGTCATCCATGATCAAGTGATAAGAGAGAGTTTCTGCCTGTAAGAGAGCAGAGAATAAGGAAAATCAGCCAAAGGGAGAGGTTTGTCCCCATTCCCAGTTCAGAGGGATGAAGGAGACTGGTGTGAGGTGACCTCGAGGAGATCCTGTTGGAACTGAGGGTTGAACGTGCTCCTCATGGATCGTTATCCCCTGATTTCCCCTTGGTCTCCACAAACCAGACCCTGCACAACTTTGCAAGGTCTGCCTGTTCCTGGGTGAGTTTTGCTTTGTGGAGTTTGGACCGGCCACTTTCCTGCTGTGATCTGTGGGGTGGGAGGAGGAGATCTGCTGCTCTGCTCACTCTCATCCTGGATCTTCTATTTGCTCTGCTGGGGCTTTGGGTCAGGTGCCTGATTTCCATAGCTCTGTTTTCCTCAGCCATAAAGTGTAAATAACTCTTCCAGAGTCCAAATTAGTCCTCATAAAGAGCTTGAAGTGTGAAGTACAACATTAATGTCAATTTTCCTGTCTTTGCCCACTCCTGTCCTGGGACAGGAGGTCTCAGCCAGGTGAGTGGATGTTTCCTGAGCTGAGGTTGGGATCAGGCTTGTCCAGCACGAGGAAGGGATGGGAGGTGCCCAGTAACACTGAACCACCTGCTCTAGCTGCTCACACTTGCTTTCAACTGCCCCTGCACTGCTCAGGGACTTCAAAAAGCTGCAGTCTTTAGCGTTACAGGAATTTTCTGTCTAGTGCCAGCCCTCGGTATTTCACAGGTTCCCCAAGCAGCCCGCAGGCACAAATAACCTTTACGTCTTGCTCTCCACTGTTTATGTAAACTTGGCTTCTGCTTGTTCCTGTCACACCGTGCCTGTGCTCATTCCTCTGGGGATGGAGGGGGAGATAGGGCAGGGAAAAATTCCTGTGTGAACATTTCCTGGTGAAAAGGGAAGCCTACCTGGGCTTGAAGGGGGACCAGCAGTGCAGGTAGGACAGGAGCTGAGAGCTGGATGTTTCTGTGCCTTCTGCCAGGTCACAGTTTTGTGTCTGTGACCACAAGGATTGTGTCAGCACTGGGTCCTTGCAGGCAGAAGCTCCTGCCTGCAGCAGCACATGTGTCCTTGGGGTGGTGGTTGCTGTGGTGGTGGACAAGGTGCTTTCCTTTGGATGCAGCCTCCAGCCCTGGCTCCATACCTGCTGCAGGCCAGTGCCTGGGGCTGATCAGCACAGCCTGCAGCTGCACGTACAGATGTGGGCCCCACCCAGGCAGATGTGCAGGCACTAGGTCTGATCCTTTCTTTAGGCAGGACAGGCAAGCTGGGGAATGTTTTTAAGTCTCTCCAAATTAGGCTGTGTGGTAGAAAACTCTGCCAGATTTCCTGGGTGACCCTTCCTGGGTGATCCCATCTCGAGGAGTTGAACTGAGACTTCTCCCAAGAGGTGATGATTTGTGAGGTCTGTCTGTGTATGAGCAGTCATGAAGGGCTTTTCTCTTTTTTTGGGACCCTTTTTTTGCTGGATGAGCCCTTTAAACAAGGAGACATTAAAAAATCACTTGACGAAATCTTGGTCTAGTTTTGCCACAGTGAAACAGCACAAACTGAACCACTATAAAGATCTTTTTTATTGCCGTCTATCAGTGTTTGTATCTGTGTCTCCATCCCATCCTTTTGACAACAGTATATGAGCAGCCAGGATTTATCCTTCCCAGCTAAATCTCTTTCAACCCATGCAAGCAGCCCAGGAAATGATTTCACAAAAATATACAGTTCACCAAAATTATTCAACCCTGAAGCGTTCAGGTTTAGGTCAGTGTAAATTTAGAATAAGTATTTGTTCTGGTCCTTATCTTAGCCAAGCTGATTTACCCAGGAGCAGCTGATAACTCCTTTTAAATTCACTACAGAATAATCTTCTTCCAAATGCTCATTCCCCACTTCTCCCCCCATGTCTCTGTCTGGGTTTGTTATCCTGAGGTTGCACACATGGATGTTGGGTTGCTGATGAACTCTGCTGGATCCTCAGCTCTGTGTTTTTCCAAAAGGAAAAAACATGCATGGCATGTGCCTCGTACAGTAGAATTTCATCCAAAAATTAGAAACAGCTTCCCCAACTTTTCTTTAGAAGCCCATATTGGGAACAAATATTTGACTTGCACAGGAAAAAAAAAAAAAGTGTTTATGTGGTTTATGATGTCTTTTCACTGTTCAACTTTTAAGCAGACATTTTTTCTCTCTGAACCTCAGCATTTCCTTCTTCGACAGCAAATCTCTTGAGGTGGAGAGTGCTTTGGAATAGAGTTATTTACCCATCTCTCTCTCTTTCTATGAATAGACTTTAAATGAGCTGAAAACCAGGAGCTGCAGGAACTTGTACTGGCTCCTGCCAGCTCTTCCTATCTGCATTTCCCTCATCTGCTCCTTGCTGGGTGCAGTGCAAGAGTGTGAGGGGCTGCAAAGAGAGAGGTCTTGGAGCATCCCTGCTGCAGCCACTCTCATTCCTGCTCTGTCTGCTCTCATCCCTGCATTCCTGCTGCCCTGCATTCCTGCCCATGCACCAGGATGCTCTGCATCCCTGTGCCAGGAGCTGCATCCCTGCCTGGGCATTGAATCCCTGCTCTGGTTGCTCTCATCCCTGCCCCAGCTTCCCTGCATTCCTGCTGTCCTGCATTCCTGCTGTCCTGCATTCCTGCCCATGCAACCGCACCTCTGTGGTCCCATGCAACCCCATCCCTGCCCTGCATCCTGGCCTGCTCACCTGCATCCCTGCATCCCTGCATCCCTGCATCCTGCATCCCTGCATCCCTGCCTGCTCACTTGCATACTGCCTGGTCACCTACATCCCTGCCCTGCATCTTGCCCAGTCACCTGCATCCCTGCCCTGCATTCCTGCCCTGCATTCCTGCTCTGGATCCCTGCATCCCTGCATCCCTGCATCCCTGCATCCCTGCATCCCTGCCTGCTCACCTGCGTCCCTGCCCCGCAGCCCGGCCGCCGTCCCTGCCCGTGCCTGGGGAAGCAGCACCATCTCGCGTCCGTCTGGAGCCGGCACAGCCGCTCCCGGCGCCACCGCAGCTCCCGGAGAGCCCGGGGAAATGCCGACACTCCCCAGCGCCAGCTCATCCCCGCTGCCTTGTTCCGCCCTCTCAGAACGTGGATCCTGCTTTCCTCCTTTTACTCCTATCCTATTTTCCAAGCGCAGGGAATTCTGAAGTCTTCTGCTCACTGAGGGGATGTTGAGTGGTTCAAACGTGCATCATTTTTTTCCCCTAATCTTTCAGGACACACAGAAGTGCTGAGGTTTATTTGCTGCTGCTCAGACTCCATTTATACTACCCTATTTATGTCTGTCTGAAATAATGGCAGAATAGAATATATTTAGGGGTGCTATTCCTTTGAGCTGTGGTTTTCAAGGGTGTGTATGACCCAGACTTTAGAGCAAGGAGTTGCTGCATCTTCTGAAGTAGTTTTATCCTCTGTAAGGCTGCTGACACCCAGAGATGGTGAGTTAAAAGGGTTTCTGATGAAGACGGGACCGGGGACAGCATCAGGCCAAAAAAAGCTCTTTCTGAGAGGTCTATTTCTAGCACTGAGAGACGCTGAAAGGCAAAACCAGTGCGTCACTGCTCCCGCTGGTCAGGAGCTGTGTGTGTCGAGGTGGGGAGAGGCTGCAGAGAGCAGCAGGACTTGCAGCCCAAGGCCTGGAGATGGCAGATCTGAGGCCTAGCTGGGTAATTCCTTTCTTTTTAGAGCTGGCATAAGGATTTTCCTGCGCTGGAAAGAGCCGAGTTCAATCCGACACTGAGATGCTCCTCGGTCCCTGCTTGGTAATAATTTCATTTTAGGGGAAATTGAGGTGCATTGTCTTTAAAACAGCAGGAACAGCAGCTCTGTGCTGTGTGAAGCAAAGTGTTTTTGGTGTGTCCCCAGAAGTTCTTGAAGCAGAAAGCTTGGATCATGCAAGGTGAGGGAGGCTGCCTGCAGCACTGGGGGCTGGAGAGAGCAAGTTTTTCTAGGCAAGCCTTTCTGCTGAAAAGCTGTGGGGAAAAAAAAATAAAAGAAAACATTTGGAGAAACAAAATAGTGCAGCCTCCTTCCACCACCAAGTGAGTTTTCTTTGGCTTGTTCAAATTGAGATATTTGCATTTGAAACACACCTACATATATATATATTTATAGAGAGAGCCCTAGAAGGTGAAACTTGTAGTTTCAGCAAAAAAGACTAAAACAGTCTCATGTTTTTGTCTTTATTTTTCCATTCTGGTTAGTAAAGAGTCTGTGATTGGCATAAGGCTACTTGGATCAGTATCATCCTTCTGGCAGCCAGCTTGGGTCGATGGAAAATAAATACAATTTCCCTGTGGGATCACCCTCTTTTCTTCATCGTGGCATTGTTGGAGAGCAATGGGGTGGGGGTACCTTAAAGGGGGATTTTGGGAGCTCTTTGTAACTCTCCAGCAGCAGCTTGCTAAGGCAGCAGGGAGAGGAACCTGAATGGGATGCAGGGACTCTTCATGGGGTGCAGGGACTCTGTGCAATGCAGAAACTCTTTGTGCAATGAGGTTTTCTGGCCAAAACCCCTCCCTAGGAGCTCTCCTGTGCCTCCAGCATCTCTGGGATGAGGCAGGACCTGCCTGGATCCCACCAGGCACGAGTACCAGGGATATGGCAGTGGCTGCCGAGGGTTTCACTATCAGAGGGCCCAAGGGCAGGAGCCAAATTGAGGCTGGATATTGACATTGAAAGTTGGCTTTTTGAAAGGCACAACAGCCTTAGCTTGCTGCAGAGCTAATTATTATGCAAATTCATGCTAATAAACTCTGCCTTGCATGTTGTGGAGAAGCTGCCTTTGCCGGTTAACATACCAGTAATGAGAGGTAGATTTGTAATTCAGATGCTGGTGGTAATATCCTAAATTACTCCGCGCTGTAATGGACTTTACTTCTTTCTCCCCTCGGCTCTCCCCCCAGTCCAAATGTCAATGCAAATCAGTTACAACTTTGCATATTTATTGCAGATGTATTTATTGTTGATACAGGGGTGAGACCCTCAGCTAAACAGCTCCTGCCAGTGCTGCTGTGCCGCCGGGGGGCTCAAGGTGTGGTTTTACCTGTCATGGTGCTTGGAGGAGCTCCTTCCATCTCCTTTTTTTTTTTTGTCTCTCCCAAGGAACAGCCTCAGAGTGGGGAAAACATATGTTTATTTTGTTATTCATTAATTCCTTAGCATCTTTCCGTGTGTGGTTTTACATGACTGGTTATTTTCAGAGTTGGGGGAGATAACCAAGGAAGCACAGAACATTTGCAGACTAAGCTAGGATTTAGGCCTAAAGCCACTGAACCAAGGCTTAGATTAGATGGCATCAGGCCTCTGTAATCGGTCTCTGTAAGATTTTGGCCCAACTTTGTCATCCTAATCAATGGAAAATCATGCAAGTCAGCTGTGCTTGACATTTCAGCTGCTGTTGAGCCACTGCTGAGCCAGAAATGCCCTTCTGTTACTCAGTGTCCCATGGCACACAAACATAAAGCAGGTTTCTTTCTACAGTCATGAACCCATGCTCAGAAAATCCTGACTTGAGACCATCTGACAGGAAAGGAAAAGCCAAACCATTCCCACATTGTCCCTAGGCTGCCAGAGGAGCAGGGAATGTTTCAGGGCAGAGGGAATGGGAAAGGACAGACTTATTCCTGGTGGGTTTAAGCCTGGTGTGGGCTTTGATCTTACTGGTCTTGTCTCTCTGCTTGCTCTGAGGCATGTTTTGATTTTCTTTACCTTCCTATAGAAGAGAGAGCCCCAAAACTTGAGAGTATCTGTGGCTCTCCAAATCCTTTGCCTCAGTATGGCCAAATTGACAGATTAAAAACTGGCTTTTTGGGGGAATATTCTGTGCTCCTGGCTCTGGGGGTGATGATTTGGGGAAGGCTCGGTGATCTGAGCCTGAGCTCACCGAGCCATTGCAGACTGTGTGTGCACAAGGTTGTGCCTCCCTCGGGGGCCATGGATTTCCTTCCCTGGGTTTGCTCCAGCCTGCAGTCAGAGCATGTGCCCGTGTTCAAACAGCACAAGGGACTGGGGAGGCTGCTCTGGCTGACACCTGGAGCAAGTGTGTGAGCAGAGAGAGGAGCAGGAGCGCCTCTGGGCCTGCCCAAATCCAACGCGGAGGTGTTTGAAGCCTTTGAACATTTTTACTTTGCTTCCATTTGCATTCGGGCTTCTGCACACAGAGAAACCACCTGGGCTGAGAGGAGAGGCTTTGAAAGGGACTGGGGAATGCTCTACAGCCCTGCTTCTCCTCTTCTCCATGGACTCCCTGATGGACCAGGCATCGGACACCCGCGGTTCGCTCTGAATCACTGTTTGCCATTTATTCCGAGGCCAGGCTAAAAATTGTCAGAACCAGCTCTTCCAGCCTCAAAATATCGATGAGTCACTGAGGAGCAAAGGGCTGCAGGGCCAGAACACAGCGTGCAGCCTGTGGTGGGTAATTTTAGACCGAGAGTAGCCTTGAGGGCTGCTCAGCATTCCCAGCCTCTCTCTTCTGCGTGCCCCCCTCGGATGCACCCTGGCCTCACGCCTGCAGCCGTGCATCCTCGTGGATCCTGGGGCATCCTCCCTGCCCGCTGGCGTCCCGCGGGATGCCAAGCCCTGTGCTGCACGGGGCAGGTGATTCACAGCAGGACCCCAGCCCCACGGAGCTGCGGGTGCGTGGATCCGTGCGGATCCGTGCGGGTGGGCTGCGCGGTGAGGAGCTGGGAGCAGCGTGCAGTGCTGCAGCTCGTCCACACGGTGCTGACAAAACTCCACACAAGACGCAGAAGGCTCTGGATCCTCACTCCACAGGCCACGTTGTCCCACAACTCTCCGTGGTCCTTGTAGCTTTCCCCGTCCCACAAGTGGTGAAAGGCGGGCAGTGCCCAGCCTGTCAGCTCTGGAGCAGAATTAGCTCGACTCCAGGGATAAGAAAGAGAAGAGAAAAGAAGAGAGAAGAGAGAGAAGAAAGAGAAGAGAGAGAAGAGAGAGAAGAGAGAGAAGAGAGAGAAGAGAGAAGAGAGAAGAGAGAAGAGAGAAGAGAGAAGAGAGAAGAGAGAAGAGAGAAGAGAGAAGAGAGAAGAGGAAATGCCCAGCTGGGTGTTTAGGATGTATCCCTCAGCTCCCTGACTGTGGCAGGGTCTGGAGGCCCTGGAGGATGCCCTGCTCCTCTTGCTCCAGCTGCTCTCCAGGCTGTGGGGTCAGGGTGGCCAAGGGGTGCTTCCTCTCATTTTCAGGTGAGATTGGAAGGGCACATCCGTGCTCGGAGGAGCAGGACAAAGCCCGAGCACTGCTTCTGTGCTGCAGGCTTTGGGTGGGCTCAGAGACTGTCGGTTCCTGCATTTGTGGAGTGGCAGAAGCAGGGCTGCAATCTCCTCTCATCACTGTGTATGCTGCGCTTCGCTCAGGAGCAGCCAACCTCCCACCGAGTGTCTGCAGCAGTTTCTTAATTGCTTTCTTAACTTCGTTACTCCTCTTCTGTTGGCAGTGCCCTGAAGCAAGGAGTCCCCTAGGTGCACTTGCTCTTGCATGCCAAAATTAGCTTCTTTTATTTAATTTTAAATAAACGTAGCGTCCTTTGAGTACTCCCAGCATCTGCCAGGAAGGGGCAGAGGGAGCGGGCGGTTAATTTTGCATGTGCTGCTCCTCAAAGACCTGCCTGTTTCTCGGCCTTTGCAAAGTTTTTCATGTTTCTTGCAGCCGTCCTTGGTGACCCTGAGTGAGTCAGGCTCTGTGGCTACAAAATGAGAAGATGAATTCTTCATCTCTCCGACATGTGTCTGTCTGCACTGCTTAGAACCAACACTTCTCAGTGAGGCCCTGGGGGTTCTGGTGGATGCCACTGTCAGACAGAGCTCTGAGCAGGGTTTAGAGGTGTTAGGCTGAGCCCTAGGCCAGGTTTTACCTGGCCAGAAGAGCAAGTTAGGGCATCAAGGTACCCGGAGAGTCCTCTGCCACACTGTCCCTGTATGACCTTGGGTATGTCACCTGTCTCTCAGCTTCTCCCTGCTTGGGATCATGATAGGATGAGATTAGGGTGGTAACTGGAGTAGTCCAGCATGGAGAGGGCAAGGAAGGCTCTCAGAAGAGCGTGAACCAGGAGGGACAAGGGCTGGAGGTCTCCTCACAAAGTTTGCTGAGCTGAGGGCGGCATGCACGTGCATGTTTTACATAGGGCGCTGAAATAATTTATGGAAAGCTTCTTCCTTTCAGCAGAGGAGGTGGTCAAGACGAGCGAATAAATCTTTAAAAGAATAATGTTTTCAAAATCAGGCTCCTTGTCCTCGAACCCTTTGATGTATGAGAGCAATAGTAGGTAGGACACATAGTGAAATAAACATGAGATCTCCGTGGAAGAGAATAGCGGAGTGGAGAAAATATTAGTGTTTACATCAAAACTCAATTGGAGCACTCGTTTCAAGATGATAGTTTATTATATTGAATCCAATTTAGTCCCACAAGGATGTTTCTTCTGCGTGTGACACTCAGGCTCACTCCGTGTCTCCTCCTCCTCGCCGTACCTGGGCACTGCTGTCCCCACTGGGTGATTCATCCTCTCCCTCTCACTGCCATCTCAGGATGGTTGGGAAAGCAAAGGGAGGAATTAATCAGCTTTTGGCCAATTTGCTGTTTCTTTCTGGGCTGCTGTCAGCTCAGGATGTCTTGACCCCAGGCTGGGAGAGATGTGCTGGGAGATGAGGGGACGCAGGGGGAAGGTGATGTGGAGAGAGGGTGTTCAGGCCATCAGTCCCTCCTCTCTGTCCTGAAGTGTTCAAAATCAAGCCGTGATTAATGCATGACAGAGGTTTGCTCCTGCTCCCAGCACTTTTAAGAGCTTCACACTTCTCTGCTGAGCCTGGAGCAGGTCACCAATGGATTGTGTTTGCCAGTCTCCAGGTACTTTGATATTGCGCCACGTGAGGGCTGGGAGGAGAAAGGTGTGAAGGGCTTGGCATCCTTCCAGAGCCCTGATGCAATGGGGATGGGAAGGTGACCCAGGGACACCTGCCCCTTCTGCTCCAGCTGCAGCAGATGTGAAGGCCTACAGTCCTTCCAGGTGTATTTAATGGGATTTTATTAGCACTGGGTGCACCATGGGGCTTTTAATGGCTCCATGACCTGTATCTCTTGAAGGGCAGATGATCCCAGAGGGCTTACCTGAGTATTTGCTCCACAGCAGGCAGCTGAGGTGACATGGGACAGCGTGGCTGTGTGCAATGCCTCACATCACCCCACAGCTGTATGGGAGGCCCTGAGCATCCACAGCAGCACAGCTAGGCCAGGAGTCACTTCCTGCCCTTATTCAGAATAATGAATGGAGAATATTTCAGTGCCTTTGGGGCAGGGGTGCAAAGAAGTCTATCAGTTCATTTACTCTTCCTTTTCTTGGTGCATTTCCCTCCTGGTTATGAAGAGCTGTGTCACAACTCCCTCCTGCCAAGTGCATTTTTTACCGGTCTATTCACTGGCTGGGAGGTGTTTGGGATCTCATTTGCTCTTGAATAACATTGGCTGTAATCCACGCACAGTGCCTGGGTTTGGTTGATGTGATTCCCCAGGGCTGGGGCTGTGGGGGCTTGCAGGTGTGATTTGCTTTGCAGGCAGAGGATGGATGCCCTTAGCAGAGTTACTGGCCCTGTGGATGCTGAGTGGGAGGGGCTGTCCCTGGGAGAGGCGCCCATCCCACCTGGATGCACTGGGATTGCAGGAGATCTGAGCTCTCATCTCTCCTCCCCTCCTTTGTTTCCTAATGTGCAATTAGTTATATGTATGTAAATTACAGAGCCAGGAGAATCAAAGGGAGATGAGAGAAGAGAGAGGAAAAAAAATAAAACAACCAAAACAACAACCCAATAATTTATTCTGGTGCAAATGCTGGTTTTTGTGACCCTGGATGTCTTGGCAGTGCTGGGGTGGAAGGAAGGAGGTGGCTGTGTAGGTGCTGGGCTGCAAACAGGAAGTGAGGCTGAGATTTTCAAAGTCACTTGGGAGATTGGGATGCTCAGTTCCCATTAATTTTAATAAGAAGAGGACATCTGTCTCATAGCTGACTTTGAAAATATCAGCCCAAACGTTATCTAACCCTTAGTTCTTTCTCCACCTGTTGCTCTCTTGTAACAATGATTTGATGGCATTTAGCAGCAAAAGCAGCTCTTAAACATGTAGGCACTTTCTAACCAGCTGCTAGGATGGATTTATAGAGACCTTGTTAGAGGCAGGACTCAGCTTTTTCATGGCTCAGACCCGCTGAAGGCAGCGGAAAGGAAACCTCTTGTTTGTTGTGAGGATCAAGAGATCATCCAGCACCTCGTTAATAAAAGGTCAATCAGGTGGATCTTTAATTCATTCTCAGATTTTCCAAGAAGAGGATAACTCCCATTCTCCCAGTTCAATTCATTCCTGCCAGGGATGTGGTTTTCCTTGGGAGCTGGTGTCCCAAACTGGGCCCTGCTGCTCCCCTCAGCCCTGCTCATGTTTACCTGGTGATTGAGTGTCTGTTTGCACTCCCTGCGCCGCAGCATCGCCGTCCACCTGGCCTTTAATTTCTTCATCCTCGCTGTATTACTCTGCATCTATCTTTATTGCATTTCATATCACTGGTTTGTTGCTTTGGTTTTTTGTTTGTTTGTTTGTTTGTTTTGGTTTGGGGGTTTTGTGTTTGTTTTTTGTTTGGGTTCTTGTTTGTTTTGTTTTGTTTTATTTTGTTCTGTTTTGTTTTTGGAGGGGGGGAGGCTTGCTGTTTGTTTAATTTATCACTGATATTTTGAATTCTGATCCTCACTTTTGGAGATTCCAGGCTCCTCTCTGCAACGTCTCAGACTCTTTCTTCTTTATTATCCCCAGCACTGCTGGAATATAAAGCAAAGAGACTCTGGCCCGTGGCAGATTAGGGGGAGCCATTTGAAATGCCCTCCTCAGTGATGGGAAATGCCTGGCAGCTGCTGCCCGTCGGTTCAGCTGATGACATTTCCACCCCTGGTGCTGCCTGAGCTTTCTTCCCAACCTCCCTTGTAGGGGATGTCACGCGGGACGATGTCAAGCGCTTTAATGAAGTCAAGGTATATCACATCTGCTGCCTCCTCCCCTCCGATCCAGGAGACCAATTACACCATCAAAAAAGGAAATTAAGTTGGTTTGACATGATTTGCTATTGACAAATCCGCAGTGGCTGTTCCTTATCACTCCATTATCTCCTCAGTGCTCCCAAAATTGATTGCTGTGTAATTGGGCCACACGTCTTACGGAGTATAGGGCAAAATGTGCTCAACCCCTCGGGCAGCCAGGAAGGTGGAAGCAAAAAGCACTTTTCCTCCTCAGCTTTCATGTTCCCAGATCCATGTGTGCTGCCTTGGACATGCTGCCAGAGCTGGGGAGGGTGTGGGGGCACCAGGATGGCTCCTGCCCTCATTCTTTGGGCACCGTTGGTAGGCATCTCACTCATTCCCATCTTGGTGGTGTCCAAAAAGGGCTGTGCACTTGGTTATTTAGGGATTTATGGGTTCTCAGGGGAAGCTCAGCATCGATCCAATTTATCCCGTGGACTCCCAAATCCCTGGGGGGGCCCTTAAGCAGAGCTGGAGGCAGCTGCTCCTGCAGCTCTGCCCTCACTGCGGTCTCCCTCCACCAGCTCCTGTGTTTACTCTCCTTATGAGCACCACAATTTAGTTTTATGACCCGGCGATCAATTCTCCATCAGGAGCTCTGGAAAAGCTACTGATGTGTTTCCAATAAATGGTATGTCAAGGAAAATATATATGATCCTGTCCTGTCTCTGTCTCGTTTCCTTGTGCGTTGCATGCAGCCTTTACAAACATTTCGAGGAGGCAGAGGAAGGGGGCTCGTTGTTTGTTTGAGGCATTGGGAATGAGGGGATATTGATTCTCCAAGGATGGGGGGATTGGTGGACAGGGAAATTCATACAGCAGTCCATGGCGAGGCTCAGACAGGGAGCATGTGCCGTGGGTCTGCAAAGAGCAATTGCTCTGGAGGCAGAAATGAA
Organism: Phainopepla nitens; assembly: GCA_013400175.1. Lineage (NCBI taxonomy): Eukaryota > Metazoa > Chordata > Aves > Passeriformes > Bombycillidae > Phainopepla > Phainopepla nitens. The sequence continues at coordinate 793,350 of VXBQ01001639.1, read as the reverse complement.
ACAAGTGTCAGGGAGAATAACCAGAGGCTGATGTTAATAATTAAGCTTTCTAATGAGAGCATTCGTTTTTCTGCAGTAGATGGATTCAGCCTTTCCCATCTTGGTGGTGTTGTGTACAAACCCAGCTCGTTTTTTCACCTGCTCAGGACAAAACTCAGCACAGGCAGAGATTGCTCCTTGTGCCTTCTGGGATGGACAGACCAGATGAGGCTGGAGACTGAAGGAGCTTTCAGGGCCATCTGCAGCTTCCTCTTGGTGTGACAGCACTGATCTCTCCTCTCTGGTGACCTGTGACAGCAGGGAATTGCTGAAGCTGTGCCAGGGCAGGGTTAGGTTGGATTTTAGGATTTTAGTTTGGATTTTCTTCCCCCAGAGGATGGTGGGGCACTGCCCAGGCTCCCCAGGGAATGGGCACAGCCCCAAGGCTGCCAGGGCTCCAGGAGCCTTTGGAAAACACAGCACAAGATGGGATTTTTGGGGTGTCTGTGCAGGGCCAGGAGCTGGAATTAAATGATCTTTGTGGGACCCTTCAAACTCAGTGTATGCTATGATTCTATGATATTTAATGTAGTCCTGCTCCGTGGGAACTTAGTCCCACCTCTGCAACCTTCCAGTTTTCTTGTCTGGAAAAGGAACTTTAGGAATCCTGGAGCTGGGTGAATTTTAATGAAAAAAATATTTTCTGTAAAGAAACTGAGTTTTGCTGAGATCCACATCTGTGGTGATAGGAATGGGCTGGAAACAGGAGCAACTATTATGCCGCAGGTTTTTTTATGTCCATTAGAAAATCCAAACTAAGACATTTTTTGTTTGAAACTGGTACATCAAAACATTGCAAATGCAGTTTGGTACAACGCCCCTGTTTGATGAAACAAAGAAAAAAAGTTCCCATTTCTGAATTTCAACGTTGTGGAACTGATGATTCCAGAAAAACCTTTCAACTTCTCACCCTATCTCAAGATGAAAACAAATGTTGAACTACAGAGATTTCCCAGAGGAAGGAAATTCTGCTTTCCTAACACCTCTAACACTTACTTTTTGTTGTAAATCATTTTGAGCTCTACAGATGAAAAGCTCTTGGTAGATGCAAAATATTGCTGCTTTTTATTTTATTTATTATTCATCATGATAGTTCATGCCCAAAGAGGAATTCATATTCTTTCTTTCTTAGCTGCTGAGTCCCATGAAAATTGCCCAGCTAAGGAGCCTGGCTGCCTGCACTTGTGGAAGATATGGGAAATTCATTAAAATTTCATCATTTCTGGCTTAAATTGTTTACTTTTTTGACCAGCTCTGCTGGGAGATGTTATCTGGCTCCCCAAGACCTGGTGGGGCTTTGCTTTGCCAGGATGAGCCACTCTAGCCGTGCTCCTGGCATGTTGCAGGAGGGAGCGTGGGAAAAGGGGGGATCCTGAGGGAGCTGGGCTGGGAAAGAAGGAGGCAACTGATGAGGTTTGCTAATTGCCAAGGCTTGCAGATGGCTGGACCACATCTCTCCCGAGGTTGTGCCTGCTGGAATTGCTCTGGCATGAGGCAGGCACAGCACCTGCTCCCCAGCAGCCCCGGGGGCACAGGTAGCCAGGAAGGGGGATATTAAAAGGACATCTGGCACAGCGCCCGTGTAGCACAGGAGGGGAGGGAGCCTTCAGTGAAGTTTCCCCAACTATGCAATTAATTTTGACTTAATAAGACATTTATTGTATAATAAACAACAACTGATTCTATGAAAAAATATTTATTGAGGATTTACGGCTGAGTAATGAATTTGTAGCTCAGTTTGCCTCGATGAGATTTATTTACATAGCAGTTAAACCCCAATCAATAATATGCTTTTAATAATCACTGTATTTAAGTAGTATTTCAACAATACACTGTAATTAGGCCATGAATTCTTCTGTAATTCTTTAGATTTAGTGTACTTTGGGGTTCCGAATCTCTCCTGGATCGTGATGCGAGTGCTCCATTAACGTTAATTAAGTGCGTGCCAATCAAGCTGAGCATAAACCTTGCTGTGTGTGAGTGAATAGCAATGGGGTGGTGGGAGGGAAGCAGTTCAGGCTTCCTGGGATAGAGAGACACAGTTTCACTTCAGCATCCTTCGCTTTGGATCAGTCATCACCAGGATCAGCTCCCGGGAGAAGAAGGGCAGAGACCAATGCTGCTGATGGGAACATTCCTGTCCCTTGTGCCACTCTGTCCTCTGATCTGTGCCAAAGAGCTCCCAAACGAGGCTGTACCTGTCTTTCAGATTAAATTGGTGGTTTACAGATATGTAGCTGTGAGTCTGTGGAGCTTCTGGAGTCCCCAGGAGCTGTGTTTGCTGGGAATATTTGCTCTGTCTCTGGGAAAACAGCTCCTGGGCCGGGGGGTACAGAGGGGGCAGGATCACCCTTTGTACCCTCATCCTGGTGCTGAGGGTTTGCATTGCTGGGTGCAGGGAAAGGATCCTGCTTTTGTGAGCTGCTGGTCAAAGCTGAGTGGCCACAAGGAAGTCTTTGCTTCCCTCCACCCACGGGAATTTTAACTTGGATTTTTGGCAGTTTAATATTCCACTGGGTGCGCTGAAAAACGCGAGTGTGGAGTGGGTGCACTTCGGAGCATGATGCTGCACAGTTTTGCTCTACTCACAAGGCACTTGGAAGTCTTTCTATATCAATCACTCTTTAAATGCACATTTTTCTCTGCTCTTGGTCTGTCTAATCTCTCTTTGTCCCAGCAATTGTACCTCCTGTCTCTGTCTGCAGCCGATGATATCGCTCCTGAGAAAGATACCGGTGTGTATATTTAGAAAATGTCTCCTGCATTCTTCTCCCACAAGGGACACTTGAAATGGCTTTGGGTGGAAAAAAAAGAAAAGCCTAAAATATAGCCCTTCACTGTCTTGCTTCTTTCTGCCATGTCAGAACAGGGCCAGAAGCAGGAGAGTCACCACAGAGCCATGTGTGGAGCAGGACTGGCAGCACAGGAGGGGATGCACTGAGGAATATTTACTGCACCAGAGAAAAGATTTGGTGCTAAAGACTTCTATTCTTTTTAGTTTGATACATCATCCTGTGCTGTGGCTGAAGTGTGGCTGACAGAGGGCTGAGGGAGGCAGGGAGAGAAGTGAGGAGTGGTAGCTGCAGAGGAGATGGGGGAAAAACCTCCTTGGTGGGTTAAAACCTCCACGTGAGCTTTCCCAGGAAAGGCACCGAGTTGGGAAATTAAGCAAGACAGCAGGCAGGGAAGAAGGATGTGCTGTGTTATGGTAATCGTTCTTCTTAATTGCTTTGACTCCGATGACCACTCATTTCTTATCCTAACAAAGACACCAGAGCGCTCCGCTCCGGACTGCAAAAGCAAATCCTGAGCAAAGCTCCTCCTGTGGTCTGTCAGGGACCCAAACTGCTCTGTGACTGCCACCTCCAAGGTGCAACTGTGCTGGGACACTTTGGTGGCCGGTCTGGGACTCGTGGTCCCACAGGAGGCTGAGCCAAACAAGCCCAGAGGGATTTTGCTGGAGCTGTGGGTCATGCCAGGCATCAGTCCAGCACCTCCACACCTGCTCAGCTGAGGTACAGAAAACCAGGCAGAGCTGCTGCCATCAGTGTTGTACCAACCCACTTTGAGCTGAATAGAATCCTGTTGCTCAGCTGTACAATTTGCACTGATTCCTCTGTAAATTCACAGTCTAAACTCACGAGGAGCAGGCAGAAAGGTGCCTGCTGCTTTTTGCCTGGGCTTGATCCAGCACAGAATAATTGCGTTGACTGTTTCACTCCGTGCTTGGCAGTTCAGGGCTTAGAAATCCCCCACAAAAGAGCCCAGCACACAGAAACTTGACTCAGAGTCTAAAGCAAAGCTGCAACTGGCAGAGGTGCAGATCTTTAGGCTCAATCAGATGCATAAAGACAGGCAGGCCAAGCTGAGATGGGAATATTTTGCTTCAGCTGTGTGCTGAAAGCTGCTGAAGTTTTCCATATCAGAGGCTTGCTTTACAAAAAGAGATGGTCTGGCCTGGGGTTTGCAGGGAGGAAAACAGCAGTGGTGACGACAGCAGCAGTAAAAAACTCTCCCTGCTTTCCACACTGGTGGGAATTGCTTCTCTGTGCTCTTCCAGTGACTTTCCAAGCCAGTTTTCTCTGTGTACGAACCAAAAGTATCTGCCTGTTTGCCCTTGGTGTGTCCCAGGCTCCAACAACCCTGCACCAGTGTCACTGGTCACAATGGAGCTGTGTGTCCATCCCAGCTGTGTTGCTGGGGTCAGAGATGGGTTGGGCTGTGTTTGGGCTCAGAGAGGCTGGAAAAGGGCTGTGTTGTGGAGAAGAGTTGCTTGAAGCAGTTGAGGGTATTCATTTTTTTTTTTTTTAATGTGGAATGGTGGTTTTTTTGCATTTTAGTAGAATCCCAGACTGGTTTGGGTTGGAGGGAACCTTAAATCTCATGTCATTCCACCTCCTGCCATGGGCAGGGTTACTCTTCACTATCCCAGGTTGCTCCAAGCTCCATCCACCCTGGCCTTGAACACTTCCAGGGCAACACTCTGGGGAACCTGTGCCAGGACCTCTCCATCCTCACAGGGAGGAATTTTTCGTCATTCCCTTTAAAGTGCCTCTTGGTGATTAAACTAGCTACTCAGCTACAGGGAAAAAACATTGCCCATGCTCTGAGTTGTTCTGGAGTTCTTCAAAATGACTCTGAGGAGGAGAGAAATGGCCACTGATGCTCTGCAGGAGATTTTTAACCAGTCTGAGATACTCAATCTGAGTCACAGGGTTGTGTTTTTGGGAGGGGAAACTTTGCTGATACCAGCGACATCTTTTCCTCTGGTAAGGAGCAACTGGCCTGGCTTGGGAATGCAATTGCTCAGCCCAGCTGGCCCAGGGCTGGCCACAAGAGGACTTTGGCCTCCCTGCTGCATTTCAATTCCCCCAGCACTGCGGCAGCGATGGACACTCGGACACTGGTTGCATTAAACATAGGGTCAGTCATTTCCCTGCCTTCATTCTTTGTCTGTAATTCTGCATCTAATGGCAGCAATTAGTCACTGTCCAAGAAGGGATGAGCAAGCTCCTGGCTCATCCCTGCTCTCTGACGGATCTGCTCCTCCAGAGGGATGGAAAGGTCATTAGCAGAGGGTTAGTTATTGATCGGCTTGGGGGAGAGAGAGGGTCCAGAGGTGAAGCTCAGCACCAGGCTTAAACGATGGGCCAGAGAAAGGAAAGAAAAATAGGCTGGCAGCAGCCCCAGGGAGCCCCCAGCCACCGTGCCACAGATGCAAAGGACAAATTTTTATTGATTGGAGAGGTGTTTTAGGAGGTAGGTTATTTCTTTTCCCTCCCTAAAGCAGGGACCAATTATGGCTGTTGACTGGCAGAGACAAATGCCACAAGTACTCAGCTTGGATTTCCTAAGGTCATCCTGCTTCTCCTTATGGTGAGGTTGTAAAATCCCAGTGTGCCAAAAAGAGCACCCTTGAACTGGCTGGGAGATAGAGCTATGTCCCAAAAAGGAGACGGGGCTGGTTTTGGCACACACTCCTGTGCCAGGTGGGCAGGAACAGCTCTGCAAAATGGCACAGAAGGAAACAAGTAAGGAATAGGTGGCTCTTGTGTAGGAAATCCTGAGTGCAGGGTGGGGAAGTAATGGGGTGCTTTGGGCAGTGACTGAGATGGAGGGAGGACAGAAGGATCTGGGGCAGATTCAATGATTCACTCAGCTCGTTCCGGGCACTGACTACAATTAAGTTGTTCAGTAGATAAATTAAGGCCATTGCCAAGCTCTAGAAGGGAAGGACCTTTATGGTGGATGAGGGCCATGCTCTCCTTGGGGCGGGCAGCTGGGGGCAGTCTGGCTCTTCCCAGCCATCAGTCACACCTCAGGGCCTGTTGAACACCCTCCGACCTCCTCTTCCATCACGGCCGTGTCAAAAAGAGGGATGAGGTTATTGACCGTGTCAACAGGGCTGATAAATCACAGCCTCCAAGCCTGGCAGTGCAGGATACCCTCAGTCCGCTTGGGCTGGGCTTCATCCTCTGCCCAGCTCTGAGTGTCCTTCCATGGATGTGGGGATGGTGTTCCTAAATAGACATCAGTAGGGATGCTTCCTGCTGCCAGAGCTCTTCCTTAGGGTGTCAGAAGTGTGTCCTCTAATGCCTTATTCCTCTTGCCTGACTAGCTGTGTTTCTCAGGTGGAAACTGGCTCTATTCCCTGAGTTGTCTCACTCCTGGAGGCTCCTTCCTCTCGAAAAGAGGCGTGAAACCATTGCTGCTCCTCCAGGCCAAGGGCTTCACATCAAGACAAGGGTGCAGTGATAAGCTGGCAAGCCCACCCAGTCCTTGCAGGCAGCACTGCCAAGAACCTCTTGATGCTCCCACGGGCCAAGCTCAGCCCAGGTGGAAGCAGGGATGGATTTACCTGCGGGTGGGAAGAAGGGAGTGCAGCAGGGTGGGATACCTGCACCCTTCCCATGCTCCTCCTGTCTCCACCCTGCCGGTGATGGAGTGTAACCCTCTTCTCTGTAGTGATTATCCTGTTCTTGGAGGCTTCTTTGACCTTCAGCAGCAGATGGATAATGCCGCGGGCAGGCAGGAGGAAGGCTCGGGAGCGTCGCCTTCAATACGGCTTCGCCCTCCTGATTTATTCGGGGGAGCGAGCGGTGCTGATGCTCGCTGCTGCTCATAGATTATCTTCATTCCAGCAGCACTCAGGCAGACAGCAGAGGTAACAGAGAGCCATCCACCACCCTATCCGTCACCTTCCCTCCGGCACTGGCACTGCCTGCCGCAGAGCCGGCTCTGCTGGGGGAAACCTTCCCTCTCCATCAAACACCGTGGCAAAAAGTCATCTTCTGCAAGCAGGTCCATGTATCTCTGGGGAGCGTGTCATGGCTGTGCCTCTCCCAAGCCCCTCTGGAGGACAGGGAAGCAGGGATGGAATAATGCTGGAGAGGAGCTGATGAGCTCGGGGGAGCAGCAGGGTTGAGGTCTCTGTTCAGCCCAGGGATTCATGGCTGTGTTTCAAGGTCTGGGCATCTCAGTTCAACCAGTGGAAGGTAAATCGAAGGCGCTGGGGACCCGCTGTGATTTCTTGCGTCGCTTTTATTTTATTTTCCCTCTCCTCACTTCTCAGGCCTTCATTTCCTGAACTGGGATTAATCTTAATCTTACTTACCCTCCTCCTAGGGGAGCAGGGAGGCTTGTTCTGTTCATGTCTGGAAAATGCTCTGAAATCCTCTGATGAAAGGTGCTGACAGAGCACTGAGGACTTCCAGGATTCACGGTGTTAGATTAATGGCGAGGTGGAAAGCACAAGGGGCTGAGGAGGTGGTTCTGTCGGCATGGTGGGGCTCGCTGTGCTGGGGGGAGCTGGCAGTGGGATCCCTGGGAGATGCCCCCTACAAAGGACACTGAGAATCACGTTTTCTGAGCTGAAAGTAGAAAGTCTTGGCAGCTGCACCAGCTGGGAGCATCTCGGGAGGAGGGGTGGGAAGCCTGAAGGCAAGTTATACCTTTCTTCTCTGGCTGCCTCTGAGAACACATGAATTATCCAGCCTTCCTTTGCTGCCTGGAGACCAGGATCAAACCCAGGTATGCAGAGTGCTGGTGTTTGTGCCGAGGCTGGGCAGATGGGGGGTGCAGCAGGCAAGGTGTGGGGCCTGCAGTGCTCCCTCTTGGAAAGCATCGCATGCTTTGGCTCTGAATTGAATTTTAATTCCCCCTTTTCTTTTGACTCTTTTTTAATATTGTAAAATAGTCAGACTTTAGATCTCTGTGCTTCTCTTTTTTTATCATCAGCTGTATGTAAAATGGGCCCAGTAGCCCAAACATAATGAGTGTACTCAGCGTGGAGCCAGAGGAGTGTTATGTGCAGGGAGTGCAAAGCCCAGCTCTGCTGGTTCCCAGTGCTGCACCTCCTCCTTGGGTAGCTCCAAACAAAGTCCTTCCACTGAAACCTCCACAGGCATCAGGGCAGGTGGGAGACTGCACACCCCAATCTTCCTTTTGCTCAAGAACCCTGTTTCTAACACCAATTTGATCAGCATCCCGTGGCTGAGCAACCTGGGCTTGGTGCATTCAGAATTGCCCTGCGGCATAAGATGAACAAATCTGAATGCCTGGTGAGCAGCAGTCCATCGAGCAGGAGGATATATTGCTCCAAATGGAAATAATTTCTATTGCTAGGGAAGAGAGTGGCCTGTTCTGAGCTATTGCACTGGGCTGCTCAGTAATTTGTGCAGTGCAGATGGGAGTGCAGAGCCTTTACTGCTGGAGAAAGCTCGAGTCAAGTTGTTAAAGAAGAAATATAATCAGAAAGAGCCAGGAAACATAAAGATCAAAGTTGAGAATAATTTACATTTCATCAAGAACTTGTGGAGAAAGGACAAGGAAAAAAAGCAAGCCCTGTCGGCTATGCGAGGTTTTCAGCAGAAGGAGTAGGATTCAGGAGCAAAACACACAGAAATTGACTTTTCCCTGTATTTTCAAAGTGAGAATTGACTGCTGAGCCACAAGTGTTACTTGAAGTGACATTTGTGGGTGCGCTGTGAAAATCCTCAGACAGCACAAAGCCTTGTTCAGCAGCAGCCATGTGTCACTTTGAACCCTGTGAAGCTCTCGCGGGCGCTCTGACAGCAGGGACACGGGATCCAGGAGCTCGGAGTAGATGGCATTGGCGTTATCCATAAAGTTTGTGGCTTTCTCCCAGCCTTTCACCTTTGTTTTTTTGGGAAGGACCATCATGCAGAGGGAGAAGTGGACACATTGATGGGATGCAATTTGTCCTCTTGCCCAACTCCTTGGAATGTTCATATATTGTTCCTCTGTAACATTTTAATGCCTTTATAAAATGTTTCCTAATGACAGAAAGATAATTTGGCTAATGCAGCTCTGCACAATTAGGTTCCTCAGTTAACATCATGTTCCTGCATCAGATGCCCTTTCCTCTCGTAGCCTATTTTTCATACCCTGGGTAAATACGTTTAATAATCAATTGGCATGTTATTAACGCACAAAAACGATCTCACTAAATCGAAGCTCAGGCTTTATTTGAGACACTAACAGTAAATATTGACTGTTCTGCAGAATTATGGCAGAGCCCTGAGCAGTCTGTTCCAGTGGGAACTGGATCCATTTTTTAATACCAGTTATTGATTTTCAGCGAGCAAAGTGCCTTGAGATGTCCGTGGTTTCCCTCCTCCTCTCTGTGAGCCATTGGGAGGTGATGGACACGCACCAGGGAGATGATTTTCCCTTTGGGCCATCGGTAGTGCCTTGGCTGGAGATGGGCAGAGCTGGTGGGCATTTCTCCCTCTCCCTCTGGAGGTTTTCCCAAGGCCAAGGTCACTCCCTTCCAGCAGTGCTGGCTGGGGACAGGTCCCTGCCACCCGCCAGGGTGACAACTGCTTGCTGCTAATGTTCTGGTTTAATCTTCTGCCCTTAATTGCTGCTAAGGGAAAAAAAAAAAAAGAAAGAAAAAAAAAAGGCTTGTTTGGACATTTGATGAAGCTTCCTACCAGCTCCCATTTTCCTGCTGTCCTGTGACCTGTCCACTCAAAGGCTGATGAGAATCGACTACTCTCGTCACATCCCTGGATGACGTGCCCCTGGCACCTCCACATGGATGAGCTGATGTGGGGGTGACATGTTTACAGCACTGCTGAGATCCACTCTCTCTTCCTCTGTGCTCCTTGTGTCTCACCACTGCATCCTTTTAATCAGGGCCACCCTTAGGAAGACTTTAATGTGTGCTAATTCACGTCACCGTGAGTGAGGTCAGTCATCCTGCTCATGCTGGTATTTGGTGATGGTTCCACCAGCCTGATGTGTTAGGCTGCTCTTCCCAGAGGAATGGGGCTGCCTTTCTCCCAGTGCTTACAAAAGCCATGGGAATAGCAGATATCTCCATTTTTCACTCATGTGGGAGAGGAGGAAGATGGAAATGAGTCACATCCCGTGCAAGGTCTATTAGTGAACTCCATGGAGGGAGCAGGTAGGGTGGGTTTTCCCTGCTGTTGTCTTGTAGGAGCCTCGTTTTCTACAATGGGGAAAGGTTTGAAGGGCAGGGTGACTCTCAGGGATGAGTTACTGTGTGTGATGTACAACACATGGAATTCCTCAGGAATGACTTGGCAGATCATTCTCCTGGTGGGCAAATTCATTTGTTGGAGATAGAAAGGGACAAGCAGCTGTCTGCACTAGGTGTGTGTGCAGGGATGCAGGGACAGCTGTGCATCCTCCAAAGCCAGAGGAGCTTCCAGATGTGCACAAGCTCTTGTAAATGGCTGTGATGCCCTGTTAAGGCAGGAGCTGCTCCCTAAGCCAGGAGCTGGAAAAAGGGCTGTGCCTTGGCCATAGCTCATGGAGATTTGAAGTCCATTGGCGTGGTTGACTGTCTGTGTATATTTATGTAGAAGACTTTGCATCCCTGGAAGGTGCTGCTGCTTGTTATTTTGACTGATTACAGGAGAGTGACTGTACTACAATAGCAGGAGCCACTCATTAGCTGTGGCATAGCACAGAGAAATCGGCAACTTGTTCCAGCCACATCTGCCCCTGGAGGTGAATATTAAACAGGAATTGATCCCGCGTAATGAGAACACAGCTCAGGCTGCTGTGATTAGCACTGGTTGAATTTTAAATAGTTAATTATTTCAACAGGCAAAAGGGGTGGGAGAGTGTGTTGTGTTTGGGGTGGTGGCTGTGTGTGAAGGGGTGAGTGTTGGTATGGTGACAGTGAGTGTTTTGGGGGTGCAGGTGGCTCAGATTTGGAAGGTTTGTGTGCATCTGGTGTGAGTATGAGCAGGGTACACCTGGAATGATGCCTGGGGAGTGCTGGAGGGGCTTTTATCCAGGTGAGAAGGTAGATGGGTGGCTCCATGACTTGTAGAAGTGCATAACTTGGAGCAAACAAGTTTTGGGTAGAGTTCAAAGAGCTGTGGAGATGAGAGTCTGAGGTTATGTGTGCATGTGCTGCTCCAGCTGCGTGTGCAGGGTCCATTTCCAGTCTCTCCAGCCTCAGGACAGGAAAAATCTGAGGAAGCAGGTCTAGAAAGTTGTGATGGGAATGCATTGAATCCTGTTTTTCTTGCATTCCCCTATCTCTGCTCCCTTCTTCTGGAGTGCTGCAGGAACAAAAGGAAGGCAAGAGAAGTTGGCAGGTGCCAGGGGAAGGTGTGCTGTCTGCCTGGAGACAGGGGAATTATCCAGCTTCAATAAATACCTTTCAAAAAGAGAGGAAAGAAAGAGAATTTCGCCCTTCTCCTCACCCCACGCCTCCCAAAATACCAAATCACCATGATTAAAAATTGACTCAAATGGACAAGCAGGCCCGGTAATTGATTGTGGCCTTTCATTCTTGCAGCCACACTTAATTAACCTTTAGACTCAAATACCAAGCACTGGTTAGACAGAAAGGTGCAGGCAGGGAGGAAGACGACAGTGCCTGTTGGGAGGATCCTGGGCTCTGAGAAGTCCTGTGGGGTGAAGATGCTCCGAGGAAAAGCAGGCTGTGCAATAACAAGGCTGGGATTTGGAGGTTTTTAGTGCCTTTTACCAGAGTGTAGAAGATAGAACAACCCCTTTTGCAGATTATTTTCCCCCAGTGTGTTCCAGCTCAGCTCCCTTTCACGTGCTGTTGCTGATATTTATTGCTTAGAACCATTAACAGGAGCTGACACCAAGTGCTTAGCTGCAGGAAACTACCAGGCTGAAGACTGCACAGATGGGTTTGTCTTTGTGTTACCTTGTAGTGGTGAGGGGAAAAATGCAAAACATGTGGCAAGGAGTGCTGTAAATGGACTTTCAGGTAGTAAAAAGCTCTTAGTTGAAGGATGCTTTTTCTCCTCGGTGTGTTTCTTGTTACATCAATCTCCAGAACGAAAACAAAAACGTGGCAAGCAGGGATTCCTGTGGCCTTTCCTTTAAGGAAGGGTTCAAAGTCCATTGTTTGGCATGAGGATCTGAAACAGTCAAGGATAAATATCTTGTCCCGAGGACTGTGTGGGGCTTGGTTCTCCCACAGTGTTATCTCCTTGTTGAACCTCCCCAGCCTATTCCCTGATGATCTGTGGAAGAACATATTTGGGTGCAAAATGGGTATATTTGTCTGTTTCAAGAGCTGCCTGTCTCCCATACATCCCCGTTTCCTTTCAGCCGTGGATCCTGTGGTTTTATGCTCAGGAGCATTAATGCAGAGCTCCTCTGGCCTCCTTACAGCATGAGTTGTCTCTGCTCTGTGCAGTGCAAATGTGCTTTGACCTGCAAAGCCGCTGCCAGCAGCAGATGGAGCAGACCTGCAGGCCCAGCTGCTCCATGCCCTGCCAGGTGCTGGGGATGCTTCGGTTTTTAAATGCTTCGGTTGAAAGAAACTTCGAGTCTGCTCTCGAATTGGGGATGTATCAGAGGGGTGAGGCATCAAAATGTGTGCTCTAAATGAGGTGACTCATTTCAGAGGAGACAAGGATGAACGAAGAGGAGGCTCTGAGTGGTGGATCTAACAAAGGTGACAGTGGCTTTGATGGTGTAGTATCAGTTCTGGTTTTTACATCAAGCCCCGGTTCAGCATAAAAACAGGAGGGCTGATTTGGCGAGCACTGCTAAAAGCCAGAAGCGTGAATACAAAATACACGGCGTGATAAACAGGGAGGGCTCCTGTAGGAACAATAGCAGCTCTTGAATGTCCATGGGAAATCGTTTGCTTCCAGATATGTAAATGTCTGAGCTTGTCCAAGAAGCTTGGTCACAAATTTTTGGATAGGGCAGAGATGGCTGAGCTTGGCTTGTACTCCCAGCTCTGTGGCAGGACTTGGGCTGGGTCCTACCCACAGCTCTTTCTGTATTCATCTCCCTTCGACCAGCGGCCTCGGGAGGCTTGGAGACAAATTGCATTTGTGCATATCAGATGGAGACTTTGGGGGTTTGAGCAGGAATTCTCTGCCTTTTGTCTTTTATCATTAGGAGTCAGGGATGGAGGTGACAACAGAGTCATGTATGAATGCAGAGTAAACAAAGCTGCGTGTGGGTGTGATGACATGTTTCTTTTGTCCTTAATGTATTCATCCTCTGAGTGCTCCAGGGTTATGCATTTAATTTGTTGTGCAATTGGCAGCTTTAGAAGTACTTAAGCATCCAGCTATCCTTGCCTAAAAATAACTGGAAAGCATCTGGGGTTGTGTTTTTTTGTTCAGGAGGAGATGGGCCAAAGAGACAAATGTGTTCTGCAAGCCAGGAATGCAGCCCAATTCTGACAGGCCCACCATGGTTTTCTGGTTATTTGGGTCTTTTCTTCATCCCTTCCCCAGTTCATAGCAGCTCTGGCCACAAGGAGCTCCGAAGGAAGTGTAGGCTGCCGGTTACAGCACCAGCTCAGGATTTAGGTGATTTAGGCTGAACCTCTCATTTTGCTGCTGTCTTTCTGTGCCATCTTAGTCTCTCTGCAGTTGTAATATCACCATTTCTGCACAGGGGGGTTGCAAGAGTAAATATATTAAAGATTGGGAGGCATTAAGGTGCTGAGGAAAGGCTCTGGCAGAGCAAGAGAGTGTGCACCTGCAAATCTCGGTGGCTCAGAGGGTCGACAAAAGCAGCCTCAAATATATTATTTTTAATATCTCATTATTTCTGAGTCAGCTGGAAGATTTTGAACTGTCCTTGGCAGGGAAGGAGATCTTCCTTGTCAGGTCGTAAAATCAAAGCATTTAGGTTGGAAAAGACCTCCAAGATCATCGAGTCCAACCTGTGACTGATCCCCACCTTGTCACCCCACCCAGAGCTCTGAGTGTCATGTCCAGTCATGTCTTGAACACCTCCAGGGATGGGGACTCCACCACCTCCTTGGGCAACCCATTCCAATGCCTGACAATCCTTTCAGTCAAGAAATTCTTCCTGATGTCCAACCTGAAGTCCAGAGCAGCAGCTTTGATTTCCTTCCCTTTGTTTTGTTGGGTCCTGGAGCTGTCTTTCCCTAGAAACAGACCCAAGGTGGGCCTTGTCCCCACGGCGTGGCAGTGCAGGCGCTCTGTGGCACTCTTGACTGGGAAATGGAGGATTTTGAGCTAGCCTGGGTGCTTGGCACTCCTCAAAGTCGGGTGCTGGTGCCCAACATCATCTGCAGGCTGGTTCAGCTCAGCGATGAGGGGGGTTCTGCTGTGGCAGGGACTCAGCAGCGAGCCAGGCCTTGGTGCTCGCAGTCACACTGCTCCTGCTCCGTACTGAGCTGCAGTTTCTGAACCCTCACGGATGTGTTTGGCAGCTGATAACGGCGCTGAACTTTTTGTTTGAGATCCTACAGAAGTCTGGAGCTGAAAAACCTTGTGAGCTCAGGGCCTGAACCCCTAGGAAGATTAAAATTCCCTACCCCTACTTCGAAAGGCTCTGAGAGTCTGTCTGGCAAGACAGGTTCATTAACAAATTAATAGAATAATCAGCGGGGCTTTGTGTGCGTTTTGCAGATAAAAAACTGGTAACAGCGTTCTTTGGCTCTTTAATGGGCTGATAAGAGCCAACTATCTGCTCCATGGCGGGGCTAATCACAGAGATAACAGAGGTTAAATCAACTGCGGGGCGCTGGCGAGGGGCCGCGCACAGGCGGGGATGGATGGATGGAGGGGGGAGCTCTGGGGTTTTAAACATGATGAAAGGGAATAGCAGCAAAGGGAGGGAAGGGAGAAAACCAGCAACCAGCTCAGTGGATATTTTTAGGAGCACTGTGCAAAGACCACGAGGGCTGAGCCGCTGGGAGGCTGATGCAGTCGGGAAGGGGCTGGGTGGGGTGCAGGGAGCTCCATCTGCTCCTGGGTCTTTCCATGGGGACAAGGAACAGGCTGCCCAGAGAGTTGTGGCTGTCCCATCCCTAGAAGTATCCAAGGCCAGGTTGGGTGGGGATTGGAGCAACTGCTCTAATAGAAGGTGTCCCAGCCCATGGAACGAGATGATCTTTAATGTCCCTCCCAACCCAAACCATTCCAGGACTTCACAATTCTATGAGACTGGTTACCAGAACTTTCTAAGATAAGAAGCTGGAGACAGCAGGGGATGTGTTTTTTAGGAGTCCATAGGAAAGAGGTGGAATGTGCAGGTTTCCAGGCTGCTGCAGAAGAGCCATGCCACTTCATGGCCAAGGGTCCCACAACCAAAAGTCCGTGCAGAGCCAGATGTGAGCATCTCTAGGAGGATTTCAAGCTCCACCTTAACAGCAAACCACCCCCAGCCATGCTTAGCAGCTCTCCTGCCTGGTATCCCAGCCCAGCATCCTCTCTCTGCACCCTGGGAGCCAAACACAGCAGGAATGAGCGGCAGGTGGAGACCAGGCTGGGTAGTGCTTCCAATGCCTTTCAAATCCAGGAGTCTCCTGGTTTTTCTGAACAAAGCCCACAGCCTATCTCCTCTCTGCAGGCCCTCTGCACCTGTGACTTGCAACCAGTGGGAGCAGCCCTCGGGTTTGCAGTTGGCAGAGCTGTGAACACGCGATGGCTTTCGCAGAAACGTCACTTTACCTTCATAAATTACAAACGCGTGCACTGAAATATTGATGGGGATACAAGAGGGATCCTTGGGCTTGCCTCAGGAATGCAGCAGCTGAGAGCAATCAGGATTCAAGGTGTGTTTTGCTTTCTGCAGCCTCCTCTCTTGGAGGATTTGAGGTGTACCTGGCATCCAGGGACCTCTGCTCATGTGTCCTCGTGTCACCTCCCCAAGAGAAGGCTGTGGAAAGTGGCTGTCGGGCCTGCCGTGGGAAGTGCTCGGCTCTGTCTTTCCCTGAAAGACTATTAATTTATACAATATTTGCTTTGTTAAAGAAAGGACGTTGTCAGGCAGCTTTCAAGTGATGTGTGAAAGTGACTCTAATAAGGTGTTCTGGGGAAGCCTGCAGGCAGCCCCGCCTCTCCACCAAACTTCTCCAGACCTGTTTTGAAAGGAGCAGCAGCAACCTTGATCTTCCTCTCCTCCTCCTTCTCCTCCTCCTCCTCCTCCTCCTCCCCCACTAGCGAAGGCAGTTGCTTCTCCTCCAGCGCAGGGAGGGAGCTGGGGGTGCAGGAGCCGGGAGTGGAGGATCCAGTGATGGAGGAGATGGGGATGGAGGAGGTGGAGATGGAGGAGCTGGGGGTGGACGAGCCGGGGGTGGAGGAGCAAGGGATGGAGGAGATGGGGGTGGAGGAATCAGGGACAGAGGAGCCAGGCGGAGCAGGAGGGCCGAAGGACTGCAGGGAAGAGAAGCGAGGAGGAGATGGCACAGAAGGGTGGGAGTTTTCTTTGAGAAGCAGCTGCAGCTCTGGGCTGGTGCTTGGCTAATGAGTGCAATGTGGAAGAGACTGTAAATGAGACCTGGATCTTCCTCTCCAAAGCCTTGTGGGCATCCTCCAAAAGGGCATGTGCTCTCAGCACCCCTTGCATGGAAAAGGAACCCCAGTACACCATCACCATCATCATCAGCTTGTCCTACTCAGGCTCTGGCGATCATGGAGGGATTTGGGTCTCCCTGGGGTCTCCCTGCTGTCTGTGGTGCAGTGTGCAATTAAACAGAGGTAACTACTGCTGTACCCCACCTTTCTCCATGGGACAGCACTGTGTGGGGCTCTCCCCTTCCATATCCACAGTCCTGCCTGCCACGTGTTCTCCATCTTCTCCAATGCCAGGATGAAGTGTTGGGATTATTTAAGGTGCTTTTTGCTGGGACATCCCCTTTTGTTATAGGAGAAAGCCAAAAGAAAAGCCCTCAAATGAAAAGCAGCTTCTGGGCAATGAAGTGTCAGGACCAGCATGGGCAAGCCTGGGGTGTAAATCTGGGTGTGTAAAACTTCCCGGGTAAATCGTGTTTTCAGGGATTTTTTATTGTTTTTGCAAATATCGAAGGAATTAGGTATTGATGAACTCATTAATACTGTGTGCGGCTATCTCACTTTTCATTCCAGAAGCTCCAATCCCATTACAGGTGTTAATGAAGTGTGATCACAGGGGGATATGTGTGGTGAAGGGGTAAACTGAGGCACAGGTCCAAGCTCAGCTGAGCCAGGCTCACAGAGCTCTTTCTCCTTCTTCTCGTCTTTCTCCTTCTTCTCCTCTTTCTCCTCTTTCTCCTCTTTCTCCTCTTTCTCCGCCTCCTCCTCCTCCAGGCCCCAACTGCCTGGAGCAGAGCAGGACTGTTGATAAAACATCCAAACCCTTAGAACCTAATGAGAGAACAGAAATGGGAGAAAAAAGGCGATCCCTCCACTCACCTCCCTCCATCCCCAGAGGGATCCCTGCATTCCTGGGAGGTGGGAACTTGTGGAAAGGACTTTTAGGTAGTTCTGGCAAATGGGAGGAAAAAAAAAAAAAAGAAATTAATAACTGCAACTAAAAGGCACAAGAAGGTGAGAGAGGGGCCCCGTTCCTGGATGGGCAATGGTGTGAATGTGCCATCAGACACCCCAGAGCAATCTCTTAATTTGGGGTAAGGAGCCTTGACACAAACTCTGGCAGTGACAAAATGTCTTTTTCCTCATTTCCTTTTTTTTTAATTTATGAGGATTCTGGAGCTGTTGGGAGGCTTAATTAATTAGTTAAGATGTTTACCACTGTTATTGTGCCTCCCCTCAAAGGCTTCTGACAGTAAATTCTCATCAAGTGGAAGATCTAATAAGTGCCAATTATTGAAGTTTGCTAATTGCCAGCTAATAATAATGCTGATTAATAATGCTTTTAACACCACTGTTGATTTCAAATGTAGATACATGTGCTGCAGCACCATTGATTTAAATTGTCATTTCTTCTGCTTTGTGGCTAATTGGGGTAAAAATCAGGTTGGTGGCATTTTTTTGTCCAAAGAGCACATTATTCTAACCCTGGAAAAAGCAGCAAAGTTTTTAAGGGAGATATTTAAAAATAAAGAAATAAGCTCAGGAGGATAATGCATCGCGGAGAAGCGGTTCGTTCATTTCCTTGACAAGTGTAATTTAATTTTAATTATTTATGATTCTTCATAGCCCGCTAGAAAATGTTCTGTAGGATATTTTGTAAAACTAATGAAGTCTTAGTAATAGGAGACCTAACTCAAGCCCTGTGTGGAGCTGCGGGAAGATGCAGCTTGTCTCCCTCCTTCTGATTAATCCATATCATACCAGGCATGTTTTGCATGATTATCCTTTAGGAATCCCACCCAGGCAGGGATGCTGCTGCTCCAGTTGCGTGGGAAGTGCATCCCAAAGCTTTATTCTGGTTTTGCTGGAAAACCTTTTCCTTTTGGAGCTGTAGTGATGAGACACTCCAGCGAGAGGGGAGTCTCACCCTCATTAGAGCATCCCACGCCATGGGATTTGTGATCCCACTGGATTGATTGTAAAGTGGGGTTTACCTCTTAGTTATTCCTATTTTGATTTCTCCCCCTAAATGCCCCAGAGGGTGAGGAATCATGGAGCAAGGAGGGGAAGTGCTTCGGTTTGAAATTCCCCAAAGGAGAGCAGTGTGTGCTCCTGCTGCAGCATCGCTTGGGGTTTGGGATGGGCAGGGATGCCTGGAATTCCTGATTCCTGTGGATGGATCAGGGTTTGGGATGGGCAGGGATGCTGGAATTCCTGATTCCTGTGGATAGATCAGGGTTTGGGATGGGCAGGGATGCTGGAATTCCTGATTGCTGTGGATAGATCAGGGTTTGGGATGGGCAGGGATGCTGGAATTCCTGATTCCTGCAGATGGATCAGGGTTTGGGATGATCAGAGATCCCGGAATTCCCGGCTCTTGCGGATGGATCCACTGGGCATGTGTGCCCACAACAACACGGGGCCTTGAGCGGAAACCTAAATTTAAATGTTAAAATGCTTTTGTTCATTACTGGTGGCATTTCCTCCCCCTCCCCATTTGTCACTTGGAGCAGAGCTGTGACTCTTTTAATATCAAACAAATAATAAGCTCCCTCTAAAGTGATTTTTCTGACAAGGAGCTCAATATATTAAACTTTATCTATATTTTAATAGCCAATTTCACACCAAACTGCCTTCTTAATAATGTATTTACCACCTGGGGATATTATTCCAACCCATCTGGAAAGAATTGGAAATTAACTGTCCCTAAACTGAGTCTGTGTGTGCTTTAGATGCAGTGGAGATAACAGCAGTGTCATTCCTAGGGGAAGTGGGGGAGGAAGCTCATCGTGCACTGAGCAAGATGTCAGCAGCCAAGGCAATAGCTGGCAGGGAAACGAGTGCTCTCCTTCCTGCACCCGAGAGCCCAGCCCCAGCCCACCTCTGAAATATTCAGCCTCTCCCAGGAAGAGCTGAGAGCACCTCAAGAGCCTCTTCTGGGTTGTAAGAGAGGAGGGTTTTGGTTTCCAAGGATGCAGCATGGATGCAGGGCTCCGGGGAATGGCACCAAGCTGACGCAGGTCACCTGCCCCTGTGGTGTCAGTGGGCACCTAAAGGAAGGGGAAAAGTTTTATTTTCTAAGCTGGTGCTTCTAATGGCAGTTTTCCTGGTCAGGCAGTGTGTTTAACTTGCTCCATTCTGGAGTGGTTCTCCCTGGATCGCTCTGATCCCATCTGAATCAACACTGAAGCCTGGACAGATTGCAGCCTCCCCCTCTCTGTGTGTAGGTGTGTGTTTGGAAAATATCCCTTTGTTTAGTCTAAGATGGATTTGTAATTATTGCTACTATTAGTTTCCTTCCCACTGTTTCAAGGGGTTGGACAATTCAGCTCCCCTGGCACTGGGTTCTGTGTAAAAAAGAACTTTGGATCATCCAAGCCCCATCCAGCTGGGCCTTGAACAGGGATGGGACAGCCACAGCTTCTCTGGGCACCTCAGAGCCTCACCTCCATCACAGGGAGGAATTCCTTCCCAATATCCCAATATAAACCTGCTCTCTGTCAGTTTGATCTATTCCCCTTGTCCCAGCACTACAGTTCTTGATAGAGACCCTCTTCGACTTCCTTGGAGAATCCCTGCAGTTAGAGGAAGGAATTTTGACTGTATTTCTTATCAAACTAAAGCCTACCAAGGTGTGTCTAGGTGCTGTTACTCATCCCCAGTGATGGCATTGCTGGGGCATCCAGTCCAAGCCAGAGCTGAGCTTTCCTTTTTACCCTCAGCAAAAATTCCTTCCTGAGCTTCCTGGGAGTGTTTGCTGGGAGGTCAGGGCTGTTGGTTTTTATGCCACATCTGGTCTTACATCCCTTGGTGATGACTGATAAAAAACTCACAGAGCACAGATATTACTTCCAGCATGCCCACGGATGCACAGACCCCTCTCATACTGCTCTCCTCAGCAGAAAAATCCTGAAGAATTCCATTGTTTTAAAGTTTCTCTTGAATGCACCTGTGTTTGGAGCTTGATTTTTTTATTCATAAATTTCTACAAGACATCATCCTCACCAAAGCAGATTAATCCTTGCAGTGTTTCCTTTTCCTTTTAAAATAATTAAGGGCAGCTGCTACTTAAAGTCAGCTAAAACATCCCAGTTTTAGATAAAAGTGCCTCGTGTTTGTTGTTGTAATAAAGCAGTTTGACACGGAGATGAAAGCCTCTGCTGTTTGTGTTGTAAAAACTGGTTTTGACGCCATTTTTGAACAATGTCAAACTGTTTCCTTACATTTTGAACAAGACACACTTTGATCTAGGGAAAAAAAAAAACACAACCCCAAGATGTTTCAATCAGAATGGAAAAGCAGCAGCCCTTAATGATTTTAAAATAGGATCAAATGTTTCAATCATTATGTTATGTCACATAATGACACCCTCCTAGCTGTGCTGTGTGATGCTCAGTGTTGCATTTAGCATCGGGAAATGTTGTAGAAATAATTCAAAATAATCTAAAATGCTGAAATGAAATGGTGAAATTGCAAAGTGGCTCCTTAAAGCGTCAAAGGAAAATTCTGGTTTCTGGCAGTTTCGGAGTTGCTGAGCTCATCGGAAGAAAGTGTGTGTCTGCTTTTGGGTTTTTTCATTCTGGATCCGAGCGAAAACAAAGCGTGAAGGAGTTGAAAGCACCTTGTGAAATGGAAATTCTGCAAGTCAACCCATTTTAGGTGTGATCCCCTATCTGTGGCACAAGGGGAAGAACTGGGGAGGAGGAGGAGGAAAGGGAGTGGGACACTTCGGTCTGCAGCAGTGCCCAGCCCTGTGGATCGGGGCTGAACTGGTTTTGGAAGGGCTTGGGAGGCAGAGAGGTGTTTGTGCATCCCTGTGCTGAGCCAGGTGGGGTTGGGAGGCAGAGAGGTGTTTGTGCATCCCTGTGCTGAGCCAGGTGAGGTTGGGAGGCAGAGAGGTGTTTGTGCATCCCTGTGCCAAACCAGGTGGGGTTGGGAGGCAGAGAGGTGTTTGTGCATCCCTGTGCCAAACCAGGTGGGGTTGGGCCCTTTTTTTTTGCCTCTTTTGCATTTCCTAACAGAGGTGCCNGGATGGGATGGGATGGGATGGAGGCAACAGGTGCAGGTTCCTTTCTGCCTGGTCCAAAGGGCTTGATCCTGTGGTACCTGGATCTTTGGGTGTTGGGAGCAGGGGGTGACAGCCACCTCTGCAGCCCCCAAACCATCTGCTGGGCGTGGTGGCTGCATGTGACAGCCGGGTCAAGGAGGAGAGGGGCACAAAGGCTGCTGAGATCCTGCCAGAGGAGGAGATGAGAGCTGACAGTTACCTGGGGACCCCGAGATACCAGAATCCCTAACTTAATCAGACAGATAACGGGAGCAGCTAAAGATGAGGCAGGAGCAGGAACTGCTGAACAATAGGAGCCAGCCCCCCTGGGCCCTCGTGCTGCGACTGAGATAATAAACTATATAAAAATCTGTCACTGTGCGATAAGTGATGAATTAGAATCAATTATATGTTTAAAATAATAGACCTCCCCACGGTGTTACTTTCCAGAATGGTGATGGCTCCTGCCTGGGCTTGGCAGTGCTGGTGGCACTTGCTGGCACTGTCACCGCCGGGCCTGGGACACCTCGAACGGGCGGTGTGGTGGCAGCCGAAATCAAAAGTGACAGCTGAGATTTTGGCGTTTAATTTTGCATCTCTTCCTGGTCCCAGCAGAGCCACGCGTGTTGTGTGGATGCAGCCAGCGGATGCCATGCCTGGTGCAGAGATCTCCAGCGTGCTCCTCGTTATTTGGGGTTTTCAGAGATTTTTCCTGCATTATCCCCTGCTCCACGTGCTTGGCCTCACTGCTGCTCCCTGCCTGGAGCAGCGATTTCCGAGCAGCTGAGTGCTGTTGTGCTACATAACACCGCTTGAGCACAGTTTTCCTCTCCCTCAAATGCCAGGAGGAGAGACAGAGGTGTGAAAATGGAAGATTAACCCCGTGAATCAGCCATCAAGTGATGCTGTGTTGGTGAGGCAGGAGGGAGAGGATCCCGGCGGGATTGTTCTGTTAAGGCACGGTGAATGTGGAGGTTGGGGAATGTTCCCAGCAAAGATCACGGGGTGATGGGATGGCTGTGCCTGTCCAGCCCAGTACTAAATTTGGGTTGAAAGCAGAGCCACTGTCCAGAAAAGCTGTGGCTGCCCCTTCCCTGGAAGTGTCCCAGGCCAGGTTGGACGGGGCTTGGAGAAACCTGGGACAGTGGAAGGTGTCCCTGCCCATGGTTTCCACCAAAACCATCCTGGAATTCTGTGATATTTGGTTTTCTGACCATGCTGCTTCCAAAGAGGCTCAGGAGGAGGATTGGGACTGGGACTGGGACTGGGACTGGGACTGGGACTGGGACTGGGACTGGGACTGGGACTGGGACTGGGACATCCCACCTGGAGGTGGTGGGTGTGTCTGTGAGCTGCTCTGGTTGGGAGATGGACTAGATGACCTTGAAATATCCCTTCTAACTTAAGGTCAGACTTGATGATCTTGGATGTCTTTTCCAACCTTAACGATTTTGTGGCTCTAAACCATAATTCTGTGGTCATTTTGGTGAGGATCAGAGCTGAGCCCTCACTTTTCCTGCAGGAATTACAGTGCTGTGATATGTCACAGATGTGCTGCAAAGGGGTTGAAGACACTGGGCTTAGTCTGGGCCGTTCCTTCCTCAGCACATTTCCAAACCCAGTCTTTCCAAACAAACCCAGAACCCTGCTCAGGTGCTCTCAGGGGTTTGCAAAGTTCTATATTGCTCTAATTAATTTAAGGGTTTTCCCACTGAGTGCAAAGGCTTTTTGCTGCCCTCCTCCATCCACATCCTGTTCCTTCTGCAAACTGGGGAGTTTCCCAGCTCCCTGCGCTGACAGGAGGGAAAATATTCTTTGTCCATCAGAAGTTGGATTGGAAACCTGTGCCTGGGTTGGTTTGCTTTATTATTTTGTTAAATAGCACAACTTGCAGCCATAAAGCCCTGGAAGACTGTGCTAAGCAGGGGCACTGGGACCAGTGCTAATGGATTGAAGCGAGCGGCTCACCAGCCACAGGGGTGCCCTGGGATTTCCCTTTTGAATCTTATTTACATTCGGACTAACTATAGCTCCCAAGCTTGGCTATAAATAATTTCTGGGAAAGAGTTGTCTAATTAAACGTACAGCAGCAAAGAAAGTACTTTTAACCACAACACTGGTGTCCTAATGAACGTAATCACTGGATGGGGACAGCTTAGGAAACAGAACTTGACATCTCCCCGTGGAGGCTGAGAGATGGAGGGGGAAACCTACTTGGGGAGAATTCCCAATCAATATTTAATTGTGTAGCATGTAATCTGCCTTAGTATTTTTTAAAATAAAATTAAAGCTCCACAGAAACTGGAGAACCTTTATAGCAGATTTGAGGAGGGGGAGTCTTTTCCATTTTTTACAGCTGTCTGGGGAGGGAACAGCATCTAATTGCCCCCACAGCTATGCAAATTGTTCTGTGCTTGGCAAGATGGCCTGGATTCAAGCTTTCAAGGGATTTACAGCCTTGCCCCATCCATCACAGTCTTCCTCCCTTCCTGAGACCTCAGTTTTGTTGTCTGCAAACAAAGATTACAGGAATTCCCCCAAACCTTCTAGCTTGCAACTGGAATGCATTTTGGGAGTGAGAAGTCATCAAATTATCCATAGTAATGGGTATCCATAAAATTCACAAGGGCATGGAGTGACAGGAAAAGGGGGAATGGCTTTAAGGTGACAGAGACCAGTTTTAGATTGTGAAGAAAACCTTTGCAATGAAGGTGGTGAGGCCCTGGCACAGGGTGCCCAGGGGAGCTGTGGCTGTCCCCTCCCTGGAAGTGTCCAAGGCCTGGTTGGACAGGGCTTGGAGCACCCTGGGATTGTGGAAGGTGTTCCTGCCCATGGCAGGGGTTTGGGCTGGATGATTTTAAGTTCTTTCCAGCCCAAACCACTCCAGGAGTCTGTCTCAGCTCTGTGCCATGGTGCTGCGGAGGTAAAACACAGCAAGAGCTGCTGGGTGTGATGGGCAGAGCTCTGCGCTGTGGGCACATGGAGAGGTAAATCCAGGTCGAACCTGAGAGGCTCCTGGGCAGGGCCTGATGCTCAGCTGCGAGGTTTTGGCTCCAGGTGGGAGCAGGAAAGGTGTAAATGCCTGAGGAGAGGCTG
This sequence comes from Phainopepla nitens, assembly GCA_013400175.1. NCBI lineage: Eukaryota > Metazoa > Chordata > Aves > Passeriformes > Bombycillidae > Phainopepla > Phainopepla nitens. The sequence goes on along the minus strand of VXBQ01001639.1, from coordinate 768,891 downwards.
CCCACTGGCAGGATGGATCTGTGTTTAGCAAGATGTGTCCCCATCTCCATGGAATGTCACAGCAGGAGCTGGTGAGCCACGGGGAAAAATCCAGAGTTAAAGGTTGGACTCGGCTTGGTCTCAGAGAACTTTTCCAACATGAATGATTCTGGGAAAAGTGATTATGTGAAATAAAGCAGGGCGGCTCTGGCTTGCACCCGTAGTGTTTGTGTTTCTCACAAGACAGGGACACAGAATTAGGGGCCACCAGCACAAATTCAGCCACCAGCACAAATTCACACACCTCCAGCGGGAGCAGAGGTGCTGACTTGTGCTGCTGGACCCGCAGTCCCCTCCAGCGTGGAGGAAGATTTGGGAACAACAAGCTGGCATGCCTATCCCGCTGGCCGGTGTGGTGCTGGCCCCGGCAGGGACGTGCAGCAGGGGATGCCGCTGTTCTCAGCTCAGGCAGCACCGCCAGCCCGTGCCGAGCGCTCGCTCCATCCCCCGGGAATTCACTCCGGCTTCGCTGCGATTAATCTCATCGGCCACTGGATGTCAATGTTGCCTCATCCAATTACAAGTGGGAAAATCGTGGATCTTCAGGAAGGGGGAGAAAATGCTGCTGTCAGAATATCGCAGGTGGGATGTTGTTTTCTTCGGCGAAGTTGGTTATTAAACACTGTAGAGCAACGTACAAAGGGGAGGAATCGCTCACTGCTCGTTTGGCTCAGCCAGGGTGAGATTTGACCCCATCTGCATCAAGACTAAACCTTGATTTGGGATGAAAAGCCTCGGCAGAATGAAAAGCTGGATAAAAAAGCACATCCCCTTCCTTGAGGCACAGCTGAGGTGTTGGTGGTTGGCACTGCACCCTTACATGGTGTTCAGCAGGACAGGGATGCGTTCCTTGGAGCTGGGTGCAAGGGAGCTCGGAGGATGTGCATTCAGAAAATCCAGTTTTGGAAGGGGAAGATTCTCAGGAAGCAGATCTGGATTTAAACAGCTTGGCCTCCTCCCCGTTATCCATCTTCCAGCCCGTCATGGGGAAGCAGCTGTATCCTGCCAAGATTCATGATCAAGAACGCCTCTCCCCCACCTCCTTCCTGCTTTCCACAAATATTTTAAAGCCAAGATCTGGGCTGGGAAACAGGTGCCTTTCTGCACACCTGGATGGGACAGCTGTGGTGAGAGCAAGATTCCTTGGGAGGCAGCAGCCCTGAGTTGGGATGGAGGCCTGCAGGTATGGTCTGGTGGGTTGAGATGCACCTCAGTCCCCTCCTGTGCTGTGAAACCCCTCAATGTGGACCTTCTCACAAAGAGAACCTGGAGATGCAGAAGCTCTGGGTGTGTCCTTTGCTCGGATGGAACATCCCTGGCAGCAGGATGTGTGGAGAGCTCCCTGCCCTCCCTCACACCTCTGCAGCAATTAAAGTCAGGACACTGCTCCCCAGAGCTGCCAGCCTGCTGCCTTCTTTTCCAGCTGCAAAATAGAAGGAAAATGGATTTTTGTTTTCCATCCCTTTGGAATTATCCCACCCCCTCCTTTCACGCTGAGTTCATTTGAGCACGTTAATATCTCAAGTTTAATGATAAGTCTAACGGAATTCATTTATAAGATAAATAAGATGTTATTAGTACATTAATAGCAAAAAATGTGCAAGGACACTGCTAATCTAAGGTGAAAATGCCTTCTGCGTGAAATTTAATTAGCAGATTGTGTTCTATTAGTGACTTTTATGGGGATTTCATGAAAATGAATACAAATATGATCCAGGCAGCCTCTCTTGTGAAATGAGAACCTCACTAACCTACCCTCCCTCTCCCCACCAGGAAAACACAGATGTGTGTCCTATTCCTTTTCCAAAGGGAACTTTGTGGAGGCAGAAAGGCAGCCTGTGGCCGCCTTGCAGCACAGGGACGTGGTTGAAGGGTGTCACAGAAGCTGAGTGTGCTCACAGCGAGTGAAACAGGCTGGGGGACTCAGAAATATCCCAGCTTTTCCCTCTGCCTGAGCAAGCAGCTGCTCAGAGCTGCTTTTCCATGGGAAAAAAAAAAAAANAAAAAAAAAAAAAAAAAAAAAAAAAAAAAAAAAAAAAAAAAAAAAAGCAGTGATAGTTACGGAGCTCTCCTTCGTGCTCGGAATTTTCTCCCTAGCCAGATGTCCTGCAGCAGGCAGCAGTGGTGGCAGAGGATGCCAGGTCCTGCCCAGGGTCCGTGTGTGGACGTGGTGTCACAGTGCCATGTGCTGGCGTCCCCGCGTGCCCCGCAGGCTGGCTGGCGTGGGGGAGATGTGGGGAATGGAGCCCATCCAAGAACATCATACATATTTTAAAGACTTCTGGTCCCCCAGCAAGCCCGAGGGGGCTGTGCAGCTGTCACTGCCAGGCTGGGCTGGAGTCACAGGCTGCAGAGAAGTGCTGGTGTCCCTTTTCTTGCGGCTCGTCC
>VXBQ01001639.1:752064-766441 GCA_013400175.1 Phainopepla nitens | reverse complement strand
TCGTCCTGCAAAGCCAGCACAGCAGGGGCTCTGTGGAGGAGCTGTGGAGGTGACACTGATGCATTTTCCTTGGTTTCATGCTGAACACCAGCACTTGGGGTGCTTCTGGAGCTGGAAAATATTCCTGTGCTCTGGTTTCAGCAGTTTATACATGACTTGGAAAGGAAAAGCATCTTGGCATCAGCAACAAGAAATAAATGGAAGGCTTTTCTGTTCTCCGGATTTCCTGGGAAGACTGTCGTGCATATCCTGCTTTGGGAAGAGTTGTCACTGGCATCACGTCCTCCCCCTGAGCTGGGACCTTCTGGTTCCAGTCCCTGTGTGTGACTAAGGGAGTTACCATGGAATTCCAAGATGATTTGTGTTGGAAGGGACCTTAAAGTTGATAAGGTGGTGTTGGATCATAGGTTGGATTTGATGATCTCAAAGGTCTTTTCCAACCTAGTTAAATCTAGGTTGTTTGTGTAAAACAGAATTTGGTGTTTCTGTAAAATCATCCCATTCCACCCCCTGCCATGTGCAGGGACACCTTCCACTATCCCAGGGTGCTCCAAGCCTGTCCAACATGGCCTTGGACACTTGCAGGGACGGGGCAGTTGCAGCTATTCCTCAGGGATGCTCCTTGCTCTTGGGACCAAAACCCAGGCTGAGGTTCTGCCTCATCCAGAACCGTGGCAAAACTGCTGCTGGCTCTGGAGTGGGCAGGAGGGTCAGAGAAAGAGTCATGGGCTTTGTTTGAAAGGACCTGGGGAGGTTTTGGAGCTCCAGAGGAGCAGAGAGAGCCCTGAGAAGTGGCACAGGAGGGCCACCTCACCTCAGCAGACCTGTCCCACCCCTTGTGTTCATGCAGAGTGACTCTGGTGGCCCAGCCAGGGTTTTGAAGTGAGGGAGAGGCCATGAGCTACTGGAGGAGGCATCTGGTGGTGGTTCCAAAGCTCCTTCCCTGCCATCTGTGGGTGCAGGATCTGGCTCTTGCAGATTCCTTTGCTGAACAGAGAAGCAAATGCAGGGGGAATCATTATTCATGCAGATGATCCTCACAATTCAATAGAGGTAATTAGGAGAATGATGGAGGAAATTAGCACTTTCTGCGGGTTTATTAATATTAATAAAATGATTCCATGGTTAAAAATAATAATAATAATAATATTCATAAAATAAATACATAACTGCAGAAGAGCTCTGCCCAGCTACTGAACACCAGGCTGCTCCAGGCAGGAATCAACAAGCAGCTGGAATCAGTCTGCTGGTTTTTTTGCCCCCTCTAAAGATGGAATCATAGAAGTCACAATCAGTTGAGGCATATTTGGGGTCATTTCTTGCTTCCCACATTTATTTTCCCCATTAGGGAGAGGAGCTGGAGCTCAGCCAATCCTTCAGGCTTTGAGAAGCTGAGGGACTTGTCTTTAGTGTGCCAATGGTCTCAAAAATAGGATTTTTTCTGAGAACTGCTGATGGGACAAGGGTGAGGGCTTCAACCTGACAAAGGGCAGGGTTAGGTGGGATATAGGGAAGAATTTCCTCCCTGTGGGGTCCTGGTACAGTTTTCCCAGAGAAGCTGTGGCTGCCCCTAGATCCCTGGAAGTGTCCAAGGCCAGGCTGGATGGGGTTTGGACAACCTGGGACAGTGGGAGGTGTCCCTGCCCACGGCAGGGAGTGGAACAAGATGGGCTTTAAGGTCCCTCCCAACCCAAACCATTCTGTGAAGATCCCGTGATTCTGTGACTGAGGCATATGTGGGGTCATTTCTTATTTCCCACTTTTATCTTGCACATCAGGGAGAAGAGCTGAACCTCAGAAGGTCTTCAAGGCTTTGAAAAATTGAGGGGCTTTTCTTTAATGTGCCAAAGCTCTTAAAACCAGGATGTTTTCTGAGAGCTGCCTCTGATTCCTGTTGCCCTCTTGCTCCTTCAGCTGCTGTGTACAGGTCCTAGCAGGGAAAGCATCTCCCCTTGCCATAGAATTGGTGTAATGTGGCTGTGGGTACCCATTTCCAGATTGCTCTCCTCCTGCCTATTTATATTGGTGTAAGATTAAATTAATTGACTATATTATTTAGTAAAGATTTTTTTTTAAGTTTGATTATATTGTTTTTAATTGTATATTTTTGCGAATGGATTTTGAATGATCAGATAGATTGATATAATATAATTTTTAAAATTACAACACAAAATATCACAAAGGATTCTTGGCCAGGGGACCCTGTGTTGGTGACTCCAACACCCTCTCTTGTGTTTCCCATTCCCAGTCATGTTGATCCCAGCAGAGCCCCACGGATCTCTGCCCCCCATGTGCTGTGTTCCCTCGGGAATGTTCCTCAGCTCCCTGTGCCAGACATGCCACAGGATTTGGAGGAGGTTATTTGCACTGGGTGAGGAGATTATCAAATTAAAGACAGCACAGAATGCTATTAATGAAAATACATGACAAATGTATTTAAACATGTAAAAATTTAATTAGAATTTTTATTATTAAAGTCTTGCTACAAGTGCTTTCTGAAACCCTCTTCTTTCTGTGGAGATCAAGGCTGCCTCATTTTCTTGCATGCTAAAGGAGGATTTGGGGTAAAGAAGGGAATAATTGTACCAAATGTCTTCTGAAGAAGGCAACAGACTTCTCCTTTGGAAACTGGGTGTGGGATGAGGCCTGGATGGACCCATGGCAATGCTTGTCTAGGTCTGATTCTTTTAGAAAGGCATGAATGGGGTTTTGCAGGATCAAAACCCTCCATGGGCCAAGAGGGACATCTGGGGAGCTTCAGTGTCAGACTGAGGATGTTGTTGAACTCTGAGGATGGCAGCAGGCTGTCAGGGAGGGCAGGAAAAATCCCAGATGGGCTGGTGGACTCGTGGCTCCTCCATCCATGGGAGATGTGCAAACCCAAAAACCTCACAGGGCGAGCAAAGGGAAGGAGCTCAGAGCCCCATGCAGCTCCCAGGCTGTGTGCTGCCTGCCCTTTCCTCCTCAGAACACCTCTGATCTCCCTGCTCAGAGCACTGGGGAGCAGCTCTGCTTGTTTTCACTCCTCAGGGAGCTGGGAATATGCCAGGAAGAGCTCTCCTGGCTGACCTGATTGCACCAGCACTCCCAAGCTGGAGATGCCAGTCTGGTGGGTGGTGCCAATTCCCAGAGCCTTCTCCCGTCATCTTTATTAAATGGGAAAAGATCAGAGCAGTTGAACCCTTCGCTTTAATGAGAGATTGCATTATATTAAACGGTAATTGCAAAAAAAATCAGTTTCTATAATTAAAAGGAGACCTCACAGCCAGGCATGGAGGCTTTCTGCTTCATCTTCAGCTTCTTAGTGCTGGGGATCCTCATGTTCTCTGAGTTTCTGGGTTGCTTGTGGTCAGCAAGAGCCTGGATGGGGGCTGGGGTGGGATTCCCTGTCCCACCCTCCCAGGAGTCATGCCCAGGGCTGTATATCCTGCACTCCAGTGGCAGAGCTGGTCAGCGGAGGCAATTATTTCCAATCCAGAGGAATTTGCAGGGCTGGCAGTTTTAAGGAGGGGGGAAAGCAACCCTATCTCCCAGCTTTGTAAATTAAGCAGATCTGGTTGAGAACTGTCACCATAGGAGAAGAAATATGAAACCTCTGGGGTCATGTATGCAGAGTAATTTTTCTGACTGTAGCTCTACTTAAAAGTAAGGATATGATGGAAATGCTTAGAGCATTTTAAATGGACCCAGCAGAGATCTGCTTCAGCTCCAGTGAAGTCTGGGCAGACTTTATTGGGTGTTGGCTTACTCTAAACTTGCTAACACCAGAGTTTAGTGCGTGACTGAGAAATAAATTGGTTCCCTCTCCTTATTAGCTGAAAATGCTCTCAGATGAAGGAGAAGGAACAATTTTATTTTAATATTTTGGTGGGATTTAAGGCATGAGGTTGGTAATGTCGAGGTGAGGCGCTGGAGTGCTTGCTCCCCACCTTGGGTCAGGGTTCTCCATACAGGACTCAGGATGGACCAGGTCTCCAAGTGATGGAAACCTCCCAGGGGTGAGGCTGACCTTGAAAAGCACCAAGGATGTCTGTGTGTTTGTCAGACTCGCTGGCCATGTGAGGGAATACACGACAAGTCTCGTTTTAAGGAGTGTAAAAAAAAAAGCTCCACAAAAGCTCCAAATGTGAGCCAACACGAGCATCCCTTGGGAGCCAGTGAAGGCAATTCCAGTCCCAGTTCCTCTCCCAAGGTTCTTCCCTCTCTGTCTCTACAGTGGCTGAGCAAAGCCAGCCTGGTGAACCCTGTCAGAGAAGCCCTTTGAAAGGAGCTGTGACCCTGAAGCTGTCCATGGGCGGTGTGCTGGGCTCTGGGACATGCTGCATTCAGGGGGCTCATTCAAGGGGAAGAGCAGGAGAGATGCATCGTGACCTCCCTTTGGCGTGCAAGCCTGGGGAAGGGCAGGGTTTTCCTGCAATTCTGAATTTGAATTCCCAGTTCCAGAGACCCCACTTGGCTCTGCTCTGCTCCAGCCCCATCAGCGAGACATTTGAAGGCTGCTGCATGTTGGTTTCTGGCAGGTGGAAAAATGAGCGTGCCAAGGCAGAGGCAGGAGCATCCCAGAGGATGGTGAGCAGAGCGATGGATACTTTGCTCCTTGCTGCACCTTTGTGCAGTTTCACTCCCTTTGTGAAGTTTATGGAGCCATTTGGGACACAGGAGTGTCCCAAAGTGTGTGGTTGCAAGGTGCAGACAAAGGGAGAAGGAAGGATTTGGGGCTCACCTCAGAGCAATGAGCTGCCTCCTGGCCACTCTCTGGGGAGCAGGGTGGCTGAACCAGGCACACCATCCCCAGCAGCAAATGCAATTCCTTGGGTTTGACTGAAAGGATGCAGACAGGGCAGGCTGTGCCCCACCATGAAGTGGCTCAGAGGAGAGCCAGGCTGGCCAGGCCTTGGGACAGCTCCTCCTGCTCTGGGCTCAGGCATCCCATTCCAGGGAAGGGTTTTAAGCACCCAGATTGCAGTGGGGAGACACAGGGAATCTGCTGCTTTTCTGCTGATTTAGGAGCATAAGGAATGCTGGAGATTATCACCCCATAAGGAATTAATAAAGCTGGATTTGCTGGCTGATTGAAGACTGGGCAGCTGTGAGTGCATTCCTGTAGGTATCCATGAAATGTAGCCTCTAGGTGTTCAGGGTTGGGGTGTGACCGGAGGAAATCTGGATGGAGAGGAGAGTGACAGCCAGCCCAGCTTTTCCTTCTCCTCCCCATCTCCCTTCCTGCCTCCTCTGGATCTTCGTGGTGTGAGATTTTTCACCCCATGCATTGGAAACAATATCTTGGAGCAGCTTTGGAGCCATTTGTTTTCCCTTTAATTGGCTAGTGGGGAGAAAATAACGAAGGGAAGTCATGCAGGGGAAGTTCTCATCGGTGCCATTTTTGGCAACAGAGTCACAACATCCTAAATTTATTTATTTAATTGCATTATTAAAAGTATAAATAAAAATAAATCCAGGAGAGCAGCCGGATCTATGCTTTGCATCTCTGAAATAGAACCATAAATGCCACGGAGCACTGGGGGAATGATTTATTAGCCTGTTATCATGAGTGACTGGGATGCTTTCGATGGAGTCCTTGCTAATTTCTAACAGCTGCATTAAATCACAGATGCTATCAGCTATTATAAAATAATCACCCAGCGCTCTGTGAACCAGCACGAGCCCAGGGTCAGTGCTGGAGCCCTGGATTTGTTTCACATCTCAGCCCCTCTGCTTCCTGCGAGGGTGGGAAATAAATAGGGCTTGTAGCAGCCTCGTTTTATCATCCAGGAGTTGACAATAAATAAAAACCTCTATAAAACTTTTCTCTAAAAGGAGTTTCGACCAGAATTTGCAATGAGAGGAAACCTGATTTTTTGCTGTTTGATGCCAGGACTCCTGGGTCCTGTTTTTAGCTCAGAAAAGGAGCCGAGTTTGCTGATTTATGGGGCAGAGGGAGGATTTCAGGGGTTTGGCTGCAGACAGGGCTGGAAGGAAGGGAGCAGGTCCTGTGGCAGTAAGAAACGTCTGTCAGCTCCTCCGCCTTCGCTCCTCGCTGCTCTTTCAGACAAGTCGCTTAAATTTCCCTGCAGCTCGACTGCCTCCCTCTCGTTTGACAAATAACGTGTGTGTTTATGTGCCTGGGCTCCGGAGGGGGTTAATACTTGGCCTGGAAATCTCTTTAGAAGTGCCAATTTGTAGCGACAGAGAAACAACAATGAATAGAAGAGCCTGCGAGGACAGGAGAAGCGAGCGAGCGGCTGCTTATCAGGATGGTGGCTCACAGAGCCAGCTGCAATAGCAGGGGTGGTTGTAAAGGGTGAAGGAAATGGGAAGGAAAAAAAAAACCAACCCACAAATAAATAACAATAAAGCAGTTAGGAAGAAAATGCCGCCCATCTGCAACACTCATATTTTTCTTGACAGTTTTGCTTTATGTTAGAACAGCTGCTTAACATGACAAACGCCAGCTTTAATAACGAGGAGCGGGAGGAGATGCAGGGACAGAGCTCTCTGGCTCATCCTGCTCTCTCATGCCCTTCCCTGGGGGTGAACAGCCCAGGGCAGGGTCACTCTGGTGTCCTGCACCACCTTGGCCAGCTCGGGAAGATCAGTTTGGACCCAGTGGCTGCTGTTTTGGGAACAGTCGTGGTTTCGAAGCACTGTGTCCTTGTTTGAATTGATGAGGTTAAAGGTTAAAGGAGTTTTAAGGAAGAAGGAGCCTCAGGGTTGGTTGTTTGTGGAGCAGCAGCTCCTGGTGACAGCCTAGGCTGCTCCAAGCCATGTGTCCATGGGGAACAATGCTTTGGAGGGACTTGGGGCTTCTAGGATAGCTGTGGGCAGCTCTCTTATTTCCCCAGAGGTATTTGGGTTGCTTTGTCTTTTCCTACCTTGTGATTCTCTCTGCAAAATGGGATGGTGGCTTTGCAGCTTGCAGGTTGCTTCCTTCCTGCGGTATCGGGGATTGTCGGGTTGTCAGCAGCCTGGAGATAGCAGGGATTGCTGACAGCAAGCAGAACTCAGTCAGAGCTGTGCACAGAAACCTTGCTCAGCCTTTGAAACCGCAGTCAAACCCTCCCCCAAGGTTATTCTTCCTCATAAAACACTCTTAGTTTTGTTTGCTGCAAACCTAGGTTTTAATCCCATGCAGGCAGAGCTGGGCTTTGAAGAGAATTGGGTTGGAGTCAGAAGTGAATGGCTGAGGCCAGGCTGACTGAAACAGATGAATTAAAGCTGACCTAGGAAGATGGAGATGTTCCCATCCACACCTCAGCTGTGCCACTTGCATATTTATCTCACTGTGCCCGATACCACTGGGAATAAATCAGCAGTGAGACATGCAGGGAGCAGCTCTGCTGCCTCTGAGAGCAGAGACCTGCACCAGCATTTACCCACAGCTCCCATCAAACTCCCAGGGAAGTTTTCCAAAGCCTGCAGGAAACAAGAGCCTTCCCTCACCTAATGGAAGTTTTCTCCCTCTCACTTCATCCCTTAGAAACAGGAATTTCAAAGGTGAAAAAACACCACCTGCACTGGCCACAGAGGGGAAGACTGAAAATACTGAGAATTTTTATTTCTCCTGGGACCTGCAGCACACGCAGCCCAGGTAGTTCAGACAGGCTGAGAACAAGTGTTCTCAGACCTTTACCTGCATAACACGACTGCCAAACCTGCCAGGGGCACCTGGAGATGAGGAGAGTGGAGGAGTGAGGTGGGAACAGGGCAATTTCCTCCCCAGCTCCCTGCAGCTCCCAGCCCTCCTGCCTCTGCCCCTTCCAGCAGCAGCACAGGCAGGATCTGGGAGCTCCCAGGAGCTGCCCCAGCAGGGAGATGTTCTGGAGGCTGGTTTGTGTTGGTGGGTTTGGGAGAGCGGATTTGTGTGTGTGGAGTGAAAATCCCAGAACAGTCTGGGCTGGAAGGGACTCTCAAGACAATCCAGTCCTGTATTATCACCTTTCACTGTCCCAGCTTGCTCCAAGCCCTGTGCAACCTGGCCTGGAGCATTTCCTGGGATGGGGCAGCCACAGCTTCCATGGACAGCATTAGAAATGAGTGGCAGGGCAGGGCTGTCCCAGGTGGTGGTGAGAGCCATGGGAAATTTGGGATTGTCCTGCCCAAGCTGAGAGGACCGGGCTGGAGGGGATGAGGGTACATGGTGGGCAGAGGAGCACAAGTGCTGCACTTCAGAGCTGCAGGGAACGAGCCATTCCTTCAGGGGAATGCAAGTTTTCAAGGCACCCTTTATCTCTGTGGAATCACTCAGGCATGTTTTTCTCTTCCCTCCCTCTTTACCTTGAAATCTTGCTGGTTTGACTGCTCTGCTGATATAAAAGGTTTGGTTTGGGCAGGCAAATCCTGCTACCCTGAGTCAGAGCAGGGCTCCAGGGTGTGCAATCCCTCACCTGTGCATCACACAGGGATGGATTTGCTGGAGGCACACCTGGTCCTGCTGCCCCCAGCCATGGGAGCTGGTGGTGCCAGCCCAGCCAGCTCCACGAGCAGAGAGGCTCTGGTGCCTTCCAGGTGTGAAAAAGAGCAGCACACACCGAGAAGGATGGGAAGATAGGATTTTCCTTTCTCTCACCTGTGCTGAGGATGCCGTTTGGAGCCTCCCAGGACAGCCCAGAGCGTGGTGTTTCCCTCTTCCAGCATGGAGTGTAGGTGGCACAGCTGCTCTCTGATCATTCCTGCATCTCTGTATTTTGTAAATAAGCCCCGAGGCTACGCAGTGGCTTCATGTTTAGAAACAGGATAAACAGGGCGATGTGATATGTACTTATTTGTTCTTTTATTAGTTCGGTGCAGTGCTCACAAAACACTTTGTGAGTGTCTATGAAATGAGCCTTGTAATGTTCCCAGGAGAGGGGAGAAGCATTCCTGCTCCACTTGGCAGCTGAGGGAAGCTCAGGGTTCCAACACCCACCCTGTGCATCCATGGCCAGGGTGGATCCCAGATCCTGCTTTCCATTTCCAGTCTGTAATGGCTGGTAGGGTTCAAATGAATATTTCATGCCCAGGCTCAGCATCTGTGGTCCAGATCCCCTTTTCTGGTGTTTCTCCTACTCCTGCAGTAATTTGGGAATGAGATTGTGCCTGCATACCTTGTCCCAGGGAGAGGTCATTAGGTACTAATGATGGAAAAAGCTGTTAAACACAGGCTGCCCCTGGATCCCTGGCAGTGTCCCAGGCCAGGTTGGACGGGACTTGGAGCACCCTGGGACAGTGGAAGGTGTCCCTGCCATGGCAGGGGTGGGACTGGATGTTCTTTAAGGTCCCTTGTGGAGATGGGACACCCACATCTTCTCAGGAAAGAGCCAGTGCCTCTCACCCTCACAGTGAGGAATTTCTTCCTAATATCCAATTTAAACCTGCCCTCTATCAGGTCAAAGCCATCCCCCCTTGTCCTGTTACTGTCTGCTTCCCAGCAATGTGGGAAATTTGGGACAGCGCTCCTGGAAGCATCTCTTTGGCAGAGACCGTGCACTATGATGGAGTTTTTGTTGTGCTGTTTGGTTTGATTTTGTTTTTTTCCATGACAATGTCCTTGGTGAAGCTGCCTGAACTTTGGCTGTTTTGATATGGAAATGTTTTGGCAATGAAGCAAAATGTCATATGTCTGTAATGCCCCCCCATCCCTTCCCTCTAGAGTTGGGTTTTCAGGGAAAGGGACCACACAGGAGCTGAAAATTTGCCCAAATGCACTAAATACCATCAGAAATGGCAACAAAAAAAATCTTGGCATCGTGGAGAAAATCTTAACATTTTGCTTTCCTTAGAAAAGAAAAAAAATTAAAAAACCCTAAACCATCCTGGATGGTTGTCAGAAATACTGCAGGAAAATTAAATCTGTGTTTTTCAGGCTTTTAGGGTGATGTTGTGACGGTTCTGCTGCCCCTGGGTGTCCCACCCTTCGCTCGAGCAGCAGCGGGTGTTCTCAGAGCTGGTGTTTTTTATTCCTTTAATATTTGGTGTAAGGAGGAGGCTGCTTTAGCTGCTCCAGGTGGGTGTCTGTGGAGCTGCCTCCGTTTTGGATTTCACTTGTCAGGTTTACACACGCTTTAAGCGTGCCATATGCCGGGGTTCAGCCGGGGATTGTAGCTGAGCATTAAGTGTGGAGTAATCCCATTAAAATCCCCAGGGATCCCCGTGCTGTGGGTCCTGCTCAACCACGACCTGCCTTCCCACGCTGTAATCCTGACTCCAGCCTGGGTCTGTGTGCCCCTGGGGGGATTTTATGGAAGAGGGAAGGATTTGTGTGTGAATTTAGGGCGCATGGATGGTGTTGGAGGGGCTGCCTGGGCACTGACTGCTAAACCAGCCCTGAGCCAGGTGTAAGTGAGGAGCTGGAGCCTCCAGTCTGGATTTTCTGCCCTTGGAGCTCAAGCACCACGATCAATGGGAAAAACAAGTCACATTTTTTTTTCCCACAATTACCTCAGCAGGTTGTTGTTTTTTTTTTTTTCCTTTTGCTAAATTCATGCGATAAAACGCATTAAATGTAACAGCATGGAAAATAAAAGTTCCGTTGGCAGGGAGAGCCTGATTTAGTGTGAAGATAAAACAAGATAAAACAACTGGAAAAATTAAGTGGGATAAATAAATTCTGCTGGGAAGAGGCCGAGGTGAGAGAGGGGGAGGTGTGTGTGTGGCAGTGGCCTGGCAGTGGTCAGTGCAGCTCTGAATCCCACTCCTAAGCCTTTCCACGTGGGAAATTTGCTTTGTACCCCCTCCAACAAGCTGGTGGGTGCTCAGTTTTGTCCCAGGATGGTGAGATGTGATTCTCCCAGCATGGGGAGGGTGTATATTCCTCCTGCCTGTGCTCGTGCCATCTCTTTTGGGTGAAGAAATGAGAAAATTCGGCAGCAAATGGGAAAAGCACGAAGCGGGGCGGCGAGGCGTGGGGGGAGAGTGTCGGGATGGATTGCCAAATATGCCAGGGAAAAATTAGCAGCTGCAAGTGTGCAAGAGAAAGGTGGAGAAGAGAAGGGGTAGGGACAGATGGAGAGAAGGAGGGAGAGAAAGAGGAGGTGGGAGGAAAGGGAGGAGGGGATAATAGTGTGGAAAGAAATTAGTTAAAAATCTTACAGCCCCGAGCCCAGACACCATCTGGATGGTGCAGGGTACTGAGACACAGCTCCACGTTCACCATGGAGGTGTCACAGATGTCCTGGCCAGGTAGAGTGGCCAAGATGCTCAGGATTAGAAATTCCCCATGCCCCAGGAGAGAGATGCCTTAAAAGAGCCCAGTTTGGGGAAAAAAGCGCCAGTGGCTGTCTGCCAGCTGGGGAGCAGAGAGGAGCTGTTGTTCTTGAAAAAGCTTGTCTGGGTTTTCCAGAGGGAGATCTGGAGAACTTCCACTTCCACCAGTGCTGGAGGGCGAATCCCTGGGAGCAAAGATGACTCTTTGATTAAACAAGCACAAGGCCTCCAAGGACTGCTCTTCCCTACAGCTCTGCCCGGTTTTTGCTTTCCTGGGTGCAGCACTAACCCCTCCTGCTTTGAACAAGGCTGAACGGCTGAGAGACAGCAAAGTTCATCTCAGAGAAAGGGAAAAATAGGAAAAAAAAAGTTCTTTCCCATTATCTCTGCCTTAAGATCTAGTTTTCTTTGCCTGCTGAGGACTGTGACAAGCACATGGTTTGTTGTGCCCACTGAAGGAAAAGCTGCTGTCCTAGGGTGACATCTCGGTGGTGCAGCTGTGTCCATGTTTCCCAGCATTCCCCTACCCAGACAGGTTTAAAAGGAGTGAGAAATGCTCCTTGGATCTCTTTTGGAAGAGGCAGGGTCCCAAAGGAGGAGGTGGCACTTGCTGGAGGTGTGCAGTGTCCCAGTGGTACTGCAGCCACTCCATCCCTTACTGCACTGATCCCAAGGGAGCTGGAGTGATCCCTGCTGCACAGTAAGCATTTCAGTGTGCCCTGAGCTATGTGGAGAGAGGGGAAATAATCTGGGAGCAGGAATGAGACGCAGGGTGGCCATCTGTAGGTCCCAGTGGCTGCCGGCTGCTTCCCAGTATGACGCTGGAGCAGCGCTGTGCCTGAGCTGCCTCACGGCCCCCAGGCTCTGGTCCCTCACTAATTACTTCCAGGCCTGTACTCCTGACATTTGCAAGCTCCTGATTAGAGCAACGAGGGAGAAATCTCGGAGGGAGAGGGAGGCCGAACTGCAGCGCTAATAAAAGCCGAGATTGACAATCGGCTGGGAGGTGACAGCCGGGGAGGCGCAGGCACTCGTCCTTGCCGGCTCGGTTTCTTTCTCAGCCTCTGGGATGATGAGAGAAGGTCAGGGCTTGTTAACGTCACCATGAGGAGCAGGATCCACCACTGCCATATGCCTGGTGCCCCCAGGGCCTGTGCCAGCCTTGAGTCCCTCTCAGCGAGGCGATATTTTTAGCCATGGACCTGAACTGAAGCCACCCTGTAGAACCTCAGGTCTGCAACTGTCTCGGTGCAAAAGTGCCTCTGTGTCTGCTGACTTTGTGCTTCATGCAAATTTTGCAGCCTCCTGGATTTAAAGTTTTTTTCCCTTGCCCTTTTCTCTCCCACATCCCATCACACTCCCTTCATTTGATGGCAGTGCAGTCACTGGGGAGGTTTTGTTAACCCCAGCAGTGGGACTGGGACATATTTGTGATGGGATGGCCCGGAATACCAGGCCAGGAGAGGCTGCTCTGGCTGCCTGCAGCACTGTCGGGTGCCCAGAGTGGCCTCTGGTCTGTGTGTGGTTGAGCCACGTCTCCTGCAGTCTCCTGCACAGCCATTCCAGGCTGTTGGGTCCCTCCCAGTCACATAAACATAGATCACATTAATTTTCCAGCCCTCTCTCTCTCCCCTCCCCAGTGCCCCATATCCTCTTACCTGTCTGTAGCAGCCAGTTTAGTTCTCTGTCTGTCCATTTATTCCCTGCCTCTGCATCCGTTCATGGATCCATGGCTCTCCAGCCTCCTCAGTCTCTTTGTGAGGCAGACAGGCTTTTTTCCCCTATAAATCTTCCCTCTCCTGGACTGCTCTGTCTCTGGCAGGCTTTGTGCTACACGTGCTCTGTGTCTACAGCTTCTATCCCAAGGGGTAAACACCACTTTACCCAGCAGAGCTTGTGGTCCCTGCAGCATCCTTGTCCCCTGCAGCTAATCCTGCTGCTGGTGAGGCTCAGCAGCGCCTGTGGTCTCACTGCTGGGGGCTGCTGGGGTTTGTGCAGGCTCCTGCTGCTCCCTCCCTTCCAGCAGACACTCCGTGCCACAGTGGAGCAGCTCAGGAAGGAGATGGTGTGTCCTTCATCTCCCATCCTCCCCCCACACAAAGAACTCCTGGCATGGAAGCAGCCAACCTGCACGTTCAGGGTTAAGCCAACTTTTGAGCAGCTGAAGAGCTTTCTGATGGAAAACTCAGCCCTGCTTTTCTCTGTGCTTCCCCGGGCTCCCAAGCTGTCCTATTTATGCAAGCTGCAGCAAGCATCCTTCTGGTGCTGGAGCTGGTGCCAGGCACCAACACACATCTCTGCAGTGCCAGCCTGTGGCTAGTGGGTGTTTAGGGTCACTGAGTCCCACTGCCACGTGCAAAGGACCTGCTCTGCTGAAAATTGGGCTTGGGATCACTGAAAATCCCTTGCAAAACTCCTTTATTGGTTCTAACAGCTGTGTTTGGATCTCTGGGTGAGGTCGGCATCCTGAATTAGCTACAACTCCTTTGTTGATGGTTATTTCCCTCCTCCAGCCCCTGGAAGGGACAGGATCCCTGGAATACATCAGTAGAGGAGGCAGATGTCCTTTGGAGGAAGGCACGAGCCAAGGTCCAGCTGGGTTTGGGCGTGAGGAGCTGTGTGAGGAACACTGGCAGCGCAGGGTTAGTTTTCTTCTGTGGCACACACAGGTGTGTCTGGATGGTCACCAAGACCTTGGTGCCTTCAGCTGTTCTTTGAGGAGATAAACGGTGGTCTGTGGGTGTCTCCAAAGGAGGGAATTTGTTGAAATTTGTTGTTGAGGCTCTGTTGTGGGGGCCAGGATGGAAAGCCCTCGGGTTTCCTAATTGAAGGATCTCAGTGTCAGAGAGCAGGGACAGGGCAGGAGATGCTCTGGAGCTGTCTTACACCATCCCATGGGGCAAGGACGTGGGGACAGGACCCTGTTCCTCACAGGGACAGAGAAGTGGAGCCAGTCCCCCGCAGGGATATACATCAACAGGTGGAGGCAGGGAAAGATGCTGCGGCGGGCGAGGATTTGGGCAACCTGCTGCTCTTGAGGGCAATCTCGGGGGGTGCGTGGTGCGATAAAAGCCCCCTCTGCAGCGGGGCTGAAGCGGGTGAAGGCTTGGGGAGGGGTCCCTCGGCTGGCGGCAGCCCCGGTGCCCGTGCGGGAGCGCGGCGCGGCGGGGGTTAATGTGCGTGTCCTCCCGCGCAT
>VXBQ01001639.1:731590-750466 GCA_013400175.1 Phainopepla nitens | reverse complement strand
TTTTTTTTTTTTTCTTTTGGAGAGCAGTGGGGAGGCAGCGCGTGGCTGGGGCTTTGGGGTCGTGCTGTGCGTGCTTCAGGCAGCCCCGGGAGGACCTGAGCCGGTTAATCCGGGAGCTGTGGGACTCAGGGAAGGAGCTCGGGGATGCTGGGACGTGAGCGTGGAGCAAGAGAGCCCGGAGGAGTTTTCTCTGCTTTCCCTGCACCAGCGAGCAGCGTGTGCCCCTCACCCGCGGGCTGCTCCCTCGCTCAGACCCGGAGGAAGGAGCAGGGCTGCAGCAGAGAGCAGCTGCTCTTCCCAGAGCCAGGCACAGGCAGAGCCTGTCACGCTCTCCGTGACAGCGCAGGGCGGAGGAGCTGCTTTGAGCAGAGGGTGCTGCGCTCACCTGGCTGGCCGGGCAGGTTTCCGTGCCGGAGCTGGGCTCTGCAGGGGGAAGTGTTCGGTGGTTACGGGAGTCAGGCTCTGGCTCCTGGAGGCTCTGTGGGTTCCGTGCTGCGGGGGGAGGTGTTGGTTGTCTGTCTGCCCTGCTCCCGCCACGGCCACTGCCGGACTTTGGGCTGCTGGCCCTTTCCCTTGGTTCCTGCCAGGGAGCCGCTGGGACACGCTTGTGGTCGCCCCGTGTGCCTGGGGGCTGTGGCACAGCTGCAGAGCACAGGGCTCCGTCTCCTTGTGCTCCTCCTAATTGAACTGCAATGATGATTAACCCGAGCTGTGTGAGCAAGGCACTTAAAAGAAGGACAATCCCCCGGAGAGGTGCCTTTGGCCCTGGCGCTCTTTCCTCGCTGTCGGAATTTGTCTCCGCGGTGAAGTGAGGCCTTTGGGCCCCTCGGAGCGATGCTGGTGGCGGGCAGAGCAGGACGGGTGCCTGTGCCTGCTCCCTGGGGAGCCCCTGCACGTCCAGCCGAGCCTGCTGCCAGCAGAGGGCTGACTTGGACCTCCTTTTTTCTTTTTTTTTTTTCTTTTTTCTTTTTATTTCTAAGCTTCTGTCCCCTTTTCTGCGCTGTTTGCAGAAGGGGATGTTTGTGAAGCAGCCCTGGAGTGGTGGGAGATTTTAGCCTTCCCGTAAGAAACTCTGCATCCCCCAAGTGCTGACACCGAAGGGAAGCCCCTGCCCCAAAAGCACCTGGTTTTATCCTTTTTCCCCCTCGCCATCTGCTCCTGTCCAGGCTCTCCAGTGCCTCCTTCCCATGCTCTTACCCCCTCCCTTCTCCTCAAGTCCAGCTCTCCCCTGCTGCAGGCAGGTTTCTGCCTCCAGCTCCCATTTGCTCCCAGTCTGCTCCATCTTTTCTTGCCCTGCTGTTTCCCAGTGGTCCTTCTCTTCCCTCCTCTCCCTGTTTCCCTCCTGCTGCCCCTCTGCAGCCTCTGGGTGGCAAGAAGTTTTCCATCTTCTCTTGGGATCTGGAGATGGGCAGGGAATTGCACACAGCAAGCCAAAGAGGTGGCATTGGGTGGGGGGGGGGGGTTTGAAGGCAGGGGGACAAAGGGGGAGCATCTTGAGGATGGGGCTGGGGTTTATTTGCAGGCTGTGCTTTCCTGTAAAGAGCCAGGCAGGGAAAAGTGCCCTGGGAAGTCTTTCCCAGTGAGAGGCGTTATTGCTAAATGGTGTTTTCTTCTGTGCACCCACAGGAGGAGGTGGTGGTGTCCTCTGCTGTCCTCCCTGCGCGTGGCACTTCTCTTGGGGCTCAAATCAAGGAGCTGGGCTTGGAAAAACTGAGAGCAGAAATTCCAGTGTGTGATCCTTGCAGAATTAGCCCCAGTCCTGCTAGGTCTGGGTGGCCAGGTCCTCTCCCTCACCCTGGCTGTGGGATGGGCTGAGCCTGCATCTCCTGGCTCCTGCAGGCTTGGTGGAAGCTCTTTGCTTTCCCAGATCAGCCCTTTAACCACCCCTTGCACTGCAAAAATGGGCTGGGAGGGCGAGCAGACCTGCGTGAAAGCGGTGGAGGAAACCTGGAGGCTTTTAAGGCTGTTTGTGGGTTTCCTGTATTGGATTTTGGGTGCTTCCATTTCCAGCTCTCCACCCTTTTTCCGAGGGAGGCTCAGCATAATCCTTGCAGAAACTCAGGCTCCATCTACAGGCAACTTGCAGGTCATCTTAGATCAGCAACAAATAATTTCCATTTTAAGTAGAGATTGTTGGTAATTCACTCCTTTTTATTGTAAGAACAAATAATTCCCATAATACTCAGGCACCTTTCCTCTCCTGGGAGCTAAAGGCAGTATGGAAATTCTCTGTGTACTGTTAAAAATAAAAACCAAACTGCCTCTTCCCTGACTCAGGAACACAAAACTCAGGTGTTGAGATGGCAGGAGGAACTCGTGTTACCCACCAGTTTGGGACATGAAACAGAACAAGGAGCACACTGGGAACCACCAGGGCTGTTGGAGATGGTCACTTTTTAATCTCCCAGCTGGGATTTGATGTGCAAATCAGGATTAAGTTCCTGCTTTTTGGGAAGAATTTTATCCATTGAGCCTTGGCTTTGTCCACATGCTGCTCATTGGATGCTGTGGGGTCATCACTGGCAGGCCATGGTTGGCCAATTCTGCTGGGTTGATCCTGCCTGGAAAATTTGGTTGAGATTTATTATTTAGTGGTGGAAGCATCTCCATGAGCTGAAGGGGAAACTGTGGCAGATATTCCCATGGTGTTAAAATGGGGATGGGAACGGGATCGTCCCGCTGTGCCGCCGGCAAACCAACCTTTACAGCAGCCATCAGTACAGTTCATAAAGACATAAACCACCAGCTGCTCAGAATTTCAAGGCTTTATAGTTTTATCTGTATTTAAGAAATATTGTTGGGTTTTTTTTTAGGGAGAAGAGTGTGTTTTAGAGGTTGGAGGGATTAGCTGGGAGATGGGGTGTGCGGAGTTTTCTCCCAGGCTGTCACCAGAAGGACACCAGGACTTAAGGAGGCCCCTCTGTTGCTCTCATCCTCAGTTTCCCCATCTGTAAAATGACCCAAGAGCAGTGGTTTATCAGTGATGATTAGAGGGATGGCTACTCATATCTGATGCTAAGGCAGGTATAACTAGGCTTTTTTTCCAAACTAAATAATACAGAGCTGCTTTATCTCTGTATATAAGGGCAAATTTTGAAGTCAAATCCCCTGGACTTGTCTGCTTGTGGTGAACTCATGGCCTCTCCCCCTGCCTGTCCATGAAGGAGACCAAGAAGTCAGGGTAGCTTTGCTCATTCCCATCTAAGACTCCGTGCCTGGCTGTATTCTGTCAATTAGCGAGTGTGAGAACAATTCCAATTAAAAATAAAAAGCCCGAATAAAACATCACGAGATGCTGTTCTTCCATTAATTTTTGCAATTATAGTTTTAATTATTTCTGACAATGCTGCTTTGATTCTTCTTTTTTTTCTTTTGGTGTAATAACCTACCACAGTCTATCTTCCAGCACACGACGAGACCTCAGTAAAATACAACCAGCAGGAGCAGGACCACAGTCTCCAGGCATAGGTCTGGGAAGTCAGGAAATCACCTTTTTTTTTTTTTTTTTGCCTCTTTTTTCAGTCAAACCGCTGTTATTCCGTGTACCTACCTGTTAATGGGGGTTGTGACACTCACCTGCCGCCCTGCAGCAGCAGCCACGGACCTGGCAGAGAAAAGAAGCGTTAATGCAGCCATGTCTCTGCTGTTAAATCCTTGCTGGGGAGCGGGAGGAGAGTCACCGCTCTTTGTGTGCAAATGCTAAAAGCGTGGGGATTAGCGCAGAGCAGATTAGCGAGGACTTGCTCCATTGCTGCCCCTTCCTCCCCTCCCTCTCCTACCCAAAAAGTTTTCTGGAGCAGCTAAATATATACCTGCCGTTTCCAAGGTAGAGCTCGCTGCGTGGCGAAGCTGTAATTGGCGACTCAGGGAAATTACAGCCACGGATTCTGGCATTTGGATCCTCCTGGCTGGCATAATAATTTCTCCCTAGGTAGCTGGTATTTAACTTGTCTTATCTGCTCCTGATAGTTGTAATTACAGTGCCCGCTAATTTCACTGTAATATTGCAGCCCTGGAAGGGTGGTTGGAGAAAGGTCAGGGGGGTTGCAGGAGGGCTCCTTCCTCCCCAGCCTGCTGCACCAATGATGCTGCCAAAATGCAGATGCTGAGCCCATGGAGCTGGTACCCAATGTCCCTGGCTGTGCCTCTTCCCACCTTGGTGGGGCTGGAGCAGCCTCACAACCCCCACCACACTGTTGTCCTTGCTGGCATCACTGGGGAGATGTGCTGGAGGGAGGTTTAGGTCCTGGTGTCCTTTGCTGTGGGGTGAATGTTGGTCTCCAGCTCATGTCAGGGCTGTCTGGTTTGTGTGAGGTCACTTCTTGGGTTGCCACTGATGTTGGTTGGTCCTGGGCTGGCTGTCCCTGGGGCTGGTAGTCCCTGAGGTTGGTTGTTCTGGGGTAATTGTTCCTTAGGTTGGTGCTCCCTGTGGTTCACTGTCCCCGCAGTTGGTTGTCCCTCAGGCTGGCTGTCCCTGAGGTTGGTGTTCCCTGTGGTTCACTGTCCCTGCTGTTGGCTGTCCCTGAGGTTGGTGTTCCCTGTGGTTCACTGTCCCTGTCGTTGGCTGTCCCTGAGGTTGGTGTTCCATGTGGTTCACTGTCCCTGCAGTTGGTTCTCCCTGAGGTTGGTTGTTCTGGGGTAATTGTCCCTGAGGTTGGTGTTCCCTGTGGTTCACTGTCCCTGCAGTTGGCTGTCCCTGAGGTTGGTGTTCCCTGCAGTTCGTTGTCCCCAACACTGGCTGTCCCTGCTCCAAGAGCACAGTCCTGCTGTGCAAGGGGAAGATTCAGGTCTGGTTTTGAGGAGATTCAGGGCTGGCTTTGGGGAATTCACCTTCAGCCAGCAAGGCTTGGGCTGCTGCCTGTGCCAACCCTTCTCCTGCTGAGCCAGCACCAGGCAGTTTTATGTGGGTGTAGGGCTGGACTCGGTGTCAGAGAGCTGGGGAGTCCTGCTGACACAGGCTGGAACCACAACACCGGGGCTTTGCTGCAGAAAATGCTGCTTTTGAGAGCACAGCGAGCTGGTGGGGCTCTGCAGAGGGAGGAGGGGACCCTCACTGTCGCATCTCCCAGGGCCAGGATTCAAGCTCTGGGAAGATCCCCTTGTCTAGTAAAAAAAAAAAGCCACCCCCCACGCTAAATTTTTACGCTCCACTAGGCAGAAATAGTTCCAAGTGGTGATATTTACCTCCCGGGGATGAGCCTGAACTGTTGGTAATCCTTGCGCTATAGGGTACAGAGATCTTTTTGCAAGGATAATAAACTCCCTGGTAATAGCTGTCCTTCCCCTGGATCACGAACACTCCTCCAGGAGCTCAGGGCTTTGTTTCTGGAACAGGATTAGGTGTTAACGCTGCAAAACCAAACGGGGGCACAGTGGCTGTCTTTCACATCCCCGCTTTCCAAAGAGTTTCTCTATTCCCTTGACTGTTCTCACAGTTTGCCTCCTCCTTGCATTCCTCAGCCCTAAACCACGGATGCTTTTTACAACAGCTGGACATATTGTTTTAAGTGATAATCTTTAGATACTGCAGCCTAGCAGACAGTTCATAAGAAATATCTGATTCGGTGACTATCACTTCTTCCTCTGTCCTTGTGAGCAGCCTTTGAGGGTTAGGATGTGCTGTTTTTTCTTTTCTTTTTTTTTTTTAATGAGAAAAATAATTTCCCCACAGCCCCTGTCAACAATTTTTAGCCTGTAATGGGTTGTTTACTGCAGGTTGGATTTGATATGTAGGTCTTGTCTTTCCTGACAGAAACCTTCAAGGTCGGCTCTTCAGTGCAAAATACTCACATTTTATATTTCTGTTTTCCTATGAATATTTCCCAAGATTTGCTTGAAATGAGTTGTTTCCATGACTATGCTCACTTGACGGACTTGTTCCTTGGGATACAAACGGGTCTCCAAGTCTGTTTCTCTGTGGAGGGGGAGGATAATGAGAACAACATCTGTTGTGGTGTAAGCTGTAAATTTAAGATATTTTTTTCTCATCCTGTAAAAGATCAGCAAATTGTGCTGATGCTGATGAGGTACTTTGTGCCATCTCCAGTGCTGGTGGCTTCAGAGTGGGGACACTTGAGGACATGTCACACATCTTGCTTTTTCATCTCTTGGTGTGCCAAGGCTCATGTGTGGTGTCGCCTCCAGGCTGGAGCTGGAGAGAAGAGGAATGGGAGTGCAGAAGGCAGAACATGGAAGAAAATAAAGAAAAGTTGGGAAGGGGGAAGAAAAATGTTAGGTTGAAGAAGGGAGTGGGTAAAGGTAGAACCAGGGTGTTGCAAAGGGTGCACCAAAGAAAAACCCACGACTGGTAACTCCCAGTGTGTGAAGTTCAGCACTGAGGGATGAGCTCCTAAATTAAAGCCAGCAGCCAGCACAGAAATGTGGGGCGTTTGGCTTCAGCCACTTGGTACCTGAGTTCCAATAGGATAGTGCTTCCCTTCTCTGGGTTTTTGATATTTTCCCTCTGTGTGTGCATGTGTGTATGTGTGTGTGTGTGTATATATATATATTTATATAAAAATCTAACAAATTTCTAACCCATATAAATCCAATTACCCATGTTTTGCCTGCAGGGAGCGAGGGAGATTAATGTTTGGTATTTTGGCAGGAATGTAAAAAGAAATAGGTGGTAATAACAATGAAGGCTCGTAAAAAGGAACCGATAGTCGTGTCTGCGCCTGGAACCCAGCTGTAATTCTCCTGGGGATTTGTCAGCAGAGTGCCCTGCTCCCATGGAGGGGCAGGAAAGAGCCAGGAGTGCTTCCTGGGCACTTGAGCATCCATCCTGCCAGTGAAGGTTCCATTAATGTGATAATAATAGAGTCTGATAAAGAGAAATGGTTTATGCTCCCAGGGCACCTTCTTGTGACAGATCCTGCTCTATGACAGGGCTCGTAGGAGCCACAGGAGCGTGCTCCTCTTTATCCCTGTTTCACTGAGAGGTGAGTCCCAAGAAAGGAGGATGAACGTGGAAGGAGAGGAGGGAGTGAGCTCTTTTCCACCCTCTGTGATAAGTCCTTTGTGGTGCTGGTCCCTGCAGGTCTGGCTTGAAGTGACATGGCCTGGAGAGTTCTGGGCAGGAGCTGGGAGTGCCAGAGTTGTGCTCTCATAACTTTTTCTCCACTCAGAGTCCTTTCCTGCAGTGTCTCTTCCCTTCCCTCTCATAAACCCAGGCACCTGAGATGCCTTTTCCTGCAGCCCTCACTCACGGGATTAGCTCTGTTGGAGGATCAGGAGTCACTGCAAGGCTGTTCCCATCATGTCACTGCTTGGCCCTGTCCCCTTGTGCCCGTGGCCTGTCCCGCATGGTGCCCGCAGTCAAAGAGGCTGTGGTGGCAGAATGCTGCTGAGTCACGGCTCTCTCTGCACGCTGCTTGTTGGGATTGCTGTGGGGGCATTGCTGGCAGGTCCTGGTTGGCCATCCTGGTGTGCTGATCCTGCCTGGAAACCTTGGTTGGGCTTTATCCCAGCTGCATCGCAGTGGTGGGAGCATCTCCACCGACGGGCTGCAGGTGCTTGAGCTGAAGGTGCCCACTAGGCACTTCCACTCCCTCAGCTTCAACACTTGGGAGCTAGTCACTCATCATCCTCCCTGACACCTCCCTCTGGTGTCTGGGTGACTTCCCTCTGCTGTTGTTGTTCCCTGTGTCACGGGTGGCACTTGCACTGCTCCTGAGCTGTCACCCGTGGTCATGTATTAATCATGGTTCAGATACCGTGTCCCTACGGCGGGTTCTGCCTTCTCTGCAGGCTTTACATCAGTCTCCTTGCTCTCCGTTTATTACCACC
Source organism: Phainopepla nitens (assembly GCA_013400175.1). Classification (NCBI taxonomy): domain Eukaryota; kingdom Metazoa; phylum Chordata; class Aves; order Passeriformes; family Bombycillidae; genus Phainopepla; species Phainopepla nitens. The sequence continues at coordinate 742,678 of VXBQ01001639.1, read as the reverse complement.
ACCAGTTTTATAACCCACTTTATCAGATGACTTTTTTTTTCCCTTTCTTAAAGAGCATAACCCATGAGCAACTCATCATTTCCGAGAGAGGGAGAGTGCCGTTAGCGGGAGAGCAAGGGCTCCGTGCTCGCACCTGGAATGAGGAGCCTGCTTTACCGTGGTGTTGCATTTAATTCAATAAAGGCAGTTAAAGCTGAGATTTAAAGTCCTTTGTGAGATCACAGGAGTTGCTCTGATGCGGCAGCAGGTAGAAGGGAAGATTGAGCCCATTTCTGAGGAGACTCGGAGTAACTGTTGGAAGCAGCCAGGCCTGGGGCTGACTGCGGCAGCGGCCACGGTGGGAAGCTCTTAGCATTCACAGCGCGTCCCATCTCTGTCGCTGTCACCCTCCCTGCTCCCTTTCCTCATCCCTATATATTCCTTTAAGTAGAATTGATTAGTTTGCCTTTTTTTTTTTTTTTAACTGGGGGGAGAGCTGTTTTTAATTAATATTCTTAAGTGTATGATAATTGCACTGACTGGTCCCGTCGCTGTCTGAGTCACCCTCTCCTCCCTTGTTCTTGCGGGAAGGCTCTTTGGACTTAATTAAAGTTAGGGATCCAGGGCTAGTGGGAACAGCAGGAGTCTTGCAGGGTTTTTGATGAAATGATTGCTGTGGGGGAAGTGGCTATTTCCTACCCAGAGCCATAGATTGTGATGCTGAGACAGTGTTACGACCGTCTGGTTTGGCCACCTGCTTCACACGAGCTGCTGCATCTCATCCTGCATTTCCTGCTCTGTGCCCACAAATCCCTCCTGGACACCCCAGCCCTTGTTTTGGGATGAGAGGAGCCCAGTTTCACAGTGTTGCCCCTCCTTGAGGGAGCGTGTCTTGGAGCAACACTGTCTGAGCTCCCCATGCCTGACACCAGGGGGGTATTGCAGGTCATGGTGGGGAATTTTGGACGGATAATGGAAAAGCTGCATGGACTCAGCAGATCCTTTTCATCTGTGGTTTCAGCACTGGTGCTTGCAGACAGTGCTGCCACCAGAGCTCAAATGCAGCCCAAGTGAAAGCTTAACAAGCGCCGAGAGCTGTCCAGAAAGTTATCCTGACACCAAGTGACAGACTCTCAATTGATATCCTCTGGAGACTTTAAACTCACTTCTGCGAGGTTTCCAAAGCTGGTTTTGTCTCATACCTGAAGAATCCTTTATCTGCTACGACGCCTCCCCTGCCTCGTCTCATTGCTCTTGACGTTTCTTTGTTGCCTGCTGCAGCTCGGGTAAACTCCACTGCAAAACTATTTAAGAGGGGTTTCTCTCAGCCTTTGCTCAGCTCTCTTGCTGGAGTTCTGGTATAAATCGCCTGGGCTGATGCCGTTCCTTCTTGGCTCTGCAGGGAAGTGGCTGGAGTGATGTCAGGACTGCTGCTGCTCATCCCAGATGGCAGGGAATGCTCCAGACCCCTGGGGAAAGGCAAATATAGCAGTTGGTGTAGAAAAAAGAGAGAAATTATTGTAGGAGATCGCTCACCTTCCATCCTGGCAAAGCTCTGGAGCAAACAAGCAAAATTATTTGTGATCAGCTAGAACGGACAAGAAGCTGTGCCACAGCCAGCAGAGATTTGTCAAGGAGAAATTGTGTCAGACAAATCGAATCTTGTCTGTACCATGGAGTAAGGAGCCTGGTGGACAGGGGGGAAGCAGCAGGTGCCTCAGACAGTGACCTAGGCAAGGCTGGAGCTGCTGCCCTGTGAGTGAGTGAGTGGGAAACCTGAGGTGGGAATTGCTGTCTGGGATGGCTGTAAGGAAGCAGGCTGGGAGTTCTAAAGTGCTTCCCTGTTCCTGAAACCCAGCCCAGGCTAAAATCCATTTCCAACTGGTAAGAAAAGCCACCTTTGCAGTAGTTTCAGGCTGTAGCTGGCTGGGAACATCCTGCTGGATAGCACAGAGTGTTTGGGGAACTGGATTCAGCTGTCGTGAATCTGCCTGTGCAGGAGTGTGCCTGTTCATGGCATCGTTGTGCTGCAGGACTTGCATTTTGGGATGCCACCGAGGACTCTGGAAGTTCCTGAAGTAGAGATGTGCAGTTGCTGATGTCTCGTTCTAGACCCCATCCTGTGGTGCCCCGAGTGGGAAGGTCCATGGTGGAGTGTATTGATTTTCCTTCCATGCAATGGGGCTTTCCAGCCCGCTGCAGGATGGGTGCTGGCCTCATCCTGCTGCCTCCTGCTGCCTTTTTCTGTGGTGTTCCCAAGCAGCAGTACTTTTCCTCCTCTCCTTGCTGTGGGTGTCATGCTCCAGCACCCACCACAGAGCCAGCCACCTCTGGACCCCTTCCCCAGTCACGTCAGACCCACTGTGTACAAGACAAGCTTTTAAGAGGCAGCTGGGGCCTGCCCAGACTCTGTAACTGAGGTTGGACACTCTCAGGGGTGCAGTTGAGGCATTTTCCTTGATTTTGCTTTTATTGCCTGGTAAATCAGCAACGGGGCCAGCCTGTCTGCAGGAAACAGCTCCGTGCACTGAAAGGTGTTCTCCCTGCTCCATCTCCCTCCTAGCTGGGAGCCATCCAGGGTGGCCAAACCCAGATGGTCCTGGGCCTTGGGCTCCCTCTGGGAAGCAGCCCTGACATCTGCTCGGCCTCACTTGCTGAATCCTGTGCTTTGTCCTACGATTGCTGAGCTTGCAGTCCTTTTCAAGACTGATGCTGCACTTAGCAGGGTGCTGCCAAGCCCATGGAGTCCAGCAGGTTATTTCCCTTCAGAAGCCATTCATCTTTTCCCTTTCAGATGCCAGGCTTCTGTCTCTCATCTCTGGTTTTACCTCTCATGTGGGAGGGAGCTCACTCTTCCCAATCCCCCCAAACCCCTGGTGCTGGGCATGGAGTCAGGCCCCATCCCGGGGAGGAGAGGCAGCTCTGGGGCAGGTACCATGGGAGAGGGGTGGCAAGGCTCTGCTGATTTCTTTCCCATTATTATTTAGGGAAGTTTGCTCTGAACTTCAGCTACTTGTGCATGTCTTCCAGTTGGATGAAGCTGCCCTGTGGGCTGGTGGGATTCCAGAAGGTTCTGGGCTGGGGCTTGAAAGTTTTATTCCAGTACGGAATTGACAACTTGTCTTTCTGTTTGGGTTGAGGTTTGAGGGATTGAGGGGAAAGCTGAGATGCAAAATGTCAGATAGGAGGTTTAGGAGTACCTTGGGCTCTGCCATCACCTCTCGCTTGACCTCACTTCACCTGAGGCTCTGAATTTCCTGACTTTTTGTTCCCTTGAGAGACTCTGAACCTTGCATGCTACCTAACATTTTGGACACTCCCATCCAAAAGTTTCCTACAGTAACAACACTCTTTCTCATTAAACACTAACTTAATAGAACAGGAGAATGCTGTGTGATGGATAATAAACTTTAACAACTGTGTATATCTATTACCTTGCTGCAAAATCTTTATATGCCTTAAATAATCAATTGATATTTAATTAGCATACAGTACTATTACTGCCTTCCTAAATCTATAATGATAAACCAAGTTACAAGTTATTGGACATTAATTACTATCTGATGATTAGAAACAGCAAGACATTTACCAGTCTCATCCCGGATATAATCCAGCGTGTCCGTGCACACTGCTGAGCCGAGCCACGCTCCCTGTCTCTTAATAATCAATGGCTGTTCAACATGCAATATTTGTCTAATTAGCACTAAATTAAATCCTCATTGACAACACTTCAGGGTAAGAGATCTGCATCGAATATGATGGATTAGACACGGAAGGGCTGTTATTGTAAGCAGGAGATGTGTGTGTCACTTGCTTTGCTTGTCATGGCTGGCACATGGCTCCCTGTGACTGTCAGCCCGCTCCTGGGGGACGGTGATGGAGCGGTGCCTGCATGTTGGGCTGACAGTCCTGGAGACCCTGGGTCTCTTTTTAATCGAGCTGTAGACATGAGCAGCTCTTCCCAGCACCCTCCTCTGCTTCCAGCCTGCTCTCACCCCTGGATGTACAAGTGCCTTCAGCAGCAGGGTGGGTTTGGGTGGGAACAGGGTTTTCCATGCCAGGGCTTTCTCTGCTGGCAGAGGGCAGATTGGCTGCCATGGGCAGATGTTTCTTTTGCATTTTGTGCTTCCAGCAAACTTTTTTGGGAGTCTGTGTAGCCTCTGTTTGAGGGTCAGGGAGATCAGAGAGTTCCAGAATGGTTTGGGTTGGAAGGGATTTTAACTCTCATTTCCCGTCCCATGGGCAGGGTCACCTTCCACTATCCCAGTTTGCTCCAGCTTGGCCTCAGGCACTTCCAGGGATGGGACATCCCCAACACGAGATGTTGGCAGCCACAAGTCTGAGCTCCCAGCAGGGACCCTGGGGGAATTTGGAGGGGTGGGGGGGTGAGAGCAATCCCGAATCCTGGCGTTGCAGGGAGGAGCTCCCTCGGGAGCTGCCGCCTCACGCGTGGCAGCCCCGCGCCGCGCTTTGCCAGCATCCTTGGGAGCTGTTTTGCGAGAGCAGTGGGAAGGATTGCACAGCCGCCGGCTCCTTGCGAGACTCAGCCTGTCCTTCACACTCAGCGTGGATGTAATTAACTGTGCTGATGGGATGTTATGCCAACAGCAAAGCAGAAAACACCAGAAAATGAGTCAGGAGCGGTAGCGGGGCTGTTCAGCGTGGAGAGGCGGGAAGTGGCAGCCAGGCGTGCGGCTCAGCATCCTCCTGCAGCCTCCGACTGAGGGCAGGGTCTGCCTCTGGAGAGGAGCAGGGGAGCCTAGAGAGCCTCCCTCAGCCTCTGCCATGGCTTTGCTGTGGCATTCCGGGGAGATAGATGGTCCCTGGGAGGTGTTTCTCTCCCTGGATTGTGTGATGGATGTGTAACTTCAGCTCTCAGCTCCCTCCTTTCAATCCTTTGCAAGGAATCACTCTCCTTGCTTTGTCAGGGATGTTTCTCAGCATTGGTTTTCCTGTCTCTTCAGGGTTTTACGGGTGGTAAAACTTCCTGTAGCCTGAGCAGCTCCTTGGCTCCTCGCAGGTCTCTCTCTGTCCCCCAAAAGTGCAGAACCTCACTGGCTGGGCGGTCTCCTGCACTTGGCAGGAGCAGAGATGAGACAGCGGAAAAAATTAAAAAAAAAAAAAAAAAGACTGTCAATTAGCAATTGAAATTGTTCTTAAAAGAATTTGCCTATTCTGCAAGGAATGTTTAGTAATTGATAGCAATTTCTAGCAATTAAATACAAATTAATTCGTGCTACCGAGAAGCAGTTTATTTATGGCTCTGTATTTATGGGCACTCCTTCTCCTTAAGACTATCATCATTGCTTTTGATAAGTAATTAGAGTTTACTAAATAATTTCCCAATGTAGGTATGAATTTTAAATAATTTTTAATACCATGCAAGTGTTTCATTGTATTGCTGAGTGAGGGATTATCATTATTTACATTGTAGTAGGGCCTGGAGGCTGGGACAGGCACTGTGTGAGTGTACAGCGCAGAGACAGTCCCTGCCCAGAACAGCTTGCAGGGAGTTTTATGTCAGCAGCAGGATCATGAACGTGTTTTCCCAAGAAATAAAAGTTATTTGGAGTCATTCGCACCTGTGTAGCACAGGCTACAAATATGTTTCTCCTTCCTCTTGATTAGGGGGAAATAGTAATTCCCTACTAGTGATAGTAATAGTTAATCCCTCTGGAGAGGAGGGGCAAAGTCCAGACCATGAGAGGGTAAACAAAACCCATGTATTTTGATTAGTTAAATTATAGATTATTTGAGCAACTTGGATAGAGGAAGGTACCCTGCCCCTGGCAGGACTTAGAACAAGATGAGCTTTAAGGCCCCTTCCCAACCCAAATCATTCTGGGATTCTGTGCTTTGAAGCACCTTTTATTTGCTTTGTGGCTTTTCTAAGATGATCTCAGATCATGGTTGCAAACTTTTAACCATGTTCCTCCAGCTCCACACATGCACTTCAGCTCTGTACAAGATGAGATCTTCATGCAGTCCCATTTCCAGGACTGGCAGATTTGGGCAGGGAGGGAAAAGCAACAAGTGGTGGGAGCTGACAGTGTGACAGCAGACATGGAGAGAGCTCTGGCCAGAGGAGTTGTTTTAGGAAAGCTCTGTGTCCCAAACACCTTCCATCAGGTGTGTGACTCAAAGCATCTGACGGATGCTCAGCAGGGCAGAACTCATGTCAGGGATGCTGTGGGAGGGAGAGATGTCTTCTGATGCCTGATTTACAGATGGGGAAGTCATCTTACAAATGCTGGAAGCAGGAGTTGGCCAGGCTGGAGGGACGTGCTAATTAAAGCATATGGTGACAGCATCCATGCGAGGAGGATCCTGGAGAGAGGGAGAAAGCCAAGCCCGGAGAGCAGGCACCATGTTCAGAAGTGAGCCTGGGAGCTGGCAGCAGCATCTGGGCTTGCAGTGCCAGGCAGGAGTACACTCCAAAGCACAGACTTTGTGCCCTAAATATCTTTTAGGGGTCCTGAGATGAATGTTGCTTCTATGGAGGGTTAAACTCAAGCCTGGGAACTTTGGAGAATTAAATATCCCACAATGTCAATGTGTGGGGACAGCTTTGGGATTTACCACATGCATTTGTGTAAAGCTGACGTGCCCATGGGCTGTTTGGAACTTTGAGGCTGCTTGGATCCTTTGGAACATCACAGAGGTGCCTGACCCCATTGCTGCTCCTGTCCCCTTTGTCACCTGCGGGTAGCAGGGTCAGCCCCCACCTCTGATTCAAAGCCTGTGCTGATCCTGCCTGTGGCAGCACAGCCTGTTCTGGCTCATTTCTGCCTTCATTACTGAGCTTGATTAAACGGTACTTGTACAGCCAAGGGTTGGGAATACACACAAAGGGACTTTTCTACTCATCTGAGGCACTTGGATACCGTGGAGACAGATGCTGAAGGCAGAGGGAGACGTGGTTTGACATTGCGGTCGCAATAATGAGATGTAAGCCATTAGGGCAGCGTCCTTCTGGGAGCCAGGTGCCCCCAAGGGAGGGAGAGGGCTCAGACAGGGCCCCAGGACCTGGGGAAGGCTCCCTCCGAAGAAGGACAAGATGAACTGAGGAGTTGTTCTGTCTGAGGGTTTTGCAGAGTGTGGGGTTGGGAGAAAATGATGGTGAGAGTTTTGGCCTCAGGTTCTCACGTCTGTATCTTGTTTTATAGAGTCTGTGTGTGCAGCCAGCGATATTATTGGCACTGTTGGAGCACACAGAGCTGCATTTAACCAGCACCTCCTGGGCTGTGCAGCTGCTGTAGCATCACGGGATGTGAGCAGAGCATGGGGTGATGCTAAGAAAGGAGATGACTCCTGTCACCTCTCCATGATTCCTAAAGCAACATGTGGTCTCCCAGATCAGATCAAGCTTGTCTTTGGGGGCTGGGAAAAGCTGTAGCAGAAGGTGGCAACTCTTATTACAGGGCAGCAATGGGTGAGTTTGGCCAGCCCTGAGGATGCCAGGTCTGGGACTGTCCATGGGGTCCACCCTGAGTGCTGGTGTGAGGCAGATGGCTCAGCAAACACAGGCCTGGGAGTGACTTCTGAAGATGAGGAACAACTTCAAACCAGCAGGCTCGTGGTCTTGAACTCTCCTGCTCTGGGCAGTCTTACCTTAGATTTTTCAGCCCAATTATTTTTGTGCTGTCCTTCCCATGCAGGAGGAGCGTGGAGCTTTCCTCCTTGCCCGTCTGCAAACCTCATTGTGTGCTTCATTTAAACGTTTTCCTTTTACCCATTCCCTGCTGCTGTGAGAGTCTGGGGCACGATGGTGGCTTTCATCCCTCCTTCCCTGTGATGATTCAGAGCTGGTGGCTTTTGGCCTCTGCACTACGGGTCTCTGGTTTGTTATGAGCTGTTGTGAGGTGGTTCGTGGTGCTCTGGTACGCAGAGGAGAGATGCTGGGGACTCTTCTGAGTTAATGAACTGCCAGATTGTGAGGGATGACACTCAGTGACACCTCGGGTCTCTTTGGGAGGTGTGTGTCACCCCCTGCTCTCACCCTGTGATCTGAGTGTGCTGGCACTGGCCTCATGTGTGGACTCAGGGATCTTAGGAGATGGTCAGGGCTTTTAACTGCGGGCTCTGATGGCCCTGCTCTCCCTTCCAGCCACTCGGAGAGCTCCTGTAATTAACTGCACGTCTCCAAAGTCACTGCCTCTCTGAAGCTTCAGGACCTGCCAGTGCTTCTGACTGCTCTAGTGCCCTGTGAGTCACCAGACAGGGGTCAGCCAGGCAGCTGCTGTCACAGGAGCTCAAAGGCTCCAGGTTGGAGAGGCAGGAGCACTTCCCCACCCTTGGATTGAGGACTGAAGCACCCACGGACTCCGAGGGGTGTAAACAGGGTTTGGGCTCTCAGCAGCCACGGGGTCACTGAATGTCTGTGCTCAGCTCAGCAGGGCAGGGCTGTGGCAGGTGCCAAAATCAGCGTGTGATGAGAGCAATGACGGTGATGCCTTTGCTGAGGGTGTGGCGAGGGCAGTGCCCTTGTGGGAGGTGCATGCGGGGAAGGAGCTGAGCCACCCTAATCCCTTCTGGAATGATCAGGGTTAAACTCCTACAGCAGGATTGCTCACCAGTGATTCATCAGCCTGAGCATTAGGGCGGTTCTCCCTTGCTGTCTGCAGAAATAACGCTGGGGAACTGGGGAGGGGGATGTGTCACCCCCCAGGGAGATTTGGGTGGCTCTGAATTGTCACCACATGGACAACCGAGCAAAGCTGGGGGTTGAGAGGAGGAGGTTTGCACACTGGAGGCAGGGGTGCTGCTGGCACGGTGGATCTTCACTGTCTCCCTGACCAAGAGTGGACAAGGGATGCTCCAGCCATGGGTGGACACTCAGGTTTGGGGCACAGAGGTGCCTGCCTGTGGCTAAATTTTGCATTTTAGAGCAGAGAGCTTGAACCTTCTCCTGTTTCTTGACTACAAGCAGCACCTGAACCATTCAAAGCCCAGACAGAGTGAGTTTGGCAGGTCCAATCCCCCCTGCCTTTATTGCCTCTTCCTGACAGCAGCTACAAATAAAAATTCCATGCACAGAACCACTGAAAAACATCAATTAGCTCTAAAACAATTATTATTTTTTTTGAAATGCCATTTTATATATGCAATAACACAACACAATAATCCTGGGTTATTTAACAGAGCATTTACCATGAAAACAGTCATTACTCTTTAAACGCTGCTGACTGTACAAGCCTCTTAACATTAAACGGCAAGTGAGGCAGAAGTCTTGCCATCAGAAATGCCACATTCTCCTGAATATATTAAAAACACTGGCACTGGGAAGCTCTCTGCCTGACTGCGTGGCTTTTCCCATGCTGGGAAAGCTCTTGAGATTCTGGGGTAGCCCATGGAGCATGGGAGTAATGTCCAAATTTGGATTTGTTTAGGTGTAGGCGTTTGTTGGAGGGGATTAGATGGGTTCAACTCAACTTCACTGTAGTCCCATGCCTTCCTTGTGCCCCCATTCCTCTCTTTTTCAGCCTTAATTGCACCAGAGGAGGTTCAGATTGGACATCAGAAGGATTTTTTTTCACAGAAAGGGTTGTTAGACATTGGAATGGGCTGCTTGGGGAGGTGGTGGAGTCCCCAGCCCTGGGGTGTTCAAGGAAGGACTGGAGGTGGCCCTCAGTGCTCTGGGCTGGGTGACAAGGTGGGGATCAGTCACAGATTGGACTCAATCTCAGAGGTCTTTTCCAGCCTAAGTAGTTCTGTGCTCCTGCACCATCCTGGTCTCCAGAGGTAGCAGCCAGGTTTGTTATCCAACCTAAACCCAGTGGATTTAGCAGGTTTAATAGTCTCAATAGGGCCTATCATAATGCACTGATAAAGATGTTTTTTGTAGCTAAGTCAATAACCAGTTTAGTAGTAAATTCTGCATTTTCCCCCTTTTGAGGTTCAAGGGAATTGTGCTGGATGTATATTATTTGCTTATTTATTAGACCTCTTCTAGCTACCTGGCACGAGCCCGAGGGAGCAGATGGAAACACCATTCTCAGGCTACCAAAAGCCTTTGGTTTAAGCAAAATAGTTGTGTTTAAAGATTAATTTAAGATGCTTTAAAAATTGAGCAGGCCATTCATTTTTAATATTGATTGATATTATTATAAAAGATTCAGCTGCAACTCTTCTCACCAGGACCTCTCTTGGCGCGCAGACAGCGCGTTTGTCTGTGAGGGACGTGGCTTAGTTATTTTTAATCTTTGATACTTGTTCTTGTGAAATTTATGGGAAGCATCGTCTCGTATCTGGCACATCAGAGCATCCCAGGCAGGAGCTGGGAGGGCCTGGGGAGGAGGTGAACTTGGATGGATGGCTGGTTGGAGCCCGTGTCTCTGCTGGATGGAGGGAAGAGCTTGGTACATCTTATTCCAGCAGCGTCGCAGGACTGGCAGCAGATCTTCCATTAAACTGGAAGGAGCTGGGTACAGTAAATGCTGGGGATCTGAATAGGCAGAAAATAAAATCTGCCCAAACAGCCAGGATGTCTGATTGTGTTTCTTGCAAACCTCCCATAGTTGTTTTTGGTTTTTTTCTTTTTTATTAAGCATTTTTTAAAGTGGAAGTGGAAATGAAATACTGGCAGAGTGCCCAAGCCTGGGCACCTCCTTTGCATTGGCACCCTTTGATAGCGTTTTGTTGGCAAACTGTGACACAAGGCAGGCACCCCAGCCCTGGAGGAGCTGAGTTTGACGCTGAGGAATAATTCTCCAAATTGCATTTATTTCACAGGCATGAAAGGTCACATAGTGAAGGAAAACAAGAACTGTATTCAATTAGACAATTTGATCAAAATAAATCTGTCAAGATGGCATTCCTGCTGAGGAATCAATTGACTTGGAAAATGAAGGCAGCTGCTGCTGCCATTATTGTTGTTATTATTATTATTATTTTAAATTAGCTCCAGTACCTGGCATGAGTACCTGAGCCAGAGTGCCTGAGTGGCTCAGATCATCTATCACTCTTATTAGATATTAATACATCCTCCTCCGCCTTGCAGTTAGTGCCCTGTTAATGGTCAAGTGGCCCCAGAGTGCTTCCTGGGAGGCTGATGGGAATGATTAGTAATGAGAAGGGATGGCGAGATGATTTTTTTTTTTTTTTTTTTTT
>VXBQ01001639.1:714600-731566 GCA_013400175.1 Phainopepla nitens | reverse complement strand
TTTTTTTTTTTTTTTCAGCTAGAGGGTTCAGAGAATGAAAAACCTGGTGAGATGGAGAAGAAGCAAGGACACACAGGGCTGGTGTGTTTGGTCACACACAGTTCTTGGTGGCTCTAAATCAAACTCAGTAATATCCCTGCATGTTCTTTTCTGTTCCAGCAGAGAAGCACCCAAATAATTGAATTTACGGCTGGGAGTTGGTAGGAAAGAGGTTTTTCTTCTCCATATTGGTGCTGCTCCTGTTTCTCTGGGTGTCCTGGCTTGGTAGAACTGGGGTTGTCCCCATGCCTTGATGGCAAAGGAGTTTGCCAAGAGACCCTACGGGAGGATGGGGTAGAGGGACATGATCCATCAGGCTGGAAGCTGAGGAGAGGCTGAGGTGGGCAGAGCTAGCATGAGATGCTCCCTTAGGGAATAAATTATTTTGCAGAGGAAGAAATCCTCCTGTTGGAGAGAACTTGAAGCCTCCACAGTCCTCTCCATCATCTGAGCTATTTAAAACTTGATAGAGCACTGGAGGATTACAGCAAAGCAACAGGCCTGCCCCAGCTGGATGAGAGCCTGGAGAACTCTGACAGATCCTTCCCAGCTTTGGCACTTCCCTTTCTGCTGCCGTCAGCCCTTGGCGGCCGCTCCGGCGCCGCCTCCCGGGGATGTCCCGTCTTTGAACATGTGGCACAGGGAAATCAGATGTGAAGGCTCCCAGGGCTGGAAGGTAGCAGAAGTGTCTCAGAGTGTCTGTGCTGCCTGTGATTGGAAAGGTGATGAGGGATGTTTCCTTCATCTTCTACCAGCTGGGGTGTTTTCCTTTGTATCAGGCAGCACTAGAAAGGAAAAGGCATCAAGCTCCTTTAAAGACAGATTTTATCACAGCAATGGATTGCTCTGCTTGCCAACTGCCTTCAGCTTGGTGCAGCTCATCAAAGAGCCTTGTCCCGTGCCTTGGGCAGCTCTGCCTGGATACAGCTTGTGGCCAGGAAGCTTTGCCCCAGATGGGTCACTGAGCTGGCACCAGATCCTCCTCTCTGTCTCAGAAGGTGGCTGAAGTGTCAGCAGTAGGTGGCAGAGAGAAACAGGGTCCTCCTGGACATGTGGTAGGTACCAGCACTTGGGCTTGGTGCTGACACCATGTCTCAGATGGGTTTTGTGGGTGTGACTCCATCCTTCTCCCTTAAATAACAGAGTCACTCCTATTGGAAAAACCCTCTAAAATCACCAAGTTCAACCATTCCCCAGCACTGCCAAACCTGCTACTAACCCATGTCCCCAAGGGCCACACCTGCACATCTCTTAAATCCCACCACTGCCCTGGGCAGCCTGTGCCAGTGCTTGAAAACCCTTTCCAGGAAGAACTCATTCCTGATACTCACCCTACACCTTCCCTGCTGGAAGGTGAGGCCGTTTCCTCTTGCTGTGCTCCTGCTGCCCTGGTCCTGCCTGGCCCCTGCTCTGTGCACTGAATGGGTGTAACCGTGCCCACCTTGGGACTTTGGGGCAGGGGATGGACTTGCCCTCGCACACCTGTGAGTGCAGGTGATCCAGCTGGGATCACCTGGGGGCAGCGTGGCAGGAGAGGGACCTCATCTATCGCCGCCTCCTCCCATTGCTTGAATTTTTATTGACTGGTGGTGACAAACTGGTTTACGGACAGATCTTTTATACCCGCTAGGACTCGGCAGTTATTTTTGAGATGATGCTTTGCCTCAGAATCTTCCTTCCTTCATCCTTCATAAATCTTGAGCGAGGCTGCTGCATTCAGACCAAGCTTAATATTCTTCTTGCAGATCTCTGCACCAAAATGGCTGTACCCAAGCAGGGAGGGGTTGGCAGATTCTCCTCCACCCCTTTGCTCTGCTCTGAGGCCACCTCAGTGTTAGGGTCTGTAAAAGGGTGTGGGGTCCTTGGAGAGGGCAGGACAGTGCTGCCTTGGGGGAGTCTGTGTGAGGTTCCAGGGCATGGATATGAACCTGTTCAGGGTGTAGTTTGTGAGGAACAGGTTGGAGTATGGAGGTTGTGATACCACCTAGGGGAGAGCAATGAGGGCAGTAATGGGAATAAAAGAATAAAGAACGGATAGAAAAAGAGACGTATTTTGCAGCTGTGTTGCTGTTGTTGGCTTTTTTTCTAGTAAAAAGCAGAGGAGAAGGAGTCCAGCCCCCTCATTTCACCTCTCATTCACTATTGCCTTTGGTTGCAAAGGACAGATACCATTCACTTGGCCTTTCTCCTCTCCTCATTAACTCCCATGACCTTGAGGCTGTGCCAAGAGCAAAGCGTTTATCCCAACAAAAGGATTATCAAAATAAATAACCAGAATTTTCAGAAAGGTCGTGTCCCTCGCAAGCCCAGGCTGAGGCAAACCCTCTGTGCTCAGCTGAGTTTGGAGTGGCTTTTCTTGCCAGTGTATCGGGTGACAAATCCCACTTGTGTCTCCTCACCCCTGAGCACCGTCCTTCTCACGGCAGAGCTGGAGAATGTTTTCCTGGGAGCTGCAGGAGTGGGGATGGAGCAATGTGCTGTCCCCCAGGGATGTCTGAAAAGTCCCATGGGACCCTGGTGTGGAGCTGTCATTGTTGCTGCCCTTCCCACACCATTCCAGGGATCTCCCAGTGGGATGTGACCAGCAGAATGAGCCCCCAGGCTCCCTGTTAGCAGGTCACTGGAGGAATTCTCCTTTAGACAGGCTCCTTCAAATGGAATGGACCCTGAGAAGTTCAAAATCAGGGCAAAATATGCTGATTATTAAGAAAGTGTGGATATAGAGAAATTAAGGACACAGTGTGATATGGAAACAAAGGTGCAGGTGTCTGGGGAAGTGGTTCCTACAAATACACCTGTGTGTAGGTGTATGCATGCCTAGGTGGTTCCCAGATAAGCCCTAAAAGTTGTTACTCCTAATCTAGGAGTTAAAAATAATAATATTCCCTCTAATTTTCACATCCTTTGGGATTTCCCCGTGCACTGCACTGCTCTGTTTTAGTTCAGGCTGGGCTCAAGGGACAGGGCTTGCCCTCAGCTTGTCAGGCAGCACCTTCACTAGCAGGTGGGCTTTTTTCCATGTTTCCTACAGCAAACTTGTCTCTGACCATCTTCCACTTTCAGTCTCTCTGCAAAAAAAGTTAAATTCGTGTTTAGCGATGCAAATGAACGCGGCTGCTTCCAGGGAAGCCTTGGGAGGCTGTCAGGAGCAGACAGGCATTGTGCACCCAAGTCTGGAAACCCAGGAGCTGAGCTGCTGGGAGTGCAATACCTGTGTGGAGGAGGAGCAGAGCTGCCTCGCTGCGGGAGGTTCTCACATGCAGGGTGAGATCCTGCCTGGGATCTGAGCTGGCTCGGCTGCTCCACGCTTCCCTTCTGCTCCTCTTGCTTCATGCAGCTGGGGAATAAAAAGCACCTGCCTTTGCTGCCGCTGCCTGAGTGAAGTGTTATCAGGTTTTATTCTCCCGCCTGTCTCCCTTTTTCACACCTGTGTATCACAAAAACGTCTCCTATCATCACATGCCCCGCGAAACTCTCCTGGAGCGTTTATCTATTCGAGAGCAATAGCGGAGGATGTGATTTTGAGGCTGGCGTCCCCCCTCTGCCTTTCATCCCTTCTCTTTGACATGATAGAGCATCTCCAAAGTTGTAAAGAGCATCTCTCTTTGTGTGGGTGCACCTGCTCCGCGCGCGCCGTGGGCGGGGGTGCTGTTAGCAGGGGGAAATCGGTGAATAATTTACCACGCAACCAAAAGGACCCGTAAAGCTTTAAATTATTAACTCCGAGTTCAGTTCAGAGGAGAGATGTTGGAGCTGTTTGCTTTGGCTGCGTGCTCTGCCTCTCAGCTGGGGTGGCAGGAGTAGGAGTGGCTCTGGAAGGATTCTGATGCTGTGGTCATGTTCAGGCTGGAAGTGCATGAGCCAAGGAAATAAATAATTTAAAAGATCCAGATAGGTGTAAGGACAATCCCAACAGCTTTAATTATGTAAGCTGGTGATGCCCTTCCCTGGGAAAGAGATAGAAAAATAATGACCTTTTGTTGCCTTGCCAGAGAAATGGCATTTTCTTTCATTGACTCCTTTAATTCTTCAGGAGGCAGAGGCGCAGGTGATTCCTTTCTCCTTCCAGGAAGCTGGCATGGGGCAGCTCCTTCCCAACCTAATCCAGAGATGTTCCCACATACATTTAACCTGCTGATTCTTCACCTGCATCTTTGCACTGCTGTGTGATTCCTCTTGAATTAGGCACCACAAGCCTGGCCAGCAGCTGCACCTGGAGCTCAGGCTGGGATGCTCACCCAAACCACCAAAATTCCAGCTGGTTTTGGCAGGTGAAGGTGCTGCCCAGCAGGTCAGATGCTGCTCCCCATCCAGGCAGTGTTTGGTGGGATAAGAGCCGAGTGTGACCCGGTGCTGAACCCAAATTTAAAGCTGCCATTGAAAGGGCTTTGCCTGCTTCTCTCTTTTTTTTTTCAAGCACACCAAGAGCCGGGAGTTAATTCTGGAATCGTCACTTGCACAAGGATGTTTCTGGCAGGCTCAGGGTTGCTAAGTGTAGTTAAGTGCCTCAAGCAACCCCAACTATTCGACTCCTTGGGTTTTTTTTTCCTCCATGAAGAGAAACTTTCTGAAGAGGGAAGCGAGTGCAATCAGCCGTGCTAAACAATCCTGTACGGTGCTGCAGGAGGTGCCATCAGCACTGATGTGTGGGCTGCCTGGGCTGGCTCCTTCCCCAGTTTTACCCCCTCCATCTCTCATCTCCTCTGGATCCTTTTGCTGGCATCTGTGGAGTAGAGAAGTGCTTGGAGCTGGGTGTTGGTAGACCCTCAGGAAGGCAGGAAGGAAGATGCACTCCGTGCCTCTGAGATGCTTCTGGACTCAGAAACCTCTTGCTCCTGATCACACCAGTGTGGGGATGGGTCAGACTGGGATGTGCCAGGATGGAGAGCTCCCAATGTCTGTGGCACCAAACAAACCCAAACCCATGCTCTGTAATTCCCACGTGCTCTGGGATGCTGGGAGTGCACTGAGGCAACAGTGGGGTGGGCTCTGCCCTGTTCCTTCTCTGGAATGAGGTGGTTGGTACCACTGAGGGCTCTGGAGGAAAGAGCTCATTTCTGGAGTGATGTGATTTGCCTCTGGTGTTTTCAGGGAGGATTTCTGTAACTGTTTAAACTTGGCAAATTGCTAATTACTTAACAGCGTGTTTCTGAGAGGAGCATAAAGAGAAGGCTCCAAAGCTTCTAAGTGGTTTTTAACAAATACAAATTTCATTTTCTATTAGGATCTTGGAATCGTTTTCTGAGGTGGTTAATGCTGCTTTTTGTAGTTGTTTTGGGTCCTATTTCTGTGAGAGTGGGAGCCAGCCCTGTGTAATGCAGGTTGAACCCCAGAGCTGATTGACTTTGGTGGCTGCTCTCACTCCCGGGTCCTGGTGTGGCCCAGGGGGTCCCAGTTGGACATGAACTGGGCTCAAAAGCCTTGCTGGTGAAGGATCATCCCTGTCCTAAAGCTGTATTCATTTTCAACTAATTCAGCACAGCAAATTTCCTCTTTTTCCTCTCTTTTTTCACTCTCTAGTCCCATTTCCAGGGGTGCAAGACGGAGTGAAATACCCAAAGCCTTTTCTCCTTGCCTGCTTCGCCTGCTGCAAAAATTAATAACAAGCTTCAGCTCCTAAGCCCGTGTTCCCAGAAGCTTATTTATACCTGTGCTTAGTGTTGATTCAGCTGCCTCACATGCATCACTCAAATTCACGAGAGCTCTCATAGAAAGGAGAGATGAAAACCACCCTATCCCCTTTCTGTCTCTCTTTCTTTTCTATTTTCTCTCTCCTGCACGCTCGCAGCACTTGCCTCCAAAGTTTGGAGCACCAGGAAAAAGAAGTTGTCACTGAACGTGCTTCAGAGCCCCTGTGTGAGCTCCTGGCCTCTCTCCTGCTTAGGCCTGGCTTTGCAAAGCGAGGAGCCAGGCTTGGCAGACCCCTGCTCCTTGGAGAGCCCGCTGCCCACATCAGAGGAGAGGAGAAAAGGCCCGACAGGTGCCTCCTCGGCCGTTCCAAATCTCCCACCGTCGGCACATTTGTGTTAGATATTGATTTCTGTTTAATAGAATAAGCCAGGAGAAATCACACTCTTTGTTGGCGTTCAAAGGATAAACCATAAAAGCCATTAAGAAGTACTGTAAGCGGCGGGATGATTAATGAGACTTTAGGTGCATTCCACTGACTGCTCCCAGATAATGTCTTTGAAAGATCCCGTTGCTTCTGGCTGCAATTCAGAGCTATTTATTTGCAAGGTGAAGCTCTGAGGAGCAGTGCTTCCAGCCCTGCCTGATACTGTTACAGAGACAAACTGGATGCCCCCGATTTCCCATCTCCAGAGGGATCTTTTTGCATTGTGGTTTTGCTCGTCAGCCTTGTTGAGATACTGGCGAGGACAAGTGAAAGATGCAGTGTCTGCCCTCAAATCGCTGCTCTGGGCCTGTGGTGAGAGGCTGCCTGAGGGAGAGAGAGACTTGGGCTTAAAGATCACAGGAAGGAAGGCCTTTTTGGGATATACTGATCCTGTTTGGGTTGGTTTTCCTGGTGCTTTCGTGTCTTCCTGTGGATCCATGTCTCCGTGCAGGGGAGCTCTCTGGCAGTTGGGCTGTCTGTGATCCTGGCAGTGCTTTTACCCCAGAAATACCTCTTTAGTTTCAGCCTGGGCAGAGCTCACAGCAGTGTGCTCCTGCCTCCAGAGCTGAAATCCCCCAAAACCTCTCTGCTGGGTCTCTGTGTGGGTCAGCACCCCACTGTGAGCCCCAAAGCGTGTGCATCAGCATCCCACTGCCACCCTAAATCTGTGTGGGTCAGCACCCCATTGTGAGCCCCAGCAGACCTGGGAATGAATATTTCTTTCAGTCCCTTTCATGACATCTCTGTGGACTTTTGCTTCCTGGGGTTCCTAAACTGGCTTTTTCAGGACCCCATTTTTCAGCAGATGGGCTCTCCAGGACAAGCTGAGGAACGATTTCTCTTACTGGATAAAACCAGAGAGGCAAAGGGAGTCTCAGACCCAAGGCCTAATCCATTCTTTCTCTTTTCTTTTTCCAGCTGCTCTACTTGCAGACTTCAGGGTGTGATGTGCAGAGATGGGGTGGCTGGAGGCACAGAGCTGCTCTCCAGACCGGGGCTGTGCAGCCCCAAATCCCAACCTCCCACCAGCTCTGCCAGGTTTCTCTTTTCCCTGGGGAGGTGGAAGTTATTGGTGTCACAGCCAATGCTGTTTGTTTCTAAACCAAGCCCATCTGCAGTGAAATAACAAACAGAACACAAGGAAAGAGATAAGCTGAGTTAAAAACACAAAAACCTGCACTTAAATTTTATTATTTTTTTTTAATCCCTGGCGAAAAAAAATACCCTTCCCTGTGGCAGGGCAGGATACAGGAGGCAGGAATTTTCTCTTGAGAGAGCTGGAGCTACCAGAGTTCGTCATAAAGAATAATAACAACCAAATTCTGATTGGCAAACTGTCGTTGAGGGGGTAATGAGGATATAATCCAGTGCAGCAGAGGAGCAGGGAGGGGGAGCAGGCAGTATCCCATCTTTAATGAACAGCAGCACTGCTGTAGGAGGGGAAGGACCCATTTCTGCTCTCCCTTTCCTCAGTGGTCATGCTGCAGCGACAGCCAGAGACAGCACCCACCTTCCTTGCAGTGGATTGGTTTCTCCCGTTAAACTTGAAGATAAAAGTCGGCTGCTAAATTGCTGTCACTGTTTTAATTCTCCCTGTCTCGCCACCTCCCCTCTTCCCCGCTACCTCCTCCTCCTCCTGCTTTTCTCCTTTATTTTTGTCTCCTTCTTTCTCCTTTCTGTGCCTTTCCTCCATCTTTGTTTTGCTCTGTCAATCTCTTCCTTTATTCCAAAGCTCCTTTCCCTTCCTCCGCTCTCCTATCTCCTTTATTCCCTTTAAATTCATCGCTGCTTCTCTCTCCCAAGCCCTCCTCCTCTCTCAGCATCCTCTCCATCGCTGCCAGGCTTTGCAGCCTCTCCTGGGGGCCCTCCGCTCCTCCATCTCTTCTCGCAACTGATTTATTGGCTCACTTGGAGAAAATTTGGGCCGGTATTTGTGCCTCTAAGAGGCTGCCAGCAGCTGGGACGGCACTAAAAGGGCACTGGGTTTGTTTTCAGGATCACAGTCAAATGCTGTGGTTTGGGCTGGGTGAACTCCCCTGTGGGTCGTGCTTTTGGAGAGGTTTGAGGGTCTTTTGGCTTTCAGCCTCCTTTTCCTTTCATACCTGCCCCCCAGACACGAGCTCTCGAGCAAGGTGCTCTCCAGGCTTTGCTCCTTGCATACCCTCAGTACTTAATAAGCAAAAGTTTGTAGTAAAAATAGAGAGTGGAGGGAAGGGGGGGGTTTGGAGCCCTGGGGTGGGGGATTTATAATGTTTATGAGCTCCGGGTTTGCCTTTGCCACTGACTGCTGCCAGAGATTTAGCAAATCCTTTAATCTGTCTCCTTCCTCAGTTTCTCCAGTCGGTTAAGTGAGGATAATGAGCCATAACTAACTTGCAAGCTGTCGTGGGAACAATTTAATTAGCAGCTGATCTTGCTGGTGCTGTGGGGCTTCAGTTCCATGGTACAGGAGTGTGGATTCAGGCATGAGAAGGCTCCAAGGGGCTCTGGACCTACAAGATATTTGCCTGTCTAAATACTTTGGGTGATCCAAGCCCCAGCTCACGAGGCAGCTCCTACAGGGTTGTCTCCTGGGGAGGTGATGTCCCCTGTCCAGCTGTGCCCCATGGCAGCGAGCAGGGGATGCAGGGACATCAGCTCTGCTGTCCTTTGCCGTGTGGTTTGCAGGCAGTCCCTCTCCATCCCTTCCTGCTTGCACAGGGGTTAATTGCCTCGTGCATCTGCCAGCCGCAGGGCTTCCCAGCCAGCACCGCTCTTCCAGGAATAGAGGCTCTTGGTTTGCAGCTCTCTGTCATAAATCCAAAAAAAGGAGAGAGAAAGAAGGGAGGAAATCTATTCCTTGCAGCTGTCTCTGGCTTACGTGGCCGGCAAGATGCGCTGGCTTCATTTGGAGTGGGCAGGAGGAGAAGCAGAGGTGGTGGAGGAAGAGAGGTAAATACAGAAACACTCCTTGGTTCCGGGGATCAGCTGTGGATACTCACATGAGTATCTTCCACCCTTTCTGCTCATTATCCGGTGGAAAATTCCTGTTTCCCTTATTATGACACTTGTTGCTTCCCTTGGATGCTCTCTGGAGCTTGGCTGCCTTTCTATCCCAGGGTGCAGAAAACGCTGCACTCGTGAGATCCAGTCCGGCTTGCTTAGGGAGTGTGTGTGTCCTATTATGCCCAATGGTTTTTGGTTGTAACCACATGCCAAAGAGGCATGACAGGGATTTGTTCCTGCCCCCTTCTCCGTGCTGGGGCTGCACATGCTCCATTCCAGAGGATTAGCTGAGACTGAAGCAAAGCACATCCACTGTCTTCCTTCTGTCTATCTGCTTTACTCCCTTAACAAATGCAATTATATTTGTCTTGCATCATCTTTTTCTCTAGATGAGCCCATGCCAATCAGTGTTTACAATCCCATTCTCTCTTCCCCAGACAGAAAAGCAGGGGAATGGTGTTCACATAAAAGCCTTTGAGAAGCAAAGAAGCTCGTGAAATCTCACTCTGGAGTGACCTTTATTCCCCTTCCCTTGAGCAGGCAAAGGGCATCGTGTAACCCATCTGCTGAATCCTGCAAATCATTTTTACAGACATGTAAAATATCGGTGAAAAATACTTTATCCCTTTAAAGAGAAAAATAAACAGCTTCTTTCATCATTATACAGTTTCTGGGAAGAAAAACACAGTTGGTATTGACAAAGCTTAAAAAGGCAGGGGGGAGATGGGAGAAAAAAGAAAACCCAAACTCAAGATGCTGAACTTCTCACAAAACAACCTGCCTTTGATATTTACAGATGTGTAATTTGCTCCTTGTCGGATTTGGTGTGAACTTGTCAGCAGAGCTGCGGGTGGGCACGGGGAGGCAAAGTCCTCCTGTTTGTTGGCTGAAATTGCAGTGGGAGCTGTTGAACGCCTTGATGGTCACTGGGTCTGTCAAGAGAGCAGTTCATTGCACCCTAAAAAGCTGCTTAAAGAATAAGAATGCTTAAGAATCACAGAATTTAGGCTGGAAAAGACCTCCAAGATCACTGAGTCCAATCTGTGACTGATCCTCACCTTGCCACCCAGACCAGAGCTCTGAGTGCCAAGCCCAGGCACTCCTTGGACAGTTCCAGGAATGGTGATTCCACCACCTCCCTGTGAAGCCCCTTCCAATGTTTAAAAACCCTTTCAGTGAAGAAATTCCTCCAGATGTCCAACCTGACCCTTCCCTGGTGCAGCTTGAGGCCACCTCCTCTTAAACTGTCCCTAAAGGATGCTTTCAATGTCCTCCCAGCCCAAACCTGTGGTGGTTAACGATGAGACTTGAGCTTAGAAGTCTTTTCCAACCTCCACAGTTCTCTGATTGGGGTTGGCCATCATTCTTTGAACAGCTTTGAAGGTGAACCCGCACAAGGTATGCGACTTCCAGACTGCTGGAAGTATTTAGCTGAGCTCGGCGCTACCCTGAGTGCTCAATGCAAGGTGCTCACCTGGAGTTTGCACCACCAGTAGTCTTTTATCGCTCCAAAATTCCCTTCCCATCAGCTGGGCTTGATTTCAAGGTGTGAACTTGACTTCTCTTGTGACCTGCAGTTGGCTGTTCGCTCTGTTACGTTTCAAAGTACTCTGAGAGCCGTAGAAATGCGAAGCCTTGTCTTTTGCCGTTGAAATATTTTTATTCTTTTCCCTTCCTGGGTTTATTGCCTTTGAGTTACGCAGGTGCCTTTGAAGTAGGGATGAATTTTAGCCATGGAGTTTCATCTCGAGGTGTAGATCCGCGCTCAAAGGAGGGAAGCATTCACTATATTTTCTTTTCCCATTCAGCCTATTACAGAGTTGGAACCAAGCTGTGAAATTCAGATGTAAATTCCTCCTAAGCCACCACCAGTCATGGTTTGATTGCCCAGCAATTTAAGCTGGTGAGCTCTGATAGTCAGGATGGAAATTTGGGAATGGCTTCCTTGGAGGTAGGAGTGACCACTGACTGTCATCCTTCTGCATCCAGAATGCAAGCTGCAAGTGGGGTTGGTGGGAAGCCAAATTTTTCCATGTTCAGCTTCTGAAAGCTAGGCTGTTGCTATGTGTGCCTCCAAAACTTGTCTGTGATGGGAAAGAAACGAAGCTTAGAAAATTATGGAACCCAGCGGATATTCTGGTGGGGGAAAAAACCCCACATGATGCCCCACCACCACTCTGAAAGCATCTGAGGTGTGCTGTGTCCATGACATCCCCCTCGCTGTGTTTGGGTGAGCAGGGTTTCCTCGTGGCCTTGCTGGCAGAGCCGCCCTCGGTGTGTGATCGACCGAGCCGCAGCTCCCGGCTCGCTCCATTTATATCCACAAACCGGGATTACTGGGAGCCAACCAACTTCAATGCCAGCTGCAGAGGAACGGAGTGGGAGAGGGGAGAGCAGGAAATGAGCCGTGCAGATGTTGGAGAGTGAATTAGCCTTTCAGAGTGTTTTCCACGGCAAGGCAGCCGAGGTAAGAGGGAGCGGGATGCTGACAGCATCCCTCCAGCAATCCCTCATATTTACTGAGGGATTGAGATGAGTTTGTTCTCTTCTAGCAGATTGAAGGCTGCGGAGACCTCAGAGCCTCCTAAGGGTGCATGGCAGGGCTTAATAATAAAGAATGAGTCAGGTCTTCAATATTTTACATGAAGATACCGGGCTTAAATAATAAATGAAGAAAAATTAATCAAGGTGTATCCGAAGGAGGAGGAATGGATGTTCCAATGCAAGGAGCTCGGGAGCAGCTCAGCAACTGTCAACTCAGAACAGAAATGAAGTTGTACCTAAAAACCAGCCAGAGAGGAGTCTCTAGATGATGTTCGTCTTCCTTTAAATGCTGTGATTTGTTCTGAGATTTTGTGCTAAAGGATTCACTGCTGCCCAGAAAGAGTTGTCCATGACCAAGAAAGGGACTTCTCATGGGAAAGTTGAGGTGCTTCAGTTCCAGTCTTGTCTGGTGGGTGGAAAAGGTGAGGAAAGGCAGAAATAAAAATGTAATGGAGTTGAACATCTCTAGTGATGCTGGGTGGATGTAAATTCAAGCTGGGCTCTGGAAAAGGGCAGCTGTTTGAGGCACAGAGCTTCTTTTCTCTGCCCCCCTTTTTCATCTCTTTCCTTCCCATCAGTGCTGGAGTTCCTCCTGCTGATCCCTGCCAGCCTTGCATCACATGGAGGGCAGGACCCACCCCATCACATCTCCCGCTGCCTTTGGTACTTCTTTGGAGCAGACAAGCCCAGGCATGAAAGCACCTGGACTTATTTCCATTTAGATGGTTCATAACGGCCTTGTGTGCTTAGATGTTCATAGTCCTTTGACTTTCAGTGGGCTTTGGCTCTCAGATTCCTTTGCAGACCTCGGCTTTAAGCCTTGCGGCTTTCCTCTCCGATGGGGCTCCATTTAACCTTTCCTCCTGTCTGAGGGAAGCACATCACATTAGCCCATGCACACAGATGGAAAATTGAAGAGGACCTTTGCCCTTTCCCTTCTTCAAGCGTAACAACTCAGGGATCCCCCGGAAAGGCTGGATTTCCCTTATGAAGCTGTTGTTGGAAAAAGACCTACGAGGTAATTGGAAAAGTAGCCAGGTTTGAGATTAAAGTTGTTCCATCAGCCGAAACATTTGTCAAAAGCTTCCCCTCTGGCTGATTTACATAATGCTCCGAACCATTTCGGGAGGAGTGTTGGGAATCCCATAATGCAAATAACCCCTGAGCCTCTACAATCAAATGCCTTCACCTGATCCAAGATGAGCCCAGAAAGAAATTTGCCACGTTTTACCCAGCTCAGCAATGTCTCCTCTGCAGACGGAATTGTTAACAATATTCCGACCTGTTGGAGCACAACATTGAAACGTATAGAAACAAGACCTGCAGCCACGTTCTGCAATTCAATCTTGTCTTTATTGCGCTGGTGGAGGTGTGCTGCATATTAGCAAGGAGTTTTTTCCCCTGACTAACCTTGGCCAGGTTTCATTACCCGCTCCTGGCTCTGCTGGGCTGTCCATCTGTGTGAGTCTGTGTCCCATCAATGGGAAGGTGACTGGCTTCCCAGCCTGTCCCATCCTGCTGAGGATGGGGTGCTGACCAACATCAGCCTCCATATGCTTTGTCCTGCTAATTTATAGAATCATTTAGGTTGGAAAAAAAACCCTCTAAAATCACTGAGTTTGAAAGGCTGTGAGTATTGGGATTGTTCATCCTGGAAAAGGAGAGGCTTCAGGGTGACCTAATTGTGGCCTTCTGCACCTGAAGGGAGCTTGTAAGAAAGATGGAGAGATACTCTTTACAAGGGTCTGGAGTGACAGGATGAGGGGCAATGGCTTCACACTGAGAGTAGGTTTAGACTGGATATTGGGAAGAAATTCTTGGCTGTGAGGGTGGTGAGGCCCTGGCACAGGTTGCCCAGAGAAGCTGTAGGTTCCCCTGGATCCCTGGAAGTGTCCAAGGCCAGCCTGGATGGAGCTCTGAGCACCCTGGGATAGTGGAAGGTGTCCCTGCCCAGGGCAGGGAGTTGGAACTATATTATCTTCAAGGTCCTTCCAAACCATTCCACAATTCTATGATTCATTGAACAAAATGCCCACCTTGAATTCCCACCAATGGCCAGATGGTCAGGGATGATGCCAGAGGGTATGCTTTTAACTTCTCTGGATTATGGTGATGCTGAATCAACTTCTGTATCTCCACAAAGAATTCCCCCTGCTGAGGATCTGTGCTCTAATCCTCTCTTCTTTTTTTCCCCACTTTTATCTTCTGGAGAAGAACATTATATCTCTTACCCGCTTGGTAGTTTCTGTTCCTCGATTGAATTATACAGAGGGTGCACTCGAGTGATTTTTAAATCTAAATGAAAATGTAAAGAACCCTTTGCCGGAGTGCCGAATCCTGCAATAAGGCAAATTGTTTGACTTCTTCATACCCCCATCTGGCCCTAATTGATTCTTGTAACCCAACTGTGATTTCTAACATGTTCTAGGCAGAGAAATCTACCGGCACTAATTCAACACGGTGAGCACTGGTTCAGTGTTTAATGCGATGATGAGATCAACGGCCCTTCCGAGGTGCACATCACCCACCCAGCCATGGCCAAGCAGCAGCTCCAGGGCAGGCTTTTGCCCAAAACTTTGTTTCCAAAGATGGGAAAATATTTTTTTTTCATCCCTCTTTTTTTTTCCCCCCTTGAATGCCTTCAGCTCTTTCTTTTCCCATAGAAATCCCACGGGAGGAAGCTGCTCTTTCGGGAGCAAAGATTAAAAGCATTTTAGATGAGCCTGTGTTCGCCGTACCCCTGCTTGTGAACCCTGGGATGTTTTGGCATTTGGATTCAGCCTGTGGCTTGGGCAGAAGTTGAATCCTGTTCCTCCTGTTTCTGAATCCTGAGCCTCATCCCTGCTGTGCACAGCAGGGATCCAGGGGCTGTCGTCCAAGGATGCCTTCACTCAGAATTACAACTTGGATCCTCTGGAGCTGTGCTATGAATAGAAGGGTGCTTTTGCTTTTATTATTTTTTTTTTCTACACTATGCTAAAAATATTGGCTTTCTGGATATCCTTGGCTTCTTAATAAATGAGCTGAGAGCATTGGACCTCTGGGCCTCATCCAGCTTTTGTGTTGATCTCTGCTGGGAATAGCAGGAGGCCCCAGAAGGAGTTCAGCCAGGTCTTTGGAGCCACAGAGAAGCCAGCTGTAATTTCTCTATCTCTACAGCTTTCTGGAAGTGTTAACGTTTATCTCTTTGCTCTGGGCTCTCAATGTCAGGGAACTGGAAGCCGTTTACCCCGACCATCATATTTTAAATGAGGAGTAAGGGCTGTGTTGGTGGGAATATATAGCCATGAGGCTTTTCCACTGGAGTAGGATGAGTCATAGGAGAAACCCTTGTGGAAGGGGGTTTTCGTGGAGAGGAGGTGGATGTCCCTGCTGCCTCCTACAAGTGTGTAAGAAATGCTCTGTGGTGTGGTGATGGATGTGGGACAACACTCCCCTACCTTAGGCATCGTGCAAGTCATTGTCATGATCCCTCACTGCTCCATTTCCCCCTTCCCACCTCCTCCCCGAGGCATTTCTGGCTGCCAGCACTCGGTTAGAACAATGTGGCATTTTAGGGCTGAATGTGATGAGACTGGCAGGCGACAGGCAGCTCGATGGCAGTGAGTGATGGGAAGCTGGGCTCCCAGTTGGAGATGACAGGTCCAGCTGACACCTCGCCATGCGTGTGGGCTGCTCCTCAGCTGTGCTGGGGGGAACAAACAGCATTGGAAAGTAGTTTTCACTTGTCCAGCAGTTGTTGTCTCTTCTGTGTTGCGACACTTGCACCTCCAGATGCCATAAGATTAATCTTCCCTGGCAGGGTGGTGGTTGGAAGCTCCTTTTTAACCACAGTGAAATGGATGAGTTGACACCAGGAAGGCAGCGTGGGCCATGGCACATCATGTTGGCCATAGACAGCACTTGGCTTGTCCAGGCAAAACCTGGGCTTACCTTCCTAAAAATTGGGCTCACAGGGATTTATTTGTGTGCTGGTAGCTGTGTGTGATGGTGGGTATGGCATGGAGGAGGGACAAGCTCATCCTCACCCAAAGCAGACCTTGTAGCTCTGGAGTTTTTTCCTGTAGTTTCTCTTATGTAGCTAAGCTGGGATTTTAAAAAGTAGGAAAAAACAGATGTTGGAATCAGTGAGATGAGATTTACATATATAGAAGGGCTAAAAAGCTTCATTTTTGTTTGGTTTTGTTCCTCTTTGTTTGCTTTCTTACTTTTCAGAGTGTTTTCACATTAAAAATTCAAGATATGTCTGTCTTCTATTTTCTGGGAGGCTCGGAGGACATCTGGAGAACTTGTTAGGATTCTGTTGTTTGAGACATGATTTCTTTGGAGGCTGAGGGGTAGCTCTGGCTGTTTGAAACCCCACTTTCGATGGTGGATTGTGCTGTCACCTCCTTTTGGAATGCTTAATTTGGAGAAAAGCTCATGAGAGAGATGTCCTTGTTAAACCCTGCACCGTGAAATAATGGCTCAGAAAACCTCCATTTTGGGGGAGCCTCTAATGAGCCACCCCAGGAGGCACAGCAATGTATTCTTGTTTTGTCTGAGGTAATGGGAAAAAAGAAGAGGCAGGTCGAGTAGTGAAAACATTTTTTCAGTTCAAAAAATAAGAGAATGGGCAACCTCAGACCCCGCCTGTCCATGTGTGCTGCTTGTAAGTCGGGGAAAAAAAAAGGCAGCACCCTGCTTTTTTCCATTAAGCTTCTTCTGTAATGTATTAATAGAGAATTATACCCTCGCTATAGGATTATTAAAAAAGAAGGGAGATAAAAATGATAGAAATGAATCCGTGTGCTATTATGTGGATGACAATAGATACACTTAAGCCTTCCAGGCCTGACCTTGGCACATGTTTCATCTCAACTCACAGAGAGGCTGAAATTGATACGCTGACACTTATCATTAGTATGAAGAACCATCATCTTCCCCCAAGAGCATGAAGGGATGGGAAGCATTTTGCCAATGCTTCCAGGGGCAGGGAAGGGCCTCTTCTTGTCCCAGTGCAAATCCTTATGTCCCACACCCTGATTTTTCTTTATCTTTTAAAATTAAACCTGTTACAGAAGTTTCTGTTCAAGGTGTTCAGCCATGTGCCATCCTCCTCTGCTCCCCATTTGATCATGGACTTGTTTGATAAGGAAAAACCCATTCAAACCTGTCCCAAATGCCACTTCAGCAATGTGAGGGGACCTTCACTCCAGATTCCTTCAATTTGGGGGACATGGATTGGTGCTAGAAAAAAGACTGTGTGGGAATGAATGAGACCAAAACTGAGTTGATTTCCCC
>VXBQ01001639.1:673526-714552 GCA_013400175.1 Phainopepla nitens | reverse complement strand
CCCCCAGATATTTTGAGTCTCCCCACATCTGGAAACAGCTGTGAACTTTCCCCTCAGGGCTGTAAATCCCTTGCAGAAGCACAGCAGTGGCAATATCCATAGCTCCCATCCTCTCCTGCAGCATCTCTTCCCATGGCTACTGGGGGAGCTGGGATAGGGAAATTTGTGTTCCAGGAGCTTCCTCTGTCTCTGCAGTTGGAAGGAGGGCAAGTTGCTGCTGTGGATTTTTTGCCCAACAGGAACAGGAGCAGGAGCAGGAGCAGGAGCAGGAGCAGGAGCAGGAGCAGGAGCAGGTCCTCCATCCTGGCTGGTGCCCCTACCTCCCAAATATCCCAGCCTGGGATGCCTTCCTCAAACTCAAGCTGCCAGACATTGCTACCATTTCCCACAGCCCACTCCATGTGGTGGAGGCAAAAGATTTCCACTCTCCCTTTCTTCCTCAAATTAAGTTTGTTTAGCCCTTAAGCTCCTGTGAATATTGAGAGGGAGAAAGAGCTGTGTAATGTAATGACAGTTGTGCTGTGTTCCTGCTAATGCTGATACCATTTGATCAGCGTGATCCTCCACAACCTCTTCCAAGGATTAATAATGAAGAATATTTCACTGGAATGAAACCTGAGGAGCTGCAGAGAGCTCCAGGTGGGAGCCAGAACTTCCAGGGAGAGGGACTTGTGGGTGTCTCCGAGGGAGCTGTGCTCCTGAGATGCTGCTGAGGAGGAGGAGGAGGATGCAGCAGATGAAGGGACACAACGAGAGGGAGGGCAAGGCTGGCAGCTTTCCTTCCACTTCAGCATAGAGCCTACCTATCACCTCAAAAATGGGGGACTGGCCATGGCACCTCCCCGTCCCTGCACTTTCAGATCTCCACGGGATGCTCTTGTAGTGCCGAGTGACCAGCTGGGGATACAGCATCCAATTTGGCCACAAAGGGACAAAGCAGGACAGCTGGGAGGGCACGCAGGAGGAATCCTCTCCAAAGCCCTCGGCGTGGCGGCTCTGCTGCCTCTAAACACTGCGTGTGCCTCTTCCTTTCTTTCTTTGTCTCGTTTTATTTATAACTCTGGTTGGATTTTTTTAATTATTACTATGATTGCTCCTGCTGAGCTGTAAAGGCGGTGAGGAAAAAAGGGGAAAAAAAATACTAGGGCAACCGTATCAGGCAAATTGAACTGGTTTGTTATAATCAACTGCTGCTGCTGTATCCTTGGCTTTCCGTGGCTCTCTCTCCATAGTCCCCATGTACATATAGATACTCTCCCTCCTCTCAATTTCAGTGTCAAGAACTTTATTGGCATGACAAGATATAGTGTGTTTCTGGAGTTAATACAGTCTCAAGTGTGTATGTCTGAGAGAGGTTTTCACAGTAGTAATTGGGTTTTATACAGTGTGTCCAGTTCTATATTCGGTGGCTGAGGCACTGCTATATCAGGAAGCCATTTCTGCCACCTCTGCTTGAATTATGCAGAGGATTTTTTCCCTCACTTTTAAGGGGGAGATAGAGGTGGTTGTGCAGCCAGTTTGCTCCTTGCCCCCACTGCTGTGTGGCTGGAGGGGATCCCTTGGCTCAGCCTTGTGGGATGAGGCTGTTTTGGCATTTCTGTTGTGCTCGTTTCTGCTCCATCCTCCCCATGGAATCAGATCAAGGGCAACCAGTGAGGCTGCACCTCCAGAGTGGACTGAGGGTATACTTATCCTCTGTGCTCAGATGTGGCTTGGTGCAGGTGCTGGCTGGGTGGGTGCTGCTCTGGGAGAAGAGCTTCTCATAGGTCATGGAATTCCAGAGTGGTTTAGCTTGGAAAGGGCTTTGAAATTCATCTTGTTTCAACCCCCCGGCTGTGAGCAGGGACACCTGCCATTAGACTAGGTTGCTCCAAGTCCCATCCAGCCTGGCCTTGGACATCCATATGGCCAGAGCTTGCTCCCTTCTTCCCTGGCTGTGTCCTCTCTTCCCCCTCCCCTGCCTTCTCCACACCTCCCCTTGACATTCTCTTCTTTTTCCTCACTTTGCTCCCTATTTATTTTGAGATTTCCCTTGTCCCTCCATGTCTCTACTTTGCCCCATGGGGATATATCCTGGCCCCACATCTGGAAACACCCCAGCAGAGAGCAGGGTGGCACAAGGGACAAATGGGACTAAGAACAGCCAGTCCGTGAGACAAGGAACCTTTGCTTCAAGAGGCAATGAAAGGCAGCAGAATTGGAAATTATTTTATTTCAATTAGATTTTAATTAGCTGCTGTCTCCCAGCCGCTGGATCAGTCAGCAAATAATTGAAAAGCAACAATATTTGCATGTGGCGCCTGGAAGAAAAGCTGTGTATGATCTGTGGCAGGGAGGCTTTGGGGAGATAATTCCCAAGGTCAGCTGCTCCTCAGTGGTAGTTCAGCGTGGACAAGTTTCTTGAAAATAACCCACTGTAGCCTCACACTAATTTTACAGTAAATTAATGCCAAGCTGGCATTTGTATGGATTTAATTAGCAGGCAACACAAACTTTTATAAACCTTTTGCAGTGGCAATTTAAACCTGATTGCAAAGTTATTAAAGGCAGCCATGGCAGGCTGCTTCCAGGAGTCTGCAGGGACCTAAGGCAGGGGGGCTGCATGCTGTGTTGGTGCTGCTGGAGCTTTTCATGGCATGGAAAAACAGAAGAACCCTGCTGACTCGCTGGAGATGTGCAAGGCTCAACCAGGTGAGTGTCAGCGTGCACCACCTACCTGGTGTTTGCTCTGTGCTCAGCGCAGAGCCTTGCTGGTCATTCCTCCTGTGTTCCCCAGCAGGTTGCACCCTTCTAAGGAGACCTGTTGGCTCCCAAATCTCCCCCAAGCTGCTGTTCTGCCCTTTTCCAGGCGGTTGCCGCATGGTTTCTGCAGTAGCTACAAATAAAAAATCCACCGCTGTCCCCTCAGCACAGACAGAGCCGTTTCTGGCAGTAACGTGTGGCGTGGTCCCTGAAGAGAGCTGCTGGAAATCACGAGATCATGAGTTTCCCAGCATATATCTAGAGCTGGTGTCACAGATAATTAAAATAAGCAGGTTAGGAGCCTCGCTTGGGCACGTGGATTACAGCTCCCCTATTTCAGGGTGGGCATGGATGGCTTGAAGCATGGAAGAAATAGCCCTGCAGCAGCTGGACAGGCTGGATGGCCGTGCTAAGGATATTAAAAATATTTATACCGTCTGGAATGATGGGAGTTCTTTTGAAATGCCTGCAGAATGAGGTCATTTCTTATTTTGCAAATAATTGCATTTAAAATTTACCTATATCTCTATACGTATGTGGGTATGTATAAGGGAAGACACAATTCTTGGCAGAGCAGGTTTAATTGCCAGCCTGCCTTAGTAAGAAATGGGCAATAGCAGTTTTTAATTACAATTGCGGGGAGTGCAGGACACCTCGGCAGTCAGGCCGATCCTGTCCTCCATGCTTCCCTCCTCACACGTTGCAGGACAATGGCAAGCCATTAACGAGCTATAATGGGAAAAGCCGTATCTAATGATTACATTCTCTTAGCGAGACCGGGCGGGTGAAAAACCACCGGGGTACTTTTTCTTCCCTTTTCTCCTCGCTAATAGGCTTGCTAGAGCCGCTGAAGCCTGGCCCAGCTGCCGGGCCACTGACTGCTCCGCTTGGCTCCCGGTGCCGGTGATTGAGTGCCCAGCCCTGTTCTGCTGTCTGCTGCACTGTGTAGATCTGGAGTCGCTCCACGGGCTTGCATTTGTCTGACATAAATGGGAGCAGAGCCTGGCCTGCTTCAGCTCCCTTCCCTGGTAGCTGGAGGAGAGCTCTGATTAATGATTGATTGCCGGTATTAATTTGCTGCGTGTAAGAGGTGTCCAAGGACAAGGCTGAAATGGCTCTTGCGTATCCAGGGGGAGTCGGGAAGAGCTGACGGCTTCAAGGGGAACTGAGTGCTGGCAGACACCCTCCCTAGAGTGGCTGAGAAACAGGAACCCCTTTGGGAAGGTTTTGAAGTGGCTGGTTAGTCGCTGTGAAGTTATTCTCTCCTTAGCTGCTCTGTGCCAGTACCCACCACAGGTCCCTGGAGACACAGCCTGCTTTCCAGAGGTGCTGTGCTGGTATTTTTCCATACAGGTAGAAACTACTGGGTGTCCAGCATCTTTAATGTGGGAATGAGGTGTTCAGGGGAAGCTCTGAAACTCCAGGAATGCTGGCACACATCCTGTGGGTTGTGCATATGATGAGGATGGAATGCTGGCATCGTTTGAGAAGCAGTTTTTGGGGTCTTGGTCAGAAAGGGCCCAGCTTTTAGGTCCTATGGTCTTTGAAAAAATGGCTGCAGAGACCCAGACCGTTCCCATTCCAGATTCCCTGGTCCCTGCTACAAACTTGGATCAGGGCAAGGTGGGAAAGGGAAGAGGGGAGTGCTAAAAAAGTCATGAACACAAAAGTAGATGAGCTGAGAGATATTTCTAGATGGATGTGGGTAGAAAAATGAGAGGAGAATGCTATTTGCATCTTGCAATTAAAATAAATCTGAACAGGAGAGGGGATGGCAGTGCTGAGTCTGTTGATGTGTCTGATGAAGCCAAGCTGATTCACCTGGAAGCTGACACAGCTGTGTTAGTGTGCCGGCACACAGCAGCTCCTGCCTGCCTGTGAGTCAGCCTCGATGGGGCCCGGCCTCACCTGGGAGTTACAAAAGCTGCTGCCTCCCCTTTGACTGGAGATGGTTCTTGCTGGGCTCCCACGCACGCACCCAGCTCTGGCTGCCAGGCAAAGGAGCAGCACCCACCGGCGACACGTGGGCTCTGTTAACTGTGTAAGCATTTCAATTGCCACTCATTACTTTGTTTTGTGGGACTGAGACCTGTGTGCACAGAAGGGGGAAAGGAAGGACAGGGATGTGACTTTTTGAGTGTAATTGCAGCAATTTACCCATTTGCAATTGGGAGTAAAGTGAGTTGGTAGGCAGGGGTTGAATGCTGGGGAGCAGCAGCGGTGCTGCCATTTGGGATCAAAAGGGGGAATGAAAACCCTCAGCCCTGGGAGCAGAGAATTCTCCTGCACCCCCTGCATGCTCTAAAAATACCCACTGGTAATCAAGCTCCTGCCGCTCGCCTTTGTGTCTCCCTTGTTGCTGGTGCTCATCAGGCCCTCAGGTATAAATAGCAGAGCTCTTGACGAAGCCAGTCTCTGTTATTTTGATGTCCCAAATGCTGTGGTGGTGCTCGGGTGGTCACACAGACTGTGGGCTGGCACACAGCCAGGGAACCAGCTCTGCCACAGACCCTCCTGAGAGACCCACTCACAGGGTACTCCATGGGAGAAATGCAGGGCTGGAAGGTGATGCAGCTGTGTGTGCACGCAGGGAGAAAGGCTTGCTGCTGCTTTTTGATGTTTTTCTATTGCCCAAGCTAGAAATGACTGCTTGGTCTGTTGGGTATTACAGAATCATAGAATGGTTTGTGCTGGATGGGACTCTGTGGATCTTTTCCTTTCACCCCCTGTCCCAGGTTGCTCCAAGCTCCATCTAACCTGGCCTTGAAAACTTCCATGGATATGGAACCCTGTGCCAGGGCCTCATCACCCTCACAGGAAAAAAAATTCTTCTTAGCAACTGATCTAAACCTTCCCTTTTTCAGTTTAAAGCCATTCATTCCTGGATGCTTCCCCACCCCAGATCCTTCAGCCCCTTGTGTAATTCTCAGAGCAGGAGAGGGAAGGGGCAGATCCGCAGATCAGCTCCTCTCCCTGTGCAGCAGGGCTGGGTGTTCGTGGAGCCAAGCAGAGCTCCTGGAAAAGCCGCCTGTGGGACCCAAAGGAAGAGAGGGAGATGCGATCTCGTTTTTTCCAATATGTCAGAAGTTGTTATAGAAAAGAGACCGATCGATTGCTCTCCGTGTCCACTGCTAGACAGAACAGGAAGGAATCAGATTAATTTGCAGTAGGGAAGATCAAGGTTAGATATTTGGGAACAGCAGTCTGGTGCAAGCTTTGGAAAGCGCTGGGAGGGGATGGGGAGATCAGTGTGTCTCATGGCTGGGGGCTCTAAGAGCAATTTGATGCTGGGGATGGGATGGGGACAGCTGGTGCTGCTCCGTGGTGGAGTCTGGGACAATCTGTAAGTGGTGGCTTCCCAGTGTGATGCTGTCCCTCCCCTCCAGATGTGGGCACAGTGGCAGAGGGTGCAGGGATATAATGCTTATTAAGCAATTACTGGGGAAAGCAGAGAGGTGTCTCCAAAGTGGCTGCTCTGCAGCTTTCCTGTGCAAACTGTCTCGCTGAAATCCAAATGTCATCCGTCATCAGCAGCTGAACAGCCTCTCCGAAACCTCCGAGTGGGACGTATGCACTGGTTCATTACAGCTGTCATCCTGCTGGTGCTTGGGTTTATTTGTGGTGGTAGTGGTGTTCACAAAGAGCCTCTGCTGTGCTTTTTGGACATGAACACTAGCTCTGGGGGCTGGGAGCTGTAAGAACTTCCATCTGCTTGCTCCGAAGGCAAAGGCTGTGTCAGCACCCACCATGGTTTCCTGAAAGCATGGATGGAATCAGGGAATTGATTTAGGTTGGAAATACCTTTGAAGGCCATTGAGTCCAACTGTTAGCCTGGGACTGCTAAGCCCACCACTAACCCAGGTCCCCAAATGCCACGTCTCTGCATCTTTTAAGTCCTAATGGGGATGGTGACTCCACAGCTGCCCTGGGCAGCCTGTGCCAGGGCTTGACATCCCTTTTGGTGAAGAAATCTTTCCTAATATCTAAGCTAACCCCTCTGGTGTTGGCCTGGCTCCTCTCTGTAAGGAAAGACTGCAGCCATCATTGCATCCTCCCTGTTCACTTTTTTGCAAGGACTTGGGGAAATGGGACCTTGGTGAAGGATTTGAAGGGGATGGGATGAGGAGGAACAGGGTGGATTTCCAAACCTGAGGTCCTTATGGGAGATGTGGCTTGACTTTCTCTTATGCCCAGTGGTAGTTTGGAACACATTGGCACCCCAACTGTGTCCCCTGGAGTAGGTGTCCAGCTCACAGCTTCCCCCACTGAACCAGAAGCTCTTTTGCTTCCAGGATGAAATTTCTTGAGACCCTCCTAAGTAACAGAGTTCATCATCCCCCTGTGACAAGAAACTTGCCCCAAATCTTCCCCCACGGTCTGTTGCAGGGTTAAAACATATTCCCCAGTGCAGTCAGAGAGGGGATCAAATGTGGAGCCAGGAAAGAGGAAGCCTAATGAGTAGGTAATTAAAGGACTTGCCAGGGATAGATGGATGAATGGAGTGGAGGGAGGATGTGGAGGGGCTATAGAAACACATTAATACATGTATGAGGAAGGGAGAGACGGATGACAAGATTAATTTACGATTGTTCCTGTCTATTATTATTCTGAGTCAGACACTCAGATCACATTTGGAAAGTCTCCAAACCTGCCCCAGTGCCATGAGGTTAATACAAGGCCAATGGCTCCGTGAGATCCCCTGGGCTCAGAGCCGGATTAGAGAAACGCCTGCTGAAACCTAAGGTGGGCAGAGAGGGGAGCAAGAGATAAGAGGGTGAGCAAAGGGGTTAGAGGGCTTCATGGCTGGGATTAGTGAGTGAT
The DNA here is from genome assembly GCA_013400175.1 of Phainopepla nitens. Classification (NCBI taxonomy): domain Eukaryota; kingdom Metazoa; phylum Chordata; class Aves; order Passeriformes; family Bombycillidae; genus Phainopepla; species Phainopepla nitens. The sequence goes on along the minus strand of VXBQ01001639.1, from coordinate 706,989 downwards.
GATATGGGCTGGCACCGGCTCGGGGTCACCAGAGGAGTATTGTCATCTGGGATGGCAGCAGCATGGAAACCCAGACTTACTTTAGGAGGGAAAAAGTAGTGCCTTGCTGTTTGTGTGATGGGATGAGGTGAGCTTGTAGTTGGTTGTACTCCCTGCTTCCTGGGCTGGCTGGATTTGACCACTGCATCTCACATTGCTCTCTATCCCAGAGGTGCTTCAGCAGCTGGTGGCAAGCAGGGGTTTTGGAAATCTTTGCTGCCCAGGGGCTGCTGACCGCCTGCTTGGGGTTTTTATATGCCCTGGCTAATTCTCAGGAGGTGGGGGCAGTGAAGGACTTTGCAGGGTGTGGCTCCTGAGTTCAGACACCCAGGAGAGGCTGTTTTGCTGTAGCTCAGAGGCCGAAGCTGCAGAGGTGCCCCAGCAGCGATATGGCACATTCCCAGGTTCCCTGTATGCAGGTTCTGTGCCATGGAGTGCCCCTTTCTCCTTGGCAGCGTTAAACAAGTGGCTCACTGGCAGCTTCATGCCTTGCCCATGTGGCTCGGAGCGGGTCTGCAGCCGTGTGATCCACGGAGGGAGCTCAGCAGCTCAGCAAAGAGGAGCAGTACTTCACAACAAGGGGTGAGCCAGGAGACTCGTTGGAAACTGCGATCATTAGATCTGCTCCTCCTTGGAAACCTTCTGAGCGTTTTCCTTCCCCTCACTCCTTCTCTGAAGTGCAGCTCTTTGCTTCCGCTCCACAGGCTGGGTGGGCTGAGCTGGATTTCCCTTTCAAATCATACAGATGGGGCAAAGACAACCCCAGCCAGCTGGAGAGAGGGTGCGCAGGCAGGGAAGGGAGCTGGGAGGGGGACAAGGGCGCATCACCTTTTGTTTATTCCTTGCTTTAATAATCGGCTGATTAAGTTGCATTTTTATTTGGTTTCAGTGGCAATCAGATTGAGAGCTGTAATATCCACTCACACCTCATAATTACCATTAATTTCTCTCTCCTCTTGCGAGGCAGGGCTGGGGTTGGCAGAGGCAGCCGGGAGCGGGGTGAGTCGGGTCCCAGCACTTGGCATATTGATGAGCCGAGGTAGTGCCCGCTCCTTGGCCAGGGGCCGAGACGGAGGAATTGGAGAGGACGGAGAAGGGGTGAGGAATGGGGGAAAATCCACCTTAAATCCCAGACAAAGGCAAACCCGGCAAAGTGTCGGAGTCAGCACAACAGGCTGTGTGAGTCTAATTACCATAACGATGTGAAAGAGCCCAATCAGCAATCTGGGGCTAATCTTTCATGTATTACAGGTCTCTCTTTTTCGGAGCGCTCCACAGCTAAATGCATTTTTAATGAAGATATTCCTAGACTTGCAGATAATTTCCCACTCTTTACAAGGAGGGTATCAGAGCTATTTAAGTGGGTTGTTCTTCTTTATATATATATATATGTGTGTGTGTGTGTGTATATATATATATCCCAGTTGTTCAGAAGGCCAGTGTCAGTGCAGCAGGAAAGAGAAGACATTCCCAGTCTCAGGGAGGGTGGGATGTGGTGGGAGGACTGGCTCTCACCAGGAAAGTTTGCTCTCTACATCTCCCATTTGTAGTTTGCGTGCTTTTCCCCCTCTCTGATGCAGCCAGATAATCAAATGTAGTAAAAAAATAGTGTGAGTGAGGATTGGGGTGCTTGGAACAGGATGGGTTGAGGTGAGGCCAGAGCCTCTGCTGTTACTCTAGCCTCAGCTGTGGCTGTTGAGGGACTGTAATCATATTATTGCTCCAATGGTGATTTCTCCTATCACTTCCTAAAGTGCTGCCAGATGAAATCTGGCTGCAAATTAAGGGGGAAGCTGTGGCTGGCCTGCAGAGGATGAAATATTTGGGGAGGGAGAGGGGCTGTCTCCTCCCGCTCCCCAGGATCTCAGCAGATGCTTTCATGGGGAGCAGGGAAAGGAAAACAGGGAAATTGCCTTAAAGCCTCTGACAGCTGGCTCCTGACAGGAGGAGAACGCAGAGGGTGTGTTTCCAATTATCTCTGTAGATGGGGCCAAATCCCTAGAGGGGACGAGGAACCGTAAGTCAAAATGAGATCGAGGAATTGCCGGAGAGAAACCGGAGCGATGATGGGTCTCGTCTGAGAGCGGCCGTGTGGGGAACGTCATGGTGCTCAATTATAACCTGCCTGAAGGGAAAAGACTTTGAACTCGAGGGAAGAAGCACTTGCTGCGAGCCTGCAAGCAGGAGGGTGTCTGAAATGTCTCTGATGCTGTTGGATCGTTGGGTTTTCTCCTGGGCTGTGCATTGCCGAGTCTTTACTTGAGCCCCGGCAGTAATGCTGGGGGCCCCTTCCCACTTGGGATTTAGCTTGTAAACCTGAAAACTGAAAGGTCTCTGGAGCGTAGGACTCTTTGAATGCACTCTGGAGTTGGGCTGGAGCAGTGATGTGTTGGGTCTGATCCCTCCCTTTCAGGTATGAGCATTGCAGGAGCTCGCTTTGTGGCTGAGCCAGGCTTGCCTCTTAGGTCTGGATGCTTGCTTTTGGTGGCTAAATTTCCTGCTCCTTTGGCACCTCCTTCCAGCTTGCAGGGAAGTTTGGTTTCTACTTGGTCTTGTTTCTGGCCTTGTTCCTTCTTGCTATTGGAATTACAACTGTGTTGAGGAGGCTGTGGGAGATGAGGGATAAAAGGCTTCATTTAAAGGCAGGACTGGAGATTTCTGGAGAAAATGCAGTGCTGAGGGTGCTGGGAGCAGCTGCTTGTACATCCTGAGGGAATTGCTTCCTTCCTCAACCTGTCCCAAGGGCATCCAGCAGGAGACTGTGGGTGGCAAGGGGCTAAAGAGGCAGAGGAGTGAGAGGAAGACAGCAGAACTTTGCAGGGATGATAAACACCACTGAGGATGATCTTCTCTCCATGGAACATGCCACTGATCTGTGATTAGAGCAGCTGAAGCTTTTAGAGTCTATCAGGTAGGAAATCACATCATTGTGGGCTCAGAGGTCAGAGAAAGGCAAGGAGGATGTGTGGATGCAAAGATTTGAGGGTCCTCAGAACAGCCAAGGGTCTTCAGCTCGGTTTGGCTGCCCAGGTTGGGACAATTGACACTTTCCTGACTTGGGCACTGAGTGTTGGTCTGGTGGTTTTTCTGCTGTGTGCAGCTTGGGGTGGCCAGACCAGGTCTGAAGTCACAGCTGTGACCTCAGGATGGTTTCTCCTCTTGGTCCTAGAGATGCTGCTGCTGGACTGGATCTTAAAAACCATGAAAGGCTGGGGTTTGTCCCAGGAACAGCCACGTGAAAACATCACCCCAGTCCTCTTGCTGATGGGGCCGTGCTCTCTGGCCCCAGAAATACCCACTTCAAGGAATCCTTCTGAGTTCATTCCTCCACTTGGAGATGCTCCTTGAGCTGGAGTCCTTCAAGCAGTGAAATTTCACTGGGGCTGGGCTAAAAATAGCTTGTGGGGCTGGTGCTCATAATGCTGCACTTTGATACCGTGCTGAGTGAATAGATGATGTGTGCGCCTTGGTGCCTGCTGTAAATAACTGGCTGCTGGAGCCAGGTGGGTCTTATGGATTAATTCAGTAATTGGTCCATCTGGAGCATCTACTTACAATATCAATTTTTTCCATGTACCTCTTAATATCTTGAAAGTAGCTTTAGGAAGATGCACACTCTTAACGAGGAAAGGAAAACTAGGAAGAGCTCGTTTAGCAAGAGGATGGAGGGGAAGGTCAGGAGATGAGCCATCAGGTAGGCTGGTAAAGGGTTACTCTCAAGCAGATCGATCACGTGTAATTTGGCCTTGCTCTGAGAGAAAAAGGAATAACAAAGGTAGGGCAGATTAAATAGAAGACAAAGGGAGAGCGTGTGATTACAGCCTCTCCTGTCCTGCTTTTCCCCAGCCTTGTGATGCAGCTGTACCACTCATTTTCTGCCTGTTATTTTGCCTCTGGCTTCAGCCCCGTGGCTTCTCAGCGGGGTGTTTTAAAAATATGATATGATTCCTTTGCCTTCTGTGTTTGGAGACCCATAGCAGGCACTGACCTTTCAAATCTCTTTGTGATTAAAGCTCTTATTAATTTCCTGTGGGGCTGCAGACACTCTGAGGCAGTAAAGTATTGGGAGTTCATTAACATGTGGGGCTTTAATTAGTCGGCAAGAAATCCCTCTCTGTCCCCATTTGACCAAGGAAAGAAGAGGAAAGATGGTTCAAAAAAACCCAAAAATACCGGGGAGAGAAAACGATGTTGAAGTAAAAATAGTTGCAGCAAACATCTTCACAGTAGGAACAGATTTCAAGGTTCATGATCTATTTATCAGGCACTTTAGACTTGTGTGCATGTTCCCCATACAAACCATCAGCCATGGCTCTTTACAGACAGACGTGGGGACAATTGTACCACTGGCACCCAGAGCAGTAAATAATAGTGGCAGGAAGGGAATGAGCAGAAGGGTTGGAAAAACCAGCCAGGGGGGCCTGTGCAGCAGCTTCTGCACAGCCTGATGCTGCCACAGGCAGCGCTGCCTGTTCCACTCGCCCAGATTTCACTGGAGGTACGCTAGGATTGCTGGAAAACCAGATGCAATGAGCTTTGTTGTGATGGGGCTTGATTCTTCTGCCTTTTCTGTAGTGGCTGTGAGGGCAGCACCCCTTTTAGAGGAGATTTAGGCAGAGCAGAGCCCAGTGTCGGGTACAGCAGCAGCCCAGAGGTGCTCCAGCCCTGGGAATGCACCATCAACACGTGGTCCTGGTATTTATTTAAACCTTGGGTGGAATGATGTATGTTTGATTGCCCGGTTGATCTATTTGTGACAAGTGTTAAAACACATGTGCATTGATTTTCTTTGAGGAGCGTATTTCTAAGGGTAATTTAATAGTGATGTTGAGCATAGCTCTTACTGGCCAGGGAAGAGGTGGAGGGAGGGGAGGGGGGATTAGATGAAGAAGAGAGAGACACTAATGGCGTTTTCACAATGCAATTGCTTAGGTCAGTGAAAAGCTGTCACAGTTTAATGCACTTGCTTGTTGGGGATGTTATCATATACAGGATTAAGCCATTCCAAAACATGAAAACAAGAGCAGCTTGTTAGCGAGGGAAGCTGTTAAAGAGCTGCTGTTGCAAAGTTATGATCTCTGTGTGGAGGGAGTTACGCTGTGCCTCTCCTGCTGCCGAGACTGCGGGGATGCTCTTGTCTTCTGGGACCAGCTGGGCTTCATCTCCCCTTCTCCTGGAGGAGCTGCTCCTTGGCATTTGATCCTGGATCCCGAGAGGCCATTAGGGGATGGGCACAGGAAGGCAAGAGCCTGGGTGAGGGTAAATCCGTGTGCATCTCTTGGCTCCAGGCTGAGGTGTTTGGACGTGCCACGGTGTTGTGACCAAGAGCAGCAATTCAGGCTGGGTGTGTTCCCCCTCTGCCAGGACAGTGAGACCAATACCCACCTGCCATCTTCTCGGAGCCTTAGTAGATTTGCTTCTTGACTCCTAATGAGAAATAAAAGATTTTCGACTGGCTCAGGCAGGGATCTAAAAGTCAAGCTGGGCTTTTCCAGCTGTTCTTGTTGATATCTGTGCAGCCTCCTTGTATCCTATGGGGCTGCAGAGCCATTTCTTGGATGGCAATGACACCTCTCATCACACGGCAGTCGGGGGAGGCTCCGTTCCCCCCTTCTGGGCTGACTCTGCATGGCTGCCAGGATCAGAAAGCATTACAAACTCATCTGTGTCACCCAAAATCAGCAGCTCCAGCTCTGGATATGTGTGGGGAGCTGCCTTGTGGAATAGGATGGAAAGGCTGTGCCATCTCCCCCTTGCCACTTTTCACAGCGGGTTGTATTTTAGTCTCTCCCTGTGCTAGCGTGTGAGCTCCTCTCCACCATATGTAATATTTAGTTCTCCATCCAGTCTACTTCCAAATGTTGAGAACAACAGAGCATCTCATCCTTCCTCCTGGGAGATGGTTGCACTGCCATGTGGATCTTGGCATCAAGAACTTCTTTCATATATGCACTTGACCTAAATTCTCTCTCTCTTGCAAATAACCACAGTTTTTGCCCTCTGGCAATATCCCCTCTCCCAATATCCCTCTTCTTTAGAGTGTTCACACTTGAAATACTTATAGTGGCAATAATACCAGGTACCTTTATATATATTTTAACCAGGCTATAAATCCTGCTGGTAGACAAGGTTGTTGTTATCTGGCTTCTACCATGACCCACTGTTAAAATACATGATATAAATTACACAGAACGTGTCATACAAGCCATTTTTCCTCGTATGAAGCCTGATAAATATTAATGGCCCATTGCTGTAGCTTTGTATTGTGGTAAGATTGGAGTCAATGAGGTTGATCAGAGTCATGATAATTGCTGGTGGACATGGACCCCAGGCAGCACTGAATTAGCTGTCTCTCCAAGCGCTGTGCACTTCTGGAGCTTTGAATTGGGCATTTCTGGAGCTCTGAATCTGGCCTCTTCTTTCTCAAATTCTGTATTGTAGAGAGAAGACTCAGGTTGGATGAGACAAGTTTACCCAAAACTTTGTGTTGATTTGTCCTCACTTGGGTTCTCTATAAAATTAAATGCTTGCATTCATCTTTGCCACAGATGGCAAGGCAGCAGTGAGGATGTCACCTCTGTCCCCAGGCCCATGTCACTGCTCATCCCTCACACCCTTGGGACCCATTGCCCACACCTCCCCTTATCTCCCCAGTCTGAATTTTCGGCTCCTGCCAGCTGTAAATGGCATTTTATGCACTGGAAATGTGAATCCGGTCAGTGGCGTCGGCTCTGTCACGCTTATCAGAAATGCATTATCAGGAGGGGATTAGACAGAACCTCATGCTCCTGCTGCTATCCATGCCAGGCAAATAATGAATAATGAAAATTCCCAGGACCAGAGACAAACACACTTGACAGGCAGGGAAGCGCCTGCACTGCCTTTCACTCACTTTAATGTGACAAACGTGGCTCCTTCAGAAATCTTTCCACTCCATTCACCATGATTTTTTTTTTTCCCATTTTTTTCCCCTCCTCCTGCTGCCTCCCCACTCTCCCAGCCCCTTAGCCCCCGTGCCATGGAGGAGGATTCAGGAGGTCACTCCCACCCTGACTTCCACCCAGCCTCACGGAGACTGCTTTGTGTTCACACATGGATGCTGTGTGGTTTGGGTCCTCACCTGCTCTGAACTTCGCTGTTGCAGCATCTCTCCCCTGTTGTCAGAGAAGCTTTCACAGGAGAGCAGAGCGTGGCAGAGACATTGCTCTGCTCACACAACCCTCACTTCCACAGTGAGTTTGGTAGGGAGGAGAGCGAAGGCTCTGTGTCTCCCAGAATATCAGTCCTGCATGCTTCAGTGCTGACCTTCCCCAGCCCTTATGGTTTCGCTCCCTGCTCTTCTCCCAGGCACTGCAGACCTGTCCAAACCTCATCCTGCACCGCAGATACTCTGGTTAACTCGAGTCCTTGCCCTTTTCTCAGGGTCAGTGGATGCTTGGTTTTATTCTGTCTCGTACCTGCCCTTCCTGAGCTGTGCAGAGAGCATGCACTTCCCTGGGGCTGGCCAGCCACTCTTGGCTTTTGAAGTGTGTAATGCGGGAGGACTGAACTCCTTGACACAGTCAGTGTAGGAATGGGAGCAGCAGGTCCTACTGCAGCATTTCTGGGCTCAAAGAGAGCTTTCCTGCCATCCTTGTCCCTTCTGTCTGCCTGTTCTGTACATTTCCCACTCAGGGGCAGGAGGATGTGGATTCCATAGTGATGCACACACTGGTGCAGGTGGCTGTGAGCGAGCTCCGGTTCTCCCAAGTCTCTGGATGCACTGGGGCTTTCTCCAGGATGCTGTGGCTGACCTGTGGGGTGGGGCACTGCTCAGAGAGCATGGGGCCAAGAAGAAGGGATTTGTTGCTGACCAGGTATGAGATTTTTCCCAGGACTCAGGTCTGGCCTGCCTCTTGTCTCACGTAAATCAGCCATGGCGATGCCATCTGTAAAGACTGTCTACACGAGATGCGACTACAGCATGGCTTTTTTTTTTTTTCCTGCAGTTGTCATCTAGAAGCAGGCAATAAATTTTATGGACCAGGGTTTATTGAGCACAGAGGATGAGGAATTGAGCTGCCTGGTTTGAATCTGAAGCTGATGTTCTGGAGGGAGCAAGCGCTTTCAGACGAATGCTTCGATCACTCACTGCCCACTTTCCAGAGGAAGCCAAATGACCGTGTCTCATGTCAGCATTTCCTGGGGAGCAGAGCCCTGGTGCCAGCCATCCTCTGCCTTTGCCCTGTCTGTCAGGGGTGACATCTGTCTGTTTCCCAGGCTGCCTCTTTAAAAAGCATCCAGGCTGCTGCTGGGAGGATGTCTTGGCTTTGCACCGGCGGTGGCAGTCTCTCTTGACGCAATCTTCTTGGCCGCGTTGCGCCAACTCCGTGACTCCCGCGCTTCCTCCCATCCACCCAGCAGGGAGGGAAGGAGCTGTGAGCCCGCATCACATCTGCTGCACAGTGTGAGCCTTTGCCAGCGAGACTCCTGCTCATTAATGTCAAACTTAGTTTAGCAAATAATGCACATTATCTCGTCCTGGGGAAGGGGAAGGTGCCAGCAGCAGTCGCGGCAGCTCTGGAGGAGATGCAGCTCCAAAGCTCTGGGGTTTGGGCATGGGGTGGGAATGTGCATGGGGTTTGCTTCATGCATGAAAGTGCTCCTGGAGTTTCATGTCTTGGACTCTTGGCCAGACACAAGAATCATAGAATGGCCTGGATTGGAAATGATACTAAAGATCAAGTTCCAGCTCTCTGCAATGGGCAGGGACATCTTCCTCCATCCCAGGTTGCTGCAAGCTGTGTCTTGGCCTTGAACACTTCCATGGATGGCACATCTGTAACTTCTCTGGGCAACCTGTGCCAAGGCCTCACCACCCTCAGAGGGAAGAATTTTTTCCCTGTATCTAATCTAAACCTACTCTCTGTCAGTGTGAAGCCCTTTCCCTTTGTCCTGTCACTCCATGCTCTTGTAAAAGTTCCTCTCCATCTTTCTTGTAGACTCCCTTCAGTCCTGGCCATACTTCCATACTTGTGAAGCCAGTTTGTGCCAGTGGCTCATGCAAGAACCGATGGGAGTTTTGGAGGCCCCACATACACACGGGTTGCACTTCTTTGGCCTTTTTCTGCAGGAGGTTTATTTGCTTTTTTCTTCAAGCACGTGGTTCCCTTCACATAGGGAAACTGGAGGAAGAGGCAGAGCGAGCCTCAGTCCTCTCCCTGCCAGTGCTGCAACATTCAGCAGCTGATGATGCTTTAGGGAGGATTTGCCAAAGCACACCTTGTCAACTGCTGTCCCAATTCCCTGACTATCCCAGAGCAGAGATGAGCTGGTGATTTATGGTTCATGCTAGGAAAAGAGAACTCCATCTCTGGTGATGCTCACAGGGTTGCTTCTGTAAGCTGAGACAGCTCATCTGTTTTAGCAGAGCCAGTATTTCAAAGATTGCCACTGTTAGCTGGCCATTATCATCCCCATTTTTCATACAAATCAATTGAGGCACAGTCAGAAAACAAGAACAGTACATAACAAGGAGCCAAAAAATAGCCAGAGGTCCTGGCACCAAGCCCTGGGATTGAACTGTTTTGACTGTGATTCCTCTTTGAAGGCATCTGAGGGGACCTCCTTCCTCTTTGTCCCGTGTCAAGGCCGTTGGTGCTGATTTGTGCCTCCATTGCAGCCTAAATGTGGTTTTATGCAATGGGTTTTAGGTGAGCGAGTTCCTCCTATAGTGCTAACACCACATTACAGAATCAGAATGGTTTGGGTTGGAGAGGACTTTAAAGCACATCTCTTTCCACCCTCTTCCATGGGCAGGTGGAATCCACTATCCCAGGTTGCTCCCAGTCCCATCCAACCTGGTGCTGGACACTTCCAGAGATGGGACAGCCACAGCTTCCCTGGGCATCCTGTGCCAGGGCCTCATCATCCTCACTGTAAAGCATTTTTCCATCTATCAAACCTAAGTTTCTGAAGCATCTTTAATTAAATACCTTTAATTCTGGACTCCTTTTCCCTCATGAGACAGTTGCAGTTGATGTTAATGAAAGTTATTTATTCCCATTAATGGCAATTTCCATTATTGCGCAATTTCTGTATAAACTGTCCTGAAGGTCATGAGCAAGGTTGAGTGACTGCTGCAGGCAGGCCGGTGTGCTGGGATAACCCAGAGGATGTGCTCAGTCTTGTGCTCTAGCTGGAGCCACAGGAAGAGCCCTGGGAAACCTGAAAAAAATTGGGAGTAGAGCTTGGAGGAAAATTTCCTTTGGAGTATCTTTTTCCCACCAGAAAAAGACTGCCTTTGTCAAGAGAGACACTGACGTGGGAAACATCTGTTCTGTGCTAAAAAAAGGGGAAAGGCGGATAGAGGGAAAAACTCGAGAATGTGATTTCTCCCTCCCCCTCTGCTTGTTAAGCAGCAAAATGGAAACAAGAATAATTGTGAGCATATGGGGTGAAAAATAATAAACAAGCGAATAAAGTAAAATGATGTTCTGGCTGGGCAGCTGATTTTTTTGGGTTTTGTTTCATTTGTGGATGTTGGAACTGGTATTGTGGGGGGATGTGTTGTCAGTAAAACAGGCAAACAGCGATCAGCCGGATGGAATTAATTCTGAGGCTGAACACACAGGAGGCTGAACATGGAAATAACGTTGTGTTTGTGGGAGCTCTGAGCCTGGGCTGAGAGGGGTTGCACTCGTGCCCTGCTGGCTCGGAGGTTGTCCATGCAGCCCCAAATCATCCTGTTTGTGTTAATGGAGCTTCTCCTAACCTGCTCTGCTCCTCGGGGAGCAGCCTGTGCTTGGAGGCTCACGTGAGAGATGAGCACTAGACTGGAGTACTCTCAGCAGATGCCAGTGCTGAACTTTCTGCCTCACTTGAAGCGAGTGGCGTTATTTCTCCACAGTTGTGGAGGAGGGGGCTGAGGGAAGGCAGGAGCAGAGCTGTGATCCCGTGTAAGCGATAGCACGCCAGGCAGAAACGAAATGCTGCTTCTCCTTCTCCCAGCCTGCTGCCTGAGCACTGCCTGGGGAGCATCTGAGCTTGTCTTTCCTCAGGGTTGATGCCACACTGTGTGTACCCAGACAGGGACAAGAGTGGTGGTGGCAGTGAGGACAAAGTGTGGTATTTGATCTGGGGTTTGGTGGGACCGCTTCCTGCACCTGTTTGTCACTGTCCCTTCTCCCCCTGGCAAAGTGGTGCTGTGTTTCGGTTGGAGGATGAATCTATCTTCACAACTAGAGAGGACAGAGGGGAAGGAAAAGAGCTTAAATTCTGCAGGAAGCAAGTATAACATGATAGGCCTCCTGAATTCCAGCGTGACAGTGACAGCTTTTAGAGAAATGGCCTTTGCCAGCCGGGAGCTGAACTCTGTCACTGCTAACCCATGTGCCAATCCTGCAGCCCATCTGTCTTATCTCAGAGTCTACCCATGGCTGATGATGGCCATTCCTCAGGGCTCCTTGGAGGAGCAGAAGGCACCAGGGGCGTTAGAAGGCCCAGGACACTGTGCCTGTGTGAAGGATGGTCATGGCCATGTTGCCCTGTGTGCAGTGAGGGCACACGGGCCTGCAGTGGCCAGGACCCCGTGACCTGCAGGGTGCAGGTGCAACTGCTCCACAGAGCACATGTAGGCACTGCCCAGCCCCCTTGCTCTTTGCTCCAGGTCTCCAAAAACCAAGAAACAGGATCAGTTTCCCCTCATGCTTTGCCATCCCACAGGGGAGCTCTCTTCCCAAAACCTCCACACTCAGATTCTCAGCTCTGGTCCCAGCTTTGCAAAGCTTCTTTGGGATCATGGGTTGGGATGCTCTGCCTTCCTGAGGGCTGGAAACTTGCCTCTAGCCACCTGGCGCGCTTGCCTTTGGATTTGCAGCTTCTCCTGCTCATTAGCTCATAAATAATATGGACCAGCAATGTTTGGTGCTAATTAATTTTGTGAACTGAACCAGGGTGAATGGGGTAATTGCCCGTGGCGTGTGTGGGCCGCCAGGTGAGCCCTCCTGCTTTTGCCCTCCTTGTTTACCAGCTCCTCTCTGTTTATTTTAAGAAGCAGTTGGTCCCTTCCCCATGTGCAGAAGAAAAGCCATGTGATCCAGCCCAGAGAGAGCGCAGCAGGCGCTGAATATTAAATTAAAACACATCCTCGCTTATACACAAAAAAACCCCAAGCTGGAAAGGTTAAGAGCTAACAGAGATCCTCAGAACAGTCTCTGTCTGTTTGGAATGAATTAATCAGACCATTAAACAAATCTTTTAATCTAAAGTATCCCTTTCATTTCAGTACTCTGTAAAACAAAGTGACTGGAGTATTGAGGGAAGAGTTTGCCATTACTGTGCTTTATTTGTACTAGGGAGGCGGGCGGTGCGGTGATTTTTTTTTTTCCCCTCCCTGTCTTCCTCTTTCAGAAACAAAAGCAGGGTTAGAAAGAGCACATGAGCTGGGACTAAATGAGCATGGAAAAGGCTGAATTCCCATGGCTCACAAGGTGTTACATCATGAGCAGGGAGCAATTTTTTTTTTTTTTTTTTGTCTTGGGAGGCAGAGCAAGTAGGGAAGGGGCAACATCTCAACTGGAGATGTTGATGAGCAATATGTGGGAAGTACAGGGTGCTGAAGTCTTGGGATAGCAAGGCTGGAGCAGGGAAGGCAGAGAGCATTACTGAGGTCTTGGAGCCCAGAACAAACAGGAAAGTTGCTGCTGCAAAGGCCTCGTGGAGTTATCAGAGACAGGTCTGGGGAGTCACAGAGGCGCTGGCAGATGCTCAGCGATCTCAGCTGCAAACTGTGCCACAGGCTTTCCTCAGCCCGAGCATCCTCTGTCGAGGGAACGGTCTGGGAGAATTGCACATGTGGCAAAGAGCTCAGGAACTCTGTGTGCTACCTTGGACAACTCCTGACTGCAAGGCAGTCACTTCCTGCAGTGCTGAGCAGCACTGGGGCCTCTTGAGTTATGTTTTTAAAGGCATTTGTGAAGTTGATGGTGCTTTAAGCTTCGTATTCCTGTTGGCTCAACTGAGAACCACTGCCTTAACGTCCAGCTCTTTGGGGTGGCACTAAAAGCAGCTCAGAACTCTGTGAGGATGCACTCTTCCCTTATTCTTTACCCTTCAATATTTGATGGCATTTTAAAAGCTTTTCCTGGGTTCCTGGGGTTTTTTGTTTGTTTGTTTGTTTTTTTTTCCCAGCTGAATGTGTGCAGGAAGACTTAACCTAGGAAAGAACCTTCTGACTTGGGCACAGCTCATGTGTGTGTTCCCCTCACCACTCTGTTTTGGTGCTTGCACCCAAATATTTGAGAAAATGCTGCTATCACTCTCACATGTGCAGAAAGGGGAGAGGCAGAGAGAAAGGGAAAGATAAACCCAGGTAAAATCATGCAATCCTGTTGCAAAATCAAATGTATCATTTTTTTTTTCCCCCTTATTATTTTTTCTCTCTTTTTAATACACTCTTCAAAGCTTGCTAAGATTAAGTGCGCGATTTATCTTCGCCAAGTTTGAATTTTAAAAGGAACAGCCAACTGTGTGATCGTATTATTAATATTTATACCTCGTCACAGAATGTTGACAGATTAATTATGCAATATGGTATAAAAATCAGCAGGCAGCGTGGGAGGGCGGTGGCAAAGTTCATGTATTAATAACACAGCGGGGTGGCTCGCACACTCCCTGTGTGGCTCCCTGTTACCAGCACCTCGTCCCGCGCCCGGCGGAGGCACCTTCATCCCTCTGAAGGGATGAGGATGCTGACAGCGAGAGGGGAAGGACAAATGGGAAAAGGCTGAGGAATCCCAGCTTTTTTGTGCAGCTCCAGGAGGCTTTGTTGGGTCAGAGAGCAGGTGTGAGGAGCTTCATTACCTGCTGAGGAACACCAAGAGGTGGCTTTGGCAGTGGAGATGCTGAGGAGTTGGGAGTTTGCTCCAAAGTTGTCTTTCATCCTGTCTCATCCCTCCACATCACCAATTAGCCCTGCTCTTAACGAGCAATGTCAGCCTGTCTTGCCAAAATTGCTTCTCTCTCACCTGTCCATGGTGGCTGGTGCTGTGCCTCTTCTGAGGTCCAGACCAGCACCAGGCACGTTGGAGAAAGGTTTAAATCATCTTTAGTGGACAAGTATGAGATGGATGGTTGTACAGGGAGAGGCTTTTCCTTCCCCAAGAAGTCAAGTGAGGTCGTTGGGCACAGAATCTGAGAGATTTATATAGGGAAAAATAGGAAATGAAAATTATGTGAGCCCTAGGGGTGGGAGCAAAGTCATCTGAGAGCAGCCTGGTGTTGTTTGCTGCCCAGCCTTGACTGGAGAATTGAAGTTTGTAGATGTTGTGAGAAGTATCTGTGGAGTGTTGCCTCTCAGGATCTTCTCATCTGGTTTTCTCCAGATGTGCACCCTGTGAGCCTGATCCTGCCCCAGGGCCTCTATCCATTGGCATCCACCTCGCTGAGATGGATGGGTGGATGCTAAATTTAGGTCGGGTGTGTGGATGATTCATGCCAGCCAGCCTGGCTGGACAGCAGAAGTCTGTGGCTGGGAATAAATCCTTCAGCATGGAGCTGACAATGTTTGCCATGGCAGAGCTGCCTGTGCAGCTGTCCCAGCTCAGCTGTCCCCTCTGGTCACCCTCAGTGTGAAGGAAAGCTTGCCCTCCCAAAACCCTTTGGGCTTGCTATTTCCAGCCCAGCCTCTCTCTGCCTTAGTGCTGCTTGTTTGGATTTTTTCATTAATTAATCTTTTTCCTCAGTGTTTCTCAGGGGGATGTTTGATATGAAACGATTTGCCTGATCCTTCTCAAATAATCTGAAACAACATCTGGGTCAGGCTGTGGGGATGTACTTGGGCTGTTAGAGGGTTCTTTGCCAGAGAAGCCCTGGATTTTAGAAAGGCAGCACAGTACATCTCTCCCTCCTGCTCTCCTCTTGCATCGTGCTCCTGTTTGGCCCTGGCACAAGCTCTTTCCTAAAAAAAACCCATCCATGTGCAGCCAAGCTATAGAGAACAGCCTTTGGGGAGATGTGCAGAGGCATTTCAAAACAGATATCCCAGTTCCAGTGAGGTGTTTAACCTGCCAGACAACAAAGAAAGTCATTTAAGGTGGCTTTTGAAAGCCTTTCCAAGGATTTGGCTTCTCAATTTCCATTCAAATGAACTTTCCCTGTTCCCTTGCGTGCAGCTTCCCGATGCCTCTTTTTGCAGCCTCGGCCTTTCAATCTTAATTAAAAAAATGGAAAGAACAAAGGCCCAATTGAGTGAAGCACTTCAACAAATGGTTGAAGTAACAGATTTTCCTGCCTTTCAGTGCAGGCTTAGAGGTGTTTTGGGACTTTGCTCCATGAAATTGGGGTCCTAAGGCTACTGGTGCAAATCCTTCCAGCTTTTTCACCCCAGAAGCAAGTCCACATTGATGGGAAATATTTTGATCCACCTGGAGCAGGTTCTTATCACAGAAACTTGAGTTAGAAAGGGTTCCTCCCCCCCTCCCTTTTTGGTGGGTTTCTTTTCTAATTGGGATGGAAAGAAAGGCAGAAGCCTTGGAATTGTTTAGAAAAGGGTTTTTTTTCTCCTAATGGCAAAGCTGATCTCCTTCTGGATGGCCAGGCAAGATTTGTCAGCATTATCTGTCACTGGTCCTTAAGTAGATGTGAATCTGGAAATGCAAAGGGTTGGCTGTTAGTGAGTGGAGATTGGGAGCACAGGGCGAGGGGAACGGCCAGGAAAATCCAAAACGCCGGCGGATAGAGCCGTCCCCTGCAGCTTCCCACTCGGAGCTGGAGCTCCCTGCGAGTCTCCTCCTGCCCTTCCAGATGATAAGCGTTGGATAATTGATTTATCCCGGCCGTGCCCCACCTGGCTGTCGGCTGTCTGGTTTCCCCCGAGTGCCTGCAGCCGCTTTCCTGCCCCACTCGACCGCTCTTCCACTGCACGAGGACACGGTGCCTTGGCAGGGAGCAGATGGACAGCCCATCTTGTAGGCATCAAGTGCAGGAGGCTCAGTGCTGAGCCCTTCGGAGGCTGACGGCTCCCAAGAGCCCGGAATGCTGCAAGGAGCAGTCAGGAGAGGGCTGTTTGTCAGTGGGAAGGCGACTTTTGCTGGCTCAAGGTCCTTTTCCAAGTAGCCCTCAAGGTTAAAGTTGGATGCTCCTTCCAGATGGTCTCCATCTGATGCATCTCATTACGGGCTGGAGCTGCCTCGCATTCCAGGCCTCCCAGTGCCAAGAATAACAAGGAATGGAAGCCAGCAACAGCGATGGCTGCTGTTAGAAGGGCATAAGATGATTTAAGGGTCAAGACAAGACCATATGGCCCATCAAGGTCTCGTCCTAACAACCCCGAGGAATATAAAACACCTTGTGTTAGTTCATCCTTCCTGCTTCCTCTCAAGGCTGTTTGCTGTAACCTTTGTGAGAGCAGTTCCCCAGCTCCACCCTGCTCTGATTTATGCCCAGAGCTGCTTTGCAGAGCCCTGTGGAGGTCCCCTCACTGGGTGTCCTTCCTGGCAGGCAGGTAGGAGCAGAGGATCTGTGGCTCCAGGCTCAGTCTTCTGTCACCCTGCCTGGTTTAGGGAAAGCCAGGAGACCCTGTGTGTGCAGCTGTGAAATTGGGTGTCATGTGTGAGCCCTTTTGGCACCTGAGGGTGTGCTGGAGCATTTAGTGCTCCTGCCAGCATTCCTCATCCCTGGATCAGTGTGAAGTGGCCTCTTGGTGTCATTGATGGCTCACCCTTCCACTGCCTCCAGCCCCTTCAGCCAGCCCAGCTGCTAAGCTGGATAAACCACATCTGGTTGGTCTTTCCTTGAGATTTGGATGCATCTGGAGCATGCTCAGTTTGTTGTCTTCTCAAATAATCTGGGGTTTTCCTTGGTTCCCCTGTGGACTCACAGCCTTCCTTTACCAATTTCTGCTAAAATAACACTCATTTCCATGGTGGGAGCACTCTCAGAGCAGGAGGAACCCCTTCCCTCTGCTGGTAAGAGGGACTGTCTGTGTCCCATCACTTTAATTCCAAGGTGAAGTGCAGCATCTTGGCACGACCAGTCCAACCAATCTGTGGCTGCACAGATAAATCTGCATTTCTGAGAGGGAGTCGAGGCTTCCTTGGAGTGTCAGCACAGGGCTTGGCAGGCAGCAGGCTGGAGGCAGCGACGCTCCTGTTCCTGAGGCTTTTCCCAAAAAGGCAGTGGGTGTGGGTGTCTGGGATCGTGTGGGCAGCCTCACCTCAGTGCTGTGGCTCCTTGCCCCGGTGCTGTGTCTCTGCCCCACTTTGGTGACGGGACAGTCACCGTTCCCTGCTCGGCTCTCGTCCCACAGTGCATTTCCCGAGGGAACACTTTCAGCACTGACCTTAAAGAGCAATTTTGGGCAAGCACGGAGCAGCTCAATTGTTCATAAACCTGACATTTATGTCTCGTAGATTCTTCCTCTGCAGGATGCACTGCTCTTTATGATTTTACCAGATAAAATGCCCCTTCGCCCCTAGCCAAGCTCTTTCTCCTTCCCTGATGTTTTTGTAGGGCAATCATTGTGAACAGAGAGCTTGAAGGCATCTGCTTGTCCTTAATGTCGTGGCACGGCGAGGGTTAGGGAAATGCTTGTGCAGGCATTAGCGAGCACGGATGGGTAGGACTGAGCTCTGGTCCTCTAATGTTGGTAATTACTGAGCAGGGATTAGGGACTTGCACTGCGCGCACATAGAGAAGCTGAGTATTAAATGCAAACAGATCAAACCACCTGGCGGACCCGCCAAGTTTATTCCTGTGATTTTCACTGCTCCGCTGAAAAGCTTCCTGGGCTGTCAGATCATTTCCCTGCTCGTCACGGGGGTGGCATGGCGGGTTTGGAAGCAGCAGTGTGGTGTCATCCCAAAATAGCTGCTAACTGGGGGGTGGGATAACCAGCCAGGATGCAGGAGCACATCTTCAGCTTCTGACTTCCCATAAAAAACTGGAGCAAAGGCAGCAGCTGTGGGCAGAGGTACCTGTGTGAGAGCAGCCTTTGGTCCAGTCCCAGCTCCACGGGGACAGCAGTGACCTGAGACAGGGTTCTCTGCTGCTCTGTCCTCAGGTTGCCCAGAGAAGCTGTGCATCCCCTGTACCCAGAACTCCAGAACTGTTCAAGGCTGGGTTCCATTGAGCTCTGAGGACCTGGTGTAGTGAGAGGTGTCCCTGCCCACAGCAGGGAGGCTGCAATGAGATGAGCTTTAAGGTCATTTCCAACCTAAACCATTCTGGGATTCTGTGATTTCTGTGTTTTCTGGCATTCTGTGATCTCCCCTTCCTTAGTGCTGGTCCTGTCTCCCAGCTCCTTCCCAGTCACTGCACAAGGAAACCCAGTGGATGAACAAACACCACTTACTCTGACCAGGGCATCCTCTATCCGGTCTATTAATACCAGCTCCACATTGAGGGCTTGCTACCCTGGAAGTGTTAATTAGCTTCCCCCCTCCTCCCCCCATGATTTTTCTTCCTCGCTCTTTAGAAGGTCTCTGAACCAGGAGATCAATGCCTCCTGCTAATCCGCTCTTCAGCAGCTTAGAGAGGCACCACAGAATACTCCGTTTAATTCTCCTCTAACACCTTTGCTAATCATCCTTTCCAGCCCCAGAGCCCCAGGCGGGCGGGGAGGGGAGGGCCCGCCTGGGAAGCACAGCAGGCGCTCCTTTACACCCCGCACGGAGGCATGGCAGGACCTGCCCAGCGCGGTGGAAAGAGCAGGGATGCAGTGGGGGAAAGCAGTGGGAGAGGAAGGAGGGGAAGTTCCCTTGGGATGGGAAGTGTGGCATCGGCATGCAAACCATTTGAATGCTCTTGGAGTCATGGAATCATTTGTGTTGGAAAAGACCTCCCAGTGGTGTCGCTTCCCCTCTTGCCCTGTCCCTCCGTGCTGTAGATACAGGTTGTGCTGTGAACCTGTGCAGGTAATGAGGGTAACTGCCCCTCTTGGCCTCTCCACACAGTGCCCTGCAGTCTGTAAGGGCTTGTCAGGCTGGGTCAAACCCCTGAAGCCTGGGATCTGGGCTGAGCTGTCTCCCTGTGGGCAGGGACGTGTGGGAGGTCCCAGAAGTGAGCAGTCACATCCCACGTGCTGCCGTGGTCCTCTGCAGCAAGGACATCATGGAATCATGGACTCATTATGGTTGGAAAAGACTTCTAAGATCAAGTCCAACCATGCTCAGGCTTTTTGGTGGACTTGAGCTGGGGGCTGTGGGCACTGGGAGCTCTTCCACTCCCTCTCCAGCTGCTCAGCTCCCTGTGCTTGGCCATCCTCCCCTCTGTGGGAGCAGGACTTCTCTGGGGTCACTTTGGCTTCCACAACAGAGCTGTATAAATAGCCTGGGGTCACTCTGAGAGTCAGACTGAGTCACCCGTGGGTGACATTTGTTGTGCTTTGACTCCTTGGCTCCTTCTGCACAAGTTTACCAGAGGCTGTTTCTCCTCTGTGGAGAAGACAGTGACCTGGATTTAACTGTGAGGACCTTGCTAAGCTTTTCCACCTCCAACTGCTGTGATCCAGCAAACGGCTGCGAGCAAAAACCCACGTGCAAGTGCGAGTGCATGCTAATGAGTCGTGTTGCCAAAACCAGAAGGAACCAACTCTACAGGGATTTGGTACTTTTATTTTTTTTTTCCCTGCTACCCAAGTTCAATAGCAGTGAATTGCATATTTCTCTGAGGCTTCTCAACAAACAATTTACAGTGTAAATATATTTGTTGGCATGCAAATCACTCTGCATTATGAGTCTTGATTAATATTATAATGTGTTGATGAAAGCCTCTAAGTGGTTCTTGGAACTAAGGTTCCTGACAAAGATCAGCTGTTTGGGTGCCCAGTGTTTGCAAAACATTAGATTAGGGTGATTTTTTTCCTTTGTTTTGGTTTCTTTCCCCCATGTGTGTTTTTAATGGGCTGTTTCTTTTCCCTCTCCCTCTGTTTAAGATGCTGAGTGCAAAGTGGCAGTGGCTCTTCAAACCAGGCAATTAATTAACACAATCAAGCTCTTTCCCACGTTGCTGCCACCCCTTTCTGCCCCTTGTCCCCCATGTAAGAGAGATGCTGCTGTGGGGGTGGTCCTTAGCCCCTGCTCCTGGAGATGCTGGGGAGGGACAGGATAAAGGGTACAGGGCTATCAGCAATTCCTGTGTGTGCCAGTAGCCAGGCTGAGACATGGAGCAGCAAATCCATGTGTGGATGGAGCTGTTCACTGAGCAGCAGAGTAATCAGGCTTGATTGCCTATGGAGCCATCCCAGGGGCTCTGTTTCCCTGGAGCCTCTCTGGTCTGGAGGAACATTCATGGTCAGTGCTGCAAATGCAGCACTACGAGGCTCCTTCCCTAGAGGTTCCCAGCCTCTCTAGGATGGAACAGCTTTGATGTTTCCAGGATGAAACAACTTTGATGTTGTGCTGTCCCTGCCAGAACAGTGCCATGAGGAGCTGCAGGGTTCATCAGAGGGTGCTGAGTGACCCCCATGCCACCTTCGCTGCTCTTTTCCCGACTGCATTCCCAGCTCCATCCTTCGTGACAGCTCCTGAAGCACCTGGAAAAACCTTTCCCTCTTCCACCCTATTCTCCTCGCCCAGAGCTGGCTGCTCTGGGTGCTGGGCTGTCCCTGGGGAAGAGGATGTGTTTCCAGCCCCTCTCTGGCATTTGCCTGTGGAGACAGGAGAGAGAGGCAGTGACAGGCTTTGAGCACCTTCCTCCCCACTCCAACTTTTGTGACAGTTGCTCCCTTTGCTATTTTCCTTCTATCCTTTGGAGCTGAGTTCCCAAAGGTGTCAGGACAAATGCCACACTCATCAGCGTGGCTCTGCCCAGGCAGGCAGGAGCAGGGAGAAAAGGCAAGAAAGCAAAAATAACCCTGTTTAGCAGGCGGCAGAGCAGGGTTTAGTGACAGCCTCAAGTCTTGATCTTTGTTAAACTGCTGTTTTGCTCAGAGACTGACAGAGAGCACTGTGAAATACAGAGTGTTCAGCTTGTACCACTCCGGAGAGCTGTGCAGGTCGTGTGTGGCTCTGCTGTGACACGCTCGGCAGGGAGCACACCAGGGGGGCACACTGAGCTCCCCTGTCCCAGGAACGGGCTGGTTTGGGACAGCATTTCCCCTCTCAGCAGCTTCCCATGGTGAACCCACTCCTGGGTTTGCTCCCCTCCGTTTCTGTGCAGTCCCAGGTGGTTTTCTGCAGTGGCTCGTGGCTCATTTGGCCATCCTCAGGGAGAGCAGGATGGCAGAGCCATCCCGACCCTGCTCGTTGCCCTCTGAGCGTGGCAGCTCGTGCTGAGGTCTTGGAGAGGGAGCCGAGCTGGGCAGGGAAAACACAGACACTTAAAGGAGAGACAGAGAGAGAGGGGGGAAAGAGTGATGAGGACACGTGCTTTAAAAGAACACACTGCCTTTTTTTTCCTCTTCCTTTTCTTTTTTTCTGAAAGCAGCTGTGCCTTTTTCCAGCACTTTTAACTGGTTGCCAGGGAAACAGAGCAAGGGAGAGTGGAAAGGTTAGATGGATATTGGACGAGGCTAATGCACTTGTTTCAACCAAGAATTGACAGGTGCTTAGGACACCGAAGGTCCTGATAACTCCTCATTTGTACAGCTCCTTTGCAGAGCCTCGAGTACCTCCCTACCACCGTTAATTGTGTTTTAATCATTTGCAAATTATAATCCATCTCCATCAGGGGATCTCTAATGGTGGCTTTATGGAGCGCGTCCACATGTTCCTGAGCCCTTCTGGGATACTGGGGATGAAATATTGGGTACCTTGGGCCTTGTTGGTATGGGTGGTCTGGCTTGAAAGGACTTTGACTCCAGCAGAGGTGCTGATGGAAGAGGTGGGAATTGCAGCTGGGTGATCCAAACATGCTGGGAGAAGCCCTGGAGGGAAGCCATGTGTGTGTGGCTGTCTGGTTCTCCCAGAACAGGGGCTGGCATGGGAGAGGTGGTGATGCATAAGTCCAGTGAGTGAATCCCCTTGTCCACAGGGTCATCCCCAGCCCTGGTCCCAGTGTTGGCAGAGCTCTTGGCATCTCCCTGCTCACCAGCCGCTCCCATCCAGCCCCACAGGGCTGCTGGGGCACGTGGTCCTGGCGTGTTTGCAGCTCCACTTGGCTTTTTTGCCTTCCTCCAGGTTAAAATCCAAAGACAAATGCCTCACTATGGATTTTTGTCACCATTGTGATGCTCAGAGGGCTTTTTCCCTCT
Source organism: Phainopepla nitens (assembly GCA_013400175.1). NCBI lineage: Eukaryota > Metazoa > Chordata > Aves > Passeriformes > Bombycillidae > Phainopepla > Phainopepla nitens. The sequence continues at coordinate 684,779 of VXBQ01001639.1, read as the reverse complement.
GCTTCTGCTTTAGGTTTTGTTTTTGTTTTGTGTCTGTCTTGTCTAAAATAGCAGCTCCATCTAAGGAATAACCAAGGGGCCTGAAATTTGGCTGTTCAGGATGAGCATCACATCTGGTCTGTGCACAACACAGCGAGTGAGAAATGGCTACAGAGTCGTAAATCTCAGGCTCTGGAGAGGCAGGGGTGGCTGCTGAGGCTCTTACTGCATTTGGGGTTTGTAGCATTTTCCTGGGGAGGGCAGAAGGGCAGTGATTAAAAAACCCAGGCTAAACCCCACTTGTGTCTGTGGGCGGGAAGGTGGAAGGAGTGATGGGACGATGCTGAGGGCTGGGGGAGCCCAGCTCTGCCTCTGGTACCCTGAGCCTCATCCTGCAGCTCTGGCTGCATCGAGCACTGATGGAGAATGGGGCTCCCTCCTCCCTGGGGTGACCTCAAGGGACTCTGCCTCATCCTGCCCACCCCTCCAAAATGCCTGGCTGAGTCCTCCCAGGCCAGCTCACAGCGAAGCCATGGAAGATGGCAATCCACCTTTTCCTGAGCTGGGGAGGGAACGGAATGAAGTCCTTGCCCAGGGCTGCAAACAGAACTGCTCGCTGCTGCTTCTTGTCAGCAGCTTCCCAAGCCTGCCACCTCTCCATCATTGCTGAGTGACGGCTACCAGGCCAGCATGGAGATGCACAGCACTCATATCCCTATTATGACATTGTCAGTGTCACAGCTGAGCGTGAGGGACTCGGAAAATGTCACTTCAGGTATTAGAAAATGACTGTGCTTTTGCCACACTGCGGTTCCTGGTCCAAAGTGCTTTTCCTTCCATCAGTTCCAGCTGGAGGGGCCTCTGCCTTTTACTGAGGTATGTCTGCTCTGGGGTTTTTAGTGAAAAGTGTGATTTTAGTCGTGGTGCAAGGAGCCAGGCTGACAGCCCTGGGCCATGCAGCCACTCCAGCTCCAGCACAAATTCTGAATGAGTTCCACATCTCGTCCATGCAGGGCTTTCCTCTTCCCCAGCTTTCCTTTTCTCCCTCTCCTCCGGACCGCTGGTGGCACACTGCCCTGCCAGCTCCCTCACCAACATCTCCCCTGCTTTGGAGGGGACTTGTGCTAGTGGCAAGAGAGAAGCTCAGTCCTCATCACCAGCTCCATCAGGGGTGATGGTTAAACATCCGACACATAAATACAATCTTTTTTCCCATCCCTTCCCAGCAGTACATGGAACTGTGACCGCTGTGGGGCTGCCCTGCACCCAGGAGGGCTCCAGAACTGATTGCTGGTGTGCAGAGACCTGAGCAGCTGGAGTGGCTCCAGGCTGTCCCAGCCACATGGTCCTATCCCCTGGGCAGCAGGAATGGCTCCGGTCGCTCTGGGCAGTGCCCACGGTGGCATGGGCTCCCCAGCAAGCTGGCATTGTACTGCCTGAAAGAGAGATCAGGAATAGGAAAGGGAGTGGAAGAAGAGGAATGATTTATGAGGCTTCGCTTGGCCAAGCAGGGCATTCTCAGCATATTCCAAAATAATTTAGCATCATCTATTGTGCCTGCAGCGGGAGCTTGTTGCAGAAAACGAAAGAGAGCAAAAAAAATCCGCCACATAAAGAAGGCAGAAAGCCCCTTGATGGGATGGTTAGAGCTTGAAGTTTCTTTTTTCCTGAGGGCTGCTGTCTCCTCTCCCCAGTTCTCTCTGTAAATCAAATTGCCAGTGTCGGATCGGCGGCTCCGTCTTTCCTGCAGCCGCTTCCCCGAGGCCTCCCCGTGCACCGAGGGGACGTAATCACCACCTAGAACAGCTTGAAGGACACGGGCGCGGGAGCCGAGAGGACGATTTGTAGTGAATAATTTAGTGGATGAATTTAAAGCTTTTGTTCTCGTCGCAAATTACCTGCGAACTGTACGGGAAGGTTTTGATCATACAAATTCATTTTACATTGCCTCTCTCTGCCAACAGACCCACCTACCTGCTTCGCTGGGGTTTGAAGCAATGCATTTTTCCCTGCACCTCCGTGTCTTTTGGGGTGGGTTGGACCTTTAATTAACCCATCATTTTGGTGCCTGTGGTTTTAATTGCCAGCATAGGATTGCCTGTCTGAGTTGTGTTGGAGATTGGAGAGCAATGTTTGTAAATAGGAATAATTAGGGAAGTTTGTTTGTGTACTGTGGGGTGTTTGCACAGCCTTTGAAGTGTTTTGCTTTTAGGTGCAAGGAGATGAGATGGGCACAGGGCTGGGATGCCCGGGCAGGGACGAGTGCCAGTGTCAGCATCCTGGGATGCACTGCCTGGACACTGTGCAGTTGGGGAGGGACCCCTTGTTGGAGAGGGGCTTTGTGTAAGAGTATTGTAGTGACAGAACAAGGGGGGAGGGCTTTAAACTGATAGAGAACAGGATTAGATGGGATACTGGGGAGGAATTCCTCCCTGTGGGGATGCAGAGGGCCTGGCACAGGTGCCCAGAGAAGCTGTGGCTGCCCCTGGATCTCTGGAAGTGTCCAAGGCCAGGCTGGACAGGGCTTGGAGCAATCTGGGTTAGTGGAAGGTGTCCCTGCCCATGGCAGGGGCTGGAATGAGAAGATCTTTAAATCCCTTCCAACACAAACCATTCTATGATTCCCTCTCCTCACCCTGGCATCTCTTTCACACCCCTGAGAGGCTTTTCCCTGTCTTTGTTCTTGGTGTGGATGGTTGGATCCAAAGCTCTCTACTTCCTCTCCGCTCACTGCCGAGTTTGTTTGGGCCTAGGGAATTCAGCAAAGTGCATGTGAAGGAGGCTGCAGCCTGCCCAGAGACAGCCACGTGAAATGAAGTTGTATCACTCTCCGAGATCAAATTATCCTTCTCAGCTTTCGGGGAGAGGACTCCGGCAGCCCCATGCGAGAGCTCAGTGCCTCCTCCTCAGCTCAGTTTATATCCTGGTCCCCCAGCAGGCTGCAAATGCTCCCTCATCAGGGCCTGCTCTCTGTGCTAATGGCCCTCTATAAATAAGCCCCAGGAACAGCAATAGAGAACAATCATAAAAGGCAGGCGCATAAATTAAAGCCGATGTTATAATAAACTAGACAAGCCCTTCATCGAGGGTTTTATGTTTCTCCTTGAGTCGGCAGCTTTGCCAGCAGAAAATGATTTCCGTGCGCCTTGGCTCAGTCCTCTGTCTCTCTGCTCTGTAGGTGCACACGAGTGGGCGGCAGAAATAGCTGGCATCACTGTGTCCCCTTTTTGGCATTCCGGGTATTAAAGCTGCAGGGATTTCTCGGAACAGCTCTCAGAATGTCCTTAGAGTGGCAACAAGAGCATGGATTTACTGATGGTGGCTCTGGCCACTGCTTGTGGCTATAAATGAAATGCAATGGCTCTGGGTGGCTGGAATTCCCGAGAGCTCAGCCCTGCGCCTTTGGAGAAAGGTGGAAGCTGTTGCACTCACCCCAGTGAGCTGCAGTCAAGCCTCCTGGAGGCAGATGCTGGTGCATAAACCAGCAGCATCTTGGAATGCGTGGTACCTCTGAAAGGCTGCTCCTTGCCCTTTGCCCTGGAGCATCTCCCCGGTTGGAAAAGCACGCACCGGTGGCTGGCACGCAGCTCCGTGCCACGGCTCCAGAGCGCCTCGGGAGCGCTGGATGCACTGCGCCGAAACTCCTGCCGAGCTCAGAGCTGTCTCTCCAAATCACAGCCTGGGTGACTGAAACTTGGCAGGGCGAGTGGGAGCGGCAGGCAGAGCTGCGTGCTCGCAAAGTACGACTCCCTGTACTGGAGTCATCCTGGAGATGCAGCAAGCTGTGCCCTGGGCATGGAGGAGGTCAGGAAAGAGTGCATCTCCAGTTCTGTGACACACTGGGATGCTACACAGGGGTCTTTGGCAAAGTTCATGTCTTGGTCACCAGCTCAGCTTGCTCCCAAGTCCTTTTTGGACACTTCCAGTCTAAGCTGATGACCCTGCAGGTAAAGTGCAAGCTGCTGCTCCAGGCTCTGAGCTTGCTTTCATCTTGTCCACCCCTCCTTTATGGTCTGTGCAGTGAAATCCAGAGGCAGTCAGATGTGTATTGACAGGGAGGTGTCACCCTGTGCCTCTTGCAGGAAACTGTGTGGACAAGGAAGAGGATTCCAGACATCCATCTCCTCATGTGAGGTTCAGAACAATTTGCAGGCAGATTTTCAGCTCTGATTTGGATGCATGCCCAGCCACATGTCCAGCTCCATGCAAGGGATTCCCGCCTTGCTGTGCAGAGTTACATCCATCTGGGGCAGCTCACACACATCCCGTGGGTGCTCAACCAGCTTCTTCCTCTGGAAGTTTGGTGGAGTTGCAGCACATCTCGTGCTGGTGTGGGAAGGTGACAGCAAGGCAGATTATGTACATGGTGGGGTGGGACGGATAGACGGAGAAGGAGAGAAGGCAGAAAAGGAGGGATGGAGAGAGAGGGTGAGCTGTAGGCTCTGCTTTCTGCTCTGTGCTCCCCTGCATGCTCTGGCCTGAGCTCCCCCTCGTGTTCAGCCGCACGTATTTCTCCATTGCTCTCCCGACTCTCCCAGTTATTGAAGGGATGTTCTGTCTTTCCAACCACGTTTGCATTGGAGAAGCTGGAGCCCCACTGGGCAGTCCACTGGCTGTCAGCTTAATTTCCCCACATCTGAGGCATCCCCCTTCTCCCCAGTGTGATTGCAGCACCTCCACCCTTTCTGAATACTCAGCCCAGAGCCAGATGCTCAGACAAGCTGCATCAAGAGCCAGAGATCCATAGTTTTGATTGTGCAAGGAGAGGCGTGTGCCGCAGACGTGCCCTGGAGTGTCTCGCCGGGTTCCCTCGAGGGAGAGAGGAGCCGTGCTGTGCCAGTGCAGCATCAGTTCCCTCCAGAGGCTGCCAGGCACTCCCTGCCACTGCCGCCGCTCATCAGCCCCTCGCTGGTCTCGCACAGGGTCGTTTTCTGCTCCATTTCCTCCCCCGGACTCCGGATTCCCCCTCCATGCTCTCTGTTTTCTTCTTCATCATCCCGGCTGGGATAGAATATGACTGCAGCCACAAAGAGCTGCGATCGCAGCTGCCCTCAGGGCTTGTTTGCCCACATCACCTGTCGGATCAGGAGCCTGCATGTCCTTAGAAAAATATGTATTTCAGGCCGCTGGGGTGCTAATTTGCAAGGCCCATTACTCAAACGAAACATTAAAATGGCCGTCCACAAAGCAGAGCCTTTATCTGTGCCTCCCCCTCGGTCTGTACGCCCCACGCCAGGTATAGGCTTCCTGTCAGGCCCGAGAGCCAAAAGCAAAGATTTATCGGAAGGTTCCTTGACTCCGACCTGCATTTTAATTACGTCGCCGCCAGCCTGTGCCGAGAATAAACTCGGTGGCTATTGTGTTACCCTCGCCTCTCGTCTCCGCATGAATGCTCCAGGAGACACGCGGGTTTGTGGTGTCCCCAGCGGGGACTCTCTTGTATTCCCACGTCCTTTCCTCCTCACCTGCCTGCACGGATCGGCAGAGTGGCTGCCTGCTGCTGAGACGCTGATCCACACGTGAGGTTGGGAGGGCAGGATGCGGGCAGTGAGTCCTGTGCACGCCGTGCCTGGGTTCCCTTCCATGTGAGAGCTCTGTCCAGCCTCCCCCAGCCCGCTGAGCGTGCAGGGAGTGTGAGAGCCGGTCCTGCCACAGCCACCTCGGTGCTGCCGGGGCAGGAGGCACCCAACAGGGCTTGGAGCGGTGCCAGGGCCCAAATTGCTTTTTGGAGAGCTCAATTTCACGCCGGGAGCCGAGCCGTGGCACCGCGGGGAATTGAGGAGCCACGCTTGTCAGGGAGGAGATGCGCTGAACTTGGGAGACGGCTTGTTTATTTTGCCTGTGTATTTATGAGCGGGGGTGTGTATAAATATTGCTCTCCCGTGCCAGACGAGGCTGGTGTCGTGTTTCGTGCGGGTGCAAAGCTTGACCTGGCACTTCCCAGCGGGAACGATGCATATTTATTAGCGAGGCGATGGGTGGGAACGGCTCCCTCGCTCGCTGGCGTGGCAGACACTGGCTCAGCAGAACGGGGGTTATTATTATTAAAATAAATAAAAGCGAAAGCGGCTCGGCCACCAGCACATGAAGGAGCCAACTTCTCCTAGAGTAGGAGAGGAGTTCATGAGAGGATGCTCTTGGAAGCTCCTGGCTGCATGGGGATTGACTCTGTAAACTCTGGGTGCCGCAGCACATCCCCTGCCTCAGTTTCCCTATTGACAGCAGTGACATATTGAAGTGACGTAAGTCTCAGCCTGGCAGGGGAGTGCGAAATGCTCCCTTCATTAATAAGCACAAAGTGCTTTGATATTTTTAGATGGAAGTGCCACGTATTGATATAATATTACTGTACCTCGTTTGACTTCTTTTTCGATTGCAAGCCCCCTCTTGATCCCGTTACCTGCAGTAACAGTTATCTGGCTATATTTTATCATCTGAATATTTCAATTAAATTACTTTAAGGTGAAAAAAAAAAAGCAGCAGCCTAGGCTGAAGTTGGAAATGATCACTGTATCACTCCAACTTCCCTCCATTCCCAGAAGGTTAATTGAAAGGCAGCCATCTTGGTGACGTTTAGACAAATGAGGATAATTATGTGTTCTCCAGCTCTTTGAGAGGTTAATTGCTTAGATGTACGAAGACTTGAAGAACAAAGAAGGAATAAATCAGAAGCAGGACTATGATCTGATAATGTAATTTGGGATATTCACGTGCAACTCAAACAAATAAACCACCTAATTGCATGCAGTTGTTGGGCCCCTGGGGTTACCGAGATCAGGCTCCAGGTTCTCAGGGATGCTCGGACAGGGGGCACCAGCAGGAGAGGTCTTCATCTGGCTGGTGCCCAGGAGTGTCTGTTGTCATCTCACACTGATGACGACTTCTTTATCTGGCACTGGAGATGACTTCTTCATCTTCACAGAGCTGTCACCTGGCTCCTGAGTGCCTGAAGCATCCAACCCTCATCCCAGCAGAGCAGTGGTGGGTGGAAATCCGATGGGTCAGGGAGGCGTGGGAGCAGTGAGCGAAGGATTTCCTCTGGTGGATTATTTTATTTTGCCTAATTGCTGGTGAAATTCCTGCAAATTGGCAATTATGTTCCTGAGCTGATGGCTCACCCAGGTCGTTTACAGATCTCACGTTTAGCAGGAGAGCTTTATGGTGTTCGCTATGAAATACAGCTTCACTCTCCAGCGGCAGAATTTCCCTCTTTTTAGAGGTTATTAATTCCGTCTGCAAGGATTTTGCACCTAAATCTTGTGGCAGCACAATTGTGAAGATACCTGATATTTTTTGCTTTTAATTCACACTGGTGGGCCAGTCTGGGAGTTGGTTTGTCCATCTGTCAGCCCCTTCATCCCCTTGGGATGGGATACAGTAGGCACTGGGAGTCCAGGTGTGAGGGGTGCAGATCTAGTGAGCTGATTTGCCCCTCAGCTTTCCCTGCCCGCTGGCACCGCAGTGAATGGTGCAGTGTGGAGCCAAGACCTTGGAATGCTGGAGCTTTTCTGGAAGTCTGGAGATTGTTTGGAACATCAAGCTGTCCAGCCTGGATCAAACACTGCTTCATTTTTCAGCCATGAGGATCAGGAAAACAGTGCTTTTCTTCTTCACTGAAAGCTGGAGGGTAAAACATCTTAATCCGGCATCTCTTTTCCCCTCTGTTCTGTCTCTGGGGAAGCTGGAATTGATTTCAAATGAGCAAATGCCTCCCCACCACTAAAGTGTGAGGAGCCCTGAGCCTCGGCCTCTGAAACACCGGTGAGAGGTTTTTCCGTCAATCTGTCTGGAATTGCAGTTTAATTCCCTGCGTTTGCTCCCGTATTGTGCATTAAGATACAGTGAGTTTATCCAGCAGTCCAGCTGTTTTGAAGATAATTACTACAGAACTCAACCTGATGTAAAATAATCCTCCCGGGCAAGCAGCCAAGAGCTTGAGACTTATCCTCCAAAGACTGAAACCTCTCCATTACCCTTAAGAGCCACAGAGATAGCGGTGGGCATCTCATGACAAATATATTTTTGGTGGTAATCAACGGCAGGATGTGAGAAGGGGTTTGCTTTCCACCCGACTCTTGGGGAGGGTGATGTGGCCAGATAGACCAACTGAGGGCATCAGGCCCACGTGTGGTGGAGACATGGATCATGGATGGTTTTCCCATTAAAGGGCCCTACATGCTTTTGTATCCCCCCAGAACCCCTTTTGGGGTGACCCCCTTGCTGCATTGCCACCCTGTCCTGCACTGGGGTGGCTTCAGACCAGCTTCCCCTCCTTGCAATGCAGGGACAAGTGTCTGATGGTTTTACTCTGGGCTCCTTCTCTCGTGGATGTGCCTTGATCCAGGTTTTGATCAGCCTGCCAGCATCCTTTCTTCTTTTGCAGCTGTGGGATGCTGCTGAAGCCACGGCCACATCCTTGTGGTTGAAAGTGTCCCCCTTACCCAGCCGAGATGGAGACGCTCACCAGTCCCATCAGGGTGGCTGAATCAGAGCGGTCAGAGCCTCGTGTTGCCACACGCTAATTACCGCCACTTAACGGCGTGTCCAGCTGTGACAGCCAAAGTTATTCCTCTCTCTCCCTGCCTGGGCAGATGAATGAAAAAACCTGGCAAAAAAAGCAACAGCAAGGAAAAAATCCAACCCTACAACCCCAGCGCAGGCGTGGAGGAGTTGAGGTTCTCAACTGCTCAGCTCTGCTAGCGACGAACTCAGTGTTTTCTTTGCTGCTTTTGATTGAAGAACACTGGAAATCAGCGGGTTGCAGGTGCTGTATTGTGTGAGATTAGCACTGATTTAGGCAGGGTGCAGGCACTGATTGAGCAGAGGGCTCTGCTGGCGCCGGCAGAGAGCAGGGGAATCTCCAGGATGTGTCCCTTAATCAGCACCCTTCAAGGTAGATAGGATAGTGAGGTGTCTCTCTTTGGGTTTTTCCCTGCCAGGATGTAGGACAGGGTTTGGTGTAGGGGTAGGGGAATTTGGCTTTCCTGGTGAGAAAACAGCTGTCTGCCCATGTTTCCTAGGACAGGTACCGATGCCTTGATGGTAAATGCTGCTGGAAGGTGACTGTCTTTTTGGAGAGGAGCTGGGAAGATATCCCAGCCTTCTTCAAACCACAGGATGGCCTAGTGACCATGGAGAAGTTTGAAATAAGTGCCTGGCTGTGTTAGGGAGAAAATGCAATCATTCAGGTACCATTTTGGGCAAGGAAAAATGCTTTACTGTACTTCCAGTTTCTGTGGTTTTCCTGGCTTGGCTGCCCCTGCTCGGTGCCTTCATTTTCATCTCTGTCTCTGGGAGATGAGGTGTGGCCGCCAGCATCGACTGACTCTGATGGAAGCATTTACGTGCCCCCTGCTCTATAAACATTCCCATTGATCTGCTCTATCCAAAGGCCTTCCGCTTTATTTCTTCTGCTGCCACCTCATATTTCCTTATGAAGATTTCTCCTGAGCTAATAACAGCTGTTGGCCATCGGGGCCTGGGCTAATGCCTTCTGACCTTCCCTCCCACTCGGGGAGAGCATCCTGGCACGTGGACATGAGTATTGGTGCGTTGTTGTGTCAGAAGCAGGGGAAAGTCAGGTGGGAGCTGGGAGAAGTGTACCTGAGCACCTGACCTCATCTGGCCCCCCTTCCCCTTGCCAGTGGTGTTGTCAGGATGAGGTGTGGCCCTGCAAGCTGGAAGTAAAAGCAATGAGGAGTGAAAGCAGGGCTTTACAAACTGGAGGGAAAGCCTGGCTCGCTTTAACAGAGCTGCCTGTTCCTGGATTTGCTCGATGTGGAGCATTAATTCAGAAAATCCCGTGAATGGCTTTGGGGAGAAGATGTGATCCGTCAGTGGGGGCACCGTGCCGCAGCTCACCTCGCTGGGCATCCCTTCCCTCTTCAAACTGTGATTGCTTTTTAAGCCACCTGCAGCACAGCTCTGCCTGAATCAGCTTTAGCATCGCTCTGTGCCACCTGCAGTGGTATCCAGGCCCACCCCTGACTCCAGGGGGCTCAGACCCCCCTCCCTGAATTAATGTCAGCTCAAGCTTGGCAGTGACCCGGCCACCAGGCTCAGCCTTTGCATGCCCTGGCTTGTCACAGAGGCCACCCAAAGCCCTGTGAATGCTGAGTGCACAGCAGCCAGTGCTCTGTGTGACATGGACCCTCAGGGACTGCGTAGTGAGCATTGTCTTGACTTCTGATGCCTCGCGCAGACGGCTCCCGCCCTCCTCATCATCTTGTTATCATTCTAATGTCTGGGAGCTGCAGTCATGGACCAAAACACCATTAAACTATCTGAAATGGAGCAACTCGACAGCCTCTGCCCTCACAGGCTTATTATCTTTGCAGATGGATATTTTATATTTAGCAGTCGCTAATGTATCAATTTGGGCTTTGATTTTTCACGGGGAGCAGCTTCTATTCTGGTGCCTGCTGGTGGGCAAACTGCCACCGCAAGGAACCACCAGGGACAAAGCATCCCTGGGAAGCCCTGAGCTTCTGGGGAGGGCAGAAGAGTCCCATAGCCCTTGGAGGGCTTCAGGCAGGGGGTTGCTGGCAGGGAACAGGCTTTCCAGGGGCCTGGAGTGTGTTTGAACAGCCCTGGGAGTGCTTGGGGAATTGGAGAGGTAGCAGTGGGGCCAGGCGATTAATTAAACTTGCAGAGTGAGAGCCAGTGTGTGTGGCTTTGAGGGAGGCAGTGGCTCAGTGGTGTACTGTGGGGAAGGAGGAATCTTACGGAGAAAAGGAGAACTCTTTAGGCTGGCGGAGCTCTTGTACATCCCACACTCCTTGTTTGGGTATGGGTGTGGTGATGGATCGGGACTGAGTGGTTGCTGAAGGCTGGATGGGAGGTGGTAGTGCTGGGTGATGCCAGAGGATGCATCCCAAGTGCCCACTGTCCTCGAGGTGCTGGGGTCCTGTGGGGATGGTGTGAAGCTGTGCCCTCTGTCCTCGGGGTGCTGGGGTGGTGTGGAGCTGTACCCTCTGTTTTCAGGGTGCTGGGGTGGTGTGGGGATAGCGTGGAGCTGTGCACTCCACATCCAGCCACCAGGGTGGGTGGGAGCAGGGGAGAAGGGACCCTGTGGGTGCCTCGGAGAGGAGACAGCGTGCTAGGGGACAGGATCATGATGAAAGACAAAGTGCCTCGTGCCCTCCACCCCAGAACAAACAGCATGGCTGGATGGCAGTGAGGGGAGCTCGGGTGGTGCAGTCCTGCCCTCGGGAGCTGCTGTGTCAGACCCGCTGTCACATGGCACGGATGCCATTGTCCCTGCAGATAATGTGG